>JANAVB010044419.1:28713542-28975275 GCA_029216955.1 Iris pallida
TTTCTCGGCCTTTTTGGTGCAGACGAATCGGCTTCTGCGCCAGCCTGCCCTTTCCAGCTGGGGATCTTCCCGAGTGCTTCCCGTTGATGCTGCAGAAGCCCGCATATCCCCGCCAACTCTGGTGGACGATATGACTGGGCCGCTGCCAACATGTTCTTCGTAGCCTCTAGCTGAGTTCCAACGATGAAACTTGTCTCCCTGTTATATTCAGGAGGCACAGTATTTATGGCGCAATACATCTTAACAGCCGAATACAGAATCTACGGCCGAGGGTTGCGAACTGGTGTATTGAAACGAACCCCAGTGCACCCGACATTGTAATATTGCCAACCCTGGGCTCCATCCAGTAAACTTCCAGCAAACCCCAGACTGTTACTGGGGTTTCGTAACATTAGCTGGGTGTAACCAAACTGGCGAGCAAACCGGCTCGGCAAATACGGCTCCAAATAACACTTATTCTGGTTGCGGTAGACCAAGTGAGAAGGCCGAATACTCTGCAACCAACGGAACCCCCATTTCGACAAAGTGATCGCATCCTCATCGGAGTCTTCCAAATCTTGGTCAGCCTCGAAATCTTTGAAGATGGAACTGACCTTGACGATCTCCCACCCCTGAAGGTAAGATAAGACTCTCCTACAGACGGGGACGCCGATGTGCAGCCACTTCCTCTTATAGAAGCGGCGGATAAAGGCGTCACCTTCAACGTGATCGTCTTCGGGACCTGGACTCATCACGTTTGGGTGATGCAGAATCAACAATCCTAACAGATAATGGAATGGTAGCTCAGCTCGGAGAAAATTGTCTTTCCTGCCCCTCTCAGGGACCACGTCGTTAGCAAAATCCCTCAAACCCCACAGCAGGTTACACACCATCGCGGGGAGAAGAGCCAAAGGGCGACCAAAAATCAATTTTATCGCTGGCAAAATGAGGTTTCGGGTCACCCTCTCCACAGAGCAGATCCGCCGAACACACAGTCCCGGAGCCATATCATCAAGTATGCAGTCAACACTGCCTTGGATGACATCCGGTGCACGCAATGCCAGAAACAGCTGTATACATCCTTGCCACTCTCATTTGAACGGGGGGCCTGCTCGCCTAGTCGGCTCAGTTCGATGGTTACTTTGCGGGTTTCAACCCCTGCGGAGTCGTAAACCGAATCTTCGAAGAGTCCGCCAGGTCCTGCTTGAAGACGTAATCCCTCCAAGTAGTTTATGAGGCTGTGACTTGCCTTTGTCCTTCCGTTGCATCATATAATGATGGCTCTCCACCTCTTTGAAAACAACCATCATCTCGGGTCCTTTTTTAGAACAAGGATCTCTTCATTTGTCGAGAAATATTCCTCGTACGGTTCCGAGCCCCAGGAAGCTTGGATATCTCGTACATCTCATGGAGAGCCAATCCCAACTCCCCACTGGAGTAAAAAAGTGCCAGTCTGGGTATTGAACATTTCTAAGAGTGCAAGGAACATATGCTTGTTGAGATCCACGCCGGCCTGTGTGGCACGGATAACGGCAGTCAGCCCAATCTCTTTAAGCTCAGCTTTGAACTTCGACAAAACCCAAAGGGTCAGCTCGTCCCACTTTGGCACGTGGTGACACCAACCTTCAACCCTAAAACCACCTTTCGGATACATAACCTTCGATGCTAGCATCCGATTTGCAAAGGTCGAAGCACCAAAGGCAAAGGTATCATTAGGAACATCACTATAAAGGCTCCCTGGGCGCAGAGTTTGGCAACTGAACGAGGTCCCGGCTCGCGAGGCGGCCAAGGTATCCCTTTGATTCGAAAGTAACATCAATCGAAAGGGTACCCCCCACGGCCCCTCCTTGAGAGAGAAGCTCCATGGCATCCTTCTTTTGGAAGCCAAACAGTAGAAGGCCGTCAGCAGCAATTGACGTTCAAGCTGCGCATGTACAGGACCATACCCTTCGTCGAGAAGAACCAGTCTTCCCTGATCTTCATTACCTTCGCCTCGGTGGAGGTCAAGCGGTCACCAAACAGAAAGGCAGGTTTCAAGAAAGTCATATCCTCGGATAGCGGATTTTAGTTTGCCGCTCTCCATCATACTCTGGAGAAAAACAGGCGACTGATCCGAATTTGCAACAGTCTCTCGGAAGGCTGATTCAGTAGGATAGCAGCCTTCACGGGATTAATAGCCTCCTCGTCAAAATCAACACCCATTTGGCAAAGAGAGCATCCAGAAGGACTTCATTTAGCAAAGGGATGGTCATCGAACTGACACAAGCAAAGATAAAAGAGACGTTAAGAAGACAAAATATTGGGTGTGTCAAGCAACTGGCGCATCGTCAGGGTCTAAACCCATGCACGTCAGCAATGAAGCTTCGGCGTATACGTCAGCAGTGAAGCTTCGGCGCATCATCAGGGTTTAAACCCATACGCGTCAGCAATGAAGCTTCGACGCATCATTAGGGTTTAAACCCATGCGCGTCAGCAGTGAAGCTTCGGCGCATCATCAGGGTTTAAACCCATGCGGTCAGCAGTAAAATCTCGGCGCATAATCAGGACCTAAACCCATACGGGTCGACGGAGTAGCCTCAGCGCATCATCAGAACATAAGTCCATGCGCGTCAGCGATAAAGAGTTAGGGCACAGCAACATGATGCAACTCATCCATGTGCTCTAAACTCGTCTAAAAAGTTGGAAGATCACACCCACCCGTCACTGCAGGTCGAACGTCGGCCGGAGTCAATGGTGACAGGAGCGTCTTCCTCGACGAACTCTGCAGACTCCTTCCCCTTTCCAGCACCACCGCGAGGAGTTTTGGGGGCCATCTCGTGAAAGAAGAAATTAAGGTTTTTTCGAAAGAAGAACTCTAGAGAAGAAGAAAACAAAGAGGAGAAGAATCCTCTCTCTCCATCCGACGCCTATTTATAGGCTTGGGCATACGCAGAAACCGATAAAGAGTGACGTCAGCCACCGCTTGGGGATTCTGCGAAATGATAACTGCAAATAAATCCAAAAGATCATCATTAATCTTTTTGATTACTTCGAAGCGTTATCATTAACTGAGAGGAGCATGCGCCCCATCACTGATGCGGAGTAATCATGCGCCCGAACAGTCATGCGCCCCGTTGAAGACATCACCATGCTTCTTATTCAAAGTATTCCAAAACTTGACAAAAAGTTTTAAAAACTTTGAAGGGGGTCTTGTAGAAGCATGAAATTTCAGGACGCATCTATGTGCCAGAATTCCTATGCGCTCAAATACTACTCAGAACATGCGCCAGGAAACTCAAACGAAGTACTTGGAACAGCGAGACAACAAAAGTATAGACATCAAAAGGATTTTTATTTCATATAAAAGTCTATTACATGTCTAAAAAAAAAGACTTACAAAGGAAAATTTCTACAAAAAGAAAGATCCTAAGACTACAACCAGGCGCAGCAAACTGCCATGTGCCCTCCACCAGGCGCATCATCAGTCAGGCGCATTCCTTCAGCGTCTCATTCAGGCGCATTCCTTCAGAAGGCGCATCCTTCAACGTCTCAGTCAGGCGCATCTCTTTAGTGTCTCATTCAGGCGCATTCCTTCAGAAGGCGCATCCTTCAGCGTCTCAGTCAGGCATTCCTTCAGCGTCTCATTCAGGCATGTCTCCTCAGAAGGTGCATCCTTCAGCGTCTCAGTCAAGCGCATCATGAAGTCTCAGCATATGACTTCATCGATCAAATGCTCCGACTAATGAAGCATTTATTGAGCAAAACGCAGGGTGGGCGATCAACCCCACTATAGCTGGAGGAGGAGCTCTCTAAAAGTCTAAGAAAGAGGAGAGCACCGCAACCAACCTGCGGCTAAAGGAGGCTTTCAACACAACCAGAATGGGCAACACCCACTCTAGCAGGAGGAGGAGCTCTCCAAAGCCCAAGGAGGATGATCGGGGCACCACAATTTCGATCTGGCTCTTCCAGCATAACGGAGTGGGGCTCGGCATCATGATCTTTGGATACAACAGGCACCTTCCGCCTGCCTCAGAATCCCTCGACCCGACTTTTGGATGTAACAGTCACCTTCAAGTGCATGAACGAAGACAGTTCGTCGCATCTTCACCCTCGGAAGCATCTCGTCAATAGAATGAGCTCGAGCAAAGTTCAATCGGGAAACATGAGAGAACGAGAAGCAAATTCTCTCCTTGCTATTTATAGGCCGGACAAATCAAACCCATACGCCAAGTGCTGGCTCTCCGAATCCCATGCAATGAATTTACATTTATGGTGATGAACCTGACGCTTCAAATTCGGCCAAAACGGCTATTTAAAGCACTCGAAGAACGCAATAGTCTGACCAATAAAGACGCTTCATGCAACGGATGCACCGGTCAGACCGCGTATCATATAGACGCACCTATCAGCACCAAGTGCCTTATGAGGATGCGCTCCATGCATCCCCATGCGCCTAGTGGGACACAGATCGATGCGACCACTCAACAGCCCATCACCCGTCAAAGAATATTAAATGCTGAAGTCTAACATGACAGCAGCCATTCCCCGAGGACTGAACAGTTGACAACTTTTTAGAAAACGAAGCATCGCTGACATCAGCATCATCATTACTTTCATCCGGCGGTTACTAGCCACGTGGCCGTACAACCACTCGCATGCGCCTCCGCAGCCATGCGTCCAAATCTCTACATGCGCCTCAAAAGCCATGCGCCTCAGACTTTTCTCTGATCCCTAAAGACAGAAGTAAAGTCGCTACTGAAGCCCGCATGCGCCTCAAAAGCCATGCGTCCAGATTGGTATGTGACCCCTAAAGGTTATAAGCCAAAGTCTTCTCATGCGCCCAATCCCAGGCGCATTCTGTCAGATTACTCTCCACCAAATTCGAGATCTTTTGAGCTATGGACATGCACCATGTGTCCTTTGACTCAGTTCAGCCTATGAAGGGGTGCTAATCATCCAAGATCTCAGCAACTGATAGATCCTCTCCACTGTCACGTATCAGCTCTCCCGCAGCCCACAGGTGCAAGAAGAAGGATTCAACTCCTCAATCAGGGCGCATCGCCCATGCGCCTCCATCAGCAATCACCACGGACGTCCCCACGAACAGGCGCATTCTATATATGCGCGCATGAGCAGCCAGCCTGCAAGCTATAAATAGAAGGATCATTCCTTCATCACACACAGACAGACTGACACACAGACTGTCAGAGATCAAAACTCATAGTCAATCAGAGCATCAGAGTTTACTCCCAGAGATCGGAAGAGACACTCAACGTCTTCTTCCTCTCCGCAAGCTCCAGCACGCAGAGCAACTCAAGCCTTCAGAGAACCGAGAACCGTCGTCAGATCGTCAACGGAGTCAACGCATTACCACTCGCTCCATCGACACAAGGACCCAGATAAACAAAAGTGTACTCTTAGGACTACATTTAAGTCCTACATTGTAACACTGTTCTGTTTGTAATTGAAATTTGCAATCCAAAGAATTTAATGGCAAACAATGAGATGTAGATAATTGGAATTGGTTCAAGTCTTACATGAGAATTTTCTTTTAAGGTATATGATCCCAATCTAATATCGATCATACCTCCTGGGCCAATCTCGGTTGGGATCATATCGCATTCCAACAAGTGGTATAAGAGCCCAAGGTTACAAGACCGCTTTGGACGGTTATGCGTATAATTGGATTATACAGGCTAAATTGGGAGCATCCTCAATAAGGTGGTCTGAAGGAACCTAAATCGTTTGGTCGTCGTTGATTAGTTTAGGTAATTGCTCACCTGATTGACTGCAGGAGGAATGGTAGCATGCTCCAGTAACTGGGACAACTTCTTGGAAGAGAAGTTGCTGACTCCAATGGACTTGGCAAGTCCCAACCTGCAGCACTGTTCCATTGCTTCCCAGGTGGACTTCATGTCAAAGGGAAGTATGTCTTCCTTGGTAAAAGCGTACGGCATCTTTCCAGGCTTCAACCTTACTGGCCAGTGAACTAAATACAAGTCCAAGTAGTCTAGCCCAAGATTTCTGTACACACATAGTTACGCCAAACAAAATATATGAGACAAGAGTGGGGTGTGTGTGTTTGTATTGTTACTTGAGAGATTTCTGCAGAGTAGGGAGGACAAGTTGGGGATCGGCATCACTGCACCAGGGCTTCGAGGTGACGAAGAGCTCGTCGCGAGACGCGATGAGGCCTCGTCCGATGGCCTCCGCTATGGCACGGCCGAGAGCCTGCTCGGTCCTGTAGACCGAGGCGGTGTCGAAGTGCCTGTACCCGGCTTCGATTGCATCTAGAAAAGTCGAGGCGAGGTCGGTCGGGATGCTGGTGCCTGCGGTCCCCATGCCGAGCACCGGCATGGCTCGGCCGGAGCTGAGGTTCACCAAGGGAATTGATCTTTGCCCATTTTTTGTGTATTTTTTGTTTTTGGTTCCACAAACACATTAGGTTGTTGCCACCTTCATTTATAAGGGGTCATACGTTATTGTCATGCAATGCGTCAGACTATTGTTAATAGAGGGTCCACATTGTCTTCTTAGTAACTCAAGTCAATAACCAAAGCTTGTCGGGACGGCTTGGTAAGCAAGAGGCGCCAATTAAATGGTAGAAGTTTATCAGCGATTATTATAGGGTTATTTAGTTTTAGGATATCGTATAATATTGTAAATTTAGATTTAGGTCTCCATATTTTAAGTGGATTTGAGTCCCTTCTTAATGGTTGACTTGGCTGGTTGATCCAAAATGGAGATCTACACACAAATTTTGAATATTATACAAAACCCTACAACTAAACAGAAAAAATTTGAGAGTTGTGTGACTTGGGTTATTTAGTTTTGTACGGTGAGAGTTGTGTGACTTGGGTATTTAGTTATTTTGTTGAGAGTTGTGTGGCTTGAATTATTTAGTTTTTCGTTACCAATCGAGAACGAGTGTGACACTGTTATTTGCATCTATTCTGATCTCAGCAGACACACAACCCTTCGAGGATCTTGAGTTTCAAGCATCCAACAATGTGACTGGGACGAGAAATATTTTCTATGGACAAGCACCCTAAACCTTTCTTTTTTGTGCTCATCCTATTTTATGGTTTCCTATGACCTAGGGTGGAGGCATACGATAAGCACAAAAAGAAAGGTTTATGGTGCTTGTCCATAGAAAATCCAGTAAAAAGTCTGTACTTTGCTCTTAGGGCTAACCATCCAAGATAGCTAGAAGCGAATATCTGTTGGGGAAGTCATCGTCTTTGTATAATGAGATCGCTACGGGTAGGTTGTGAAAGCACCCTAGAGAGGGGGGGGGGGGGGGGGGGGGGAGGTGAATTGGGTCAAGCTATCTAATTAAGTACTAAACGATTGCTGATAGGCAATTTTAAAGACTAAGAGTGCAAGAGAAGATGCAACAACAATACCGATACCCGATTTATCCTGGTATTCTTCCGCGAGGCACTCCAGTCCCAGAACTCTCTCCGACTTTAATCTACTATTTGAGAAAATAGTTACATCGTGAGTTTTTATTCGAAGAGTCACAACTTCATACACAAGAGCTTTTATCGGAAGACCTCCCCAACTTCAAACCGAGAGCTTTTATCCGAAGACTCTCTAACTTCAACTGAGAGCTTTTATCCGAAAACTCTCCAACCGAGAGCTTTTATCCGAAGACTCTCCAACTTCAACTGAGTACTTTTATCCGAAAACTCTCCAACTTTACGAGAGCTTTTATCTGAAGATTCTCCAACTTCAACGGAGAGCTTTTATCGGAATCACTACCAAAATATGGCATATTTGCGACGAATTTAGCGACTCCATGAATGGACGTCGCTAATTTTTGGAAATTTAGCGACGTGGTAATGTGACGTCGCTATTCGTCGCTGTTGGCGACTAATAGCGACGAATAGTGACATTAATTTATTAAATGGGAATATGCGTCGTAATGTTGTCGCTACACGTCGTTAATTATTTAAATATAGCGACGCGTTGCGATGACTGTCATAGAACGTCGCCGTATATTACTAATCAGCGACCTTTAGCGACGTACGCATACTGAC
Source organism: Iris pallida (assembly GCA_029216955.1). NCBI lineage: Eukaryota > Viridiplantae > Streptophyta > Magnoliopsida > Asparagales > Iridaceae > Iris > Iris pallida. Next base: position 28,721,543 of record JANAVB010044419.1, read on the forward strand.
GTAGCTAAATGTTTCATATAGGGCTTGAGGGTTTTCTTTTCGATCATTCCCCGAAATTTTTCTCCCCTCCCCAATTTTCCGCTCTCCCTCCTCCGGCGCTCGCACTCCTCCGGCGCTCGCACCCTCCTCCGACGATCTCCCTCTCCGTCGATCTCCCTCCTTCGGCCTCCTCCTCTCCTCCCTTCTCCTCCGGCGATCTCCCTCCTCCGGCCTCCTCTCCTCCCTTCTCCTCAGGTAGCCCCCCCTCTTTCTCCCTCTCTCTCTCTCACATACACATAAAACCCCTCCGGACGCACGCGGTGGCCGGGAGTGGGCGGGCGAGGGCCGGGAATGGGTGGGAGGGTGGCCGAAGGGGGCGTTAATGGGTGGGCGGGCGGGCGGGCGAGCGGGAGGATTTTGTATATACTCATGTACCCTGCCATTTTGCTGTACACATTCGATCTCCATCACTCATGTATACAGGGAGCACACTGCCTCCTTGCACCTCTGTGTGTGTGAGGGTATATACAGTTGTGTGTGTTCAGTTAGCCAGGTGTGTGCGTGTGTATTAGCATACATGTGTGTGTGCGGTGTCACAGGTTTATATGTGAACATGTGTGTGTGTGTTGACATATGACAGCCAGGTATGTGTAATGTGTGAGTGACATACAAGCCCTTCCGATAGCCTCCTACTCGTAGGTTGTCACGTCGATAATGTGAATTGGAAATAATTCTAACTTGCTGAGAATTGAAAAGGGAGGAAATAGGCAATAATTTTAAAATGCCACATATCGTAATGGCCATCAATCTCTCGATAGACACTGTCCCTACAGCCATTCTACTGGCGAGATAGAAATCTATGTACGACATTTGCCTACAAGAAATTTGCATTATTCTACGGTACGACATGGTGATCAGGACATAGTCCATGCAGTTATTCGACTGGCGAGGCAGAAACTATGTAGCCGTAGATAAAGTTGACTGTCCTCCGACCCCCATCCCTCGGTAATGAAGATACGACAACCTGTCACTATATCTTTTAGTAGTAGATGATGTCTTAGTATTACATTATGTGGGTTCATCTTGATTCTGTTATATCCTTCAGATACTAGATTTGATAAGAACATATACTACACCATATGTACAGAACATAGATGATTCAAACTAATGTATGCTAGAATGAATTTTGGGTTGTGTTCTAAGCCATTTGTCCCCATACTTGGCAATTAAGCATGTAAAATATATCGTTGAAGAACATAAAACTTGTGGTCGTTACCGCAAAAAGTGCAGACCGATATGAACTGATGCACGAAAAGGAGGGGATCAAAGCTGTAACAAGTAAAGTTGTGTTTGGATGTTCTACTCTTGTAAGCTCTTTGTTCACAAAGCAAGATATAATGAATATAGAACAAGTATCGAGTATATAACTCTTGTAAGTTCTATACTTGAGTTACGAACTTGATACTTGTTCTATATTCTTTAATTATAGCTTGCTTTGTGAACAAAGAGTTTACAAGAGTTCTTTTTCCAAAGTACAACTTTACTTGTTCCAGCTTTGATCCCCTTATTTTTGTGCATCAGTTCATGTCGGTCTTCACTTTCTGCAGTAACTTCCTCCAATTAACCTCCATCCTCCGGCAATGATGATACAATAACCTATCTTGATTCTGTTATTATAGTAGATGATATCTTAGTATTACATTATGTGAGTTCACCTTGATTTCGTTACATTCTTCAGATACTAGATACGATAAGAACATATACTACACCATATGTATAGAACATAGATGATTCACACTAATGTATGCTAGAATGAATTTTGGGTTGTGTTCTGAGCCATCCATTCTCACAGTTGTCAAAAAATCGAATATAACCTTTTTATTTGCTTTCAAAAAAATCAAATATAACCTTTTTACCTGCTTTTGAAAATGTGTTCTGAGCCATTCGTTCTCACACTTGTTTCTTTTCTGAAATTACAAAACATATATGAATTATACATTGAGTGTCAATTTTTGCAGAATTATCTTAAAATAGATATGAATTACTATCTGCGAAATGTAATGCCCCGCTCCGTACGAGGCATTTGGTTGGCTTATTGGATGGGATCAGAATATTGGACCGTGACTTATGTTGGGAATGAGAAGAATTGAGACTGATGCAGTCTCTCTTAGCTGGCTAGACGGAATGGGTATTGGAACGTAGCTCGCTGGTGGAGCTACGCTTAGTAGAATTTTGGGTGAGTGGAACTGTCCGTCCTCCTCCTTACTCCTTCATGCTTAATAAATGAAGTGTTGAAATGCTATGAATTGTCCCTAAATGTCCCATGTTTTAGTTGCTGAATAATAGAGATGCTTGTGCTGAGAATTATTGAAATGTACAACACATTAAGCTGTTAATGTGATTCGCTGCCTGAGAATGAATTGATAACATTGCCCCTTATGCTTAACACTGCTGGAACAAGTAGACACTTGAATAATGAGATGCCTTATGAATGATAGAATAAGAAATGAACTGGCTATGCTATCGAATCAATGAACTGAATGAAACACTAGAATCATGTACTCTCTGTATATCTGTTGCAAGAATATGAAATGCTGCATGTCCCTTATAAGAAAGTTAGGAATGAATAAATGTCCCTATGAAATGAATGAATGTTAAGTTCCTCTTAAGAAAGGAATGATATGAGATACGTTGCTATGAAGTAATGAATGAGAAATGATAAATCTGGGATCGTTGAGATCACCAAATGAAATGATGGAATGATGAAATGAATAAGTCATTGAATATGACTAATGATGCACTGTTGCCTTTACTTTCCTTAATATATTTTACCATGCGATTATGTTCACAATCGAGTCGGACACGCATTCGCATGGTCATGGACAACTTGTATACAAGATTTGAGTAATAATTTCCTCGAACGGTTCCTAGGGCCCTGGGGACCGATTCGGCCTAGGAGGAAATAATGATGAGTGCTATGGGAGCACGGATAAGACGGGGTGGCATAGAGGCTCGCCACCTACTATGCTGACCGCATTATCTTAAAATGAAATGAAATGAGAAGAGTCCATATGGTTTAACAACACCAGTGACCATGTAGTCAGGATGCATGCTAATGAATGTTTTGTGCAGGCAGAGTAAGTATATCAGATAACCTGTAATTGGTACAGGTACGAGGAGTCGGCTATCGGTAAGAAATCACATAATTGTGATATTGTATAAGTTGGTTTAACTTGCCTGCTTAACATGTTCCATTTAGTATGCTAGAAAGATGCCTTGCTATAATCATTGCTCAAACACAACATACATGCTAAGTGATGCTTGAAGTGAGAACTGTTATAACATGCTTAAAATGTTAATGTTAATGATGCCTCAATGATGCCTTTTCATGATAACACCTAGTATGCCTCAATGATGCCTTTGCATGATAACACCAAGAATGATAAATGATATGTCCACATGAATGCTACTAAGAATATGTTTACATGCTTCACTCTGATTATTGCCCATGAACTGTAAACTGATGCTAGGCCCCAAATAGAAAGATCACTCTAATAAATGCATGCTTAAATGATCACCTTAAATGTTGGTTTATGCGAGTGGGTTGGATTCTGCTCGCCAGTACATAGATGATGTGCTGACCCACGTTTTGTGGGCAGGTGCTCGTGTTTGAAATGTTCTACACACGAAGATTGGCTTGATTGGTCCCGCGGCATCGAAGATTTGTTGGGCATACAGAAGCTCTCCTTGTACAAGATGATGTCTTCTGTTTATAAAGGGCATAATGTATGGAACATTGTAATCAGTTGTACCAGTGAGATTGTAAGCCAAGTCGGTATATCGAGTTGTAATCCATTGTATCTAAATATCAAATGTAAGCTGTATAGCATTGTTCAGTTGGTTTCCAATGTAAAGTGAGATGTGCTGTAATCATTGTACTTCAATACAAGTCTTGTACTCTTCTTCAATTATCAGTAAAGAGAATAAAGTTCTACATATCTCTGTGTGGCTTCAAGTTACTCTTTTTCTCCGCTGCTATAAAGAAGTGATGTACTTCTATTCAATAAGAGAGATTGTCCTCATTAAATTTAATTTATCTGCTTCTGCCGCTGCGATGTATTCCTATTTGAAGAATAATCGATTATGTACCATCTTTGCCTTGTACAAGTGCAATACCAGACTTGTACGGCATCACGCCCAAGCGAGGACGATCGATTCCAAGAGATAAAATATGTGAATAAATGACTCTATGAATCGGGGCGTGACAAATTGGTATCAGAGCACGGCTTTACGTCCTTGGTCTCTTCTTTGATTCATTTCAAATCAAAGTTGCATCGATGATTAACTAAAGTTGCTTCCGCGATAACTCAACGTTGCTTCCGCGATTAAATCAAAGATTGCTTCCGCGATTATGCTATTGTTGTTCGGTAATCATCTTTATATTATCTGTGCTTGAAAGATCATTGACCCTCTTGGCTGCTCACTGGATGTTCCATACAATAAGTCTATATACATTGTGATGCCCCTGAAAGAATGATTGTTGTTGGTTTGGACACAAATAACCCAACAATGACTCGATGCCATAGTATGCTATATTGTGAATGCTGTTTGGAATGTGAGAATATAGAAAAGTGGCTGGGTATGCTGTAACAAGTTGAGAATTGCATGTGATGCAGAAAGAATTGTGAATGAAATAATTGATGGATGAGATTGACAGAATTAGTGAATTGACTCATGCGTGCTGGCTACTGCTTTCTAGACCCTAAGAATGTTGGCTTGTGATATTGAGACCCCGAGATGTTGGTTAAGTATTATGATCATTATAGATCAGGAATGTCCGGAATAGATTGAGTTGGTATTGTTTAAGGATGGCTTCGTTTCTGAGTGGTATATTGCCTCTACCACCTCAGAACGAGATGTATGTTTACCCTTTCCATAAAATAGCAATGAGACTATCTGTGAGTACTGGGTAGTGCCGAGACTTAGCTGGGAGTCATGTATTGTGCTAGATGACTCAAGTGTCCCCTGACGGTGATGCTATGTTGGGTAGTGAGATTGTAGAAATGGTAACGATTGGCTTGGTTAGAAATTGTTTAGTCGAGTGATGACTCAGACTAGTAAGACAGTTAGTATGCTACGGGTAAATGATTTGGCTAGAGAATGTTGTGGCTTAGAACATTGGAATGTCGATTTCGATTGGTTGGATGCAAATCAAATGTGGCTAATATAAAGTTGGATGCGTAGCTGAAAGTTTTGAAAATATTGTCGGTGAATCAAAAGGGATATTAGAAATCTGTGCCTTGATCCTAAGGTGTAATAGATGTCAATCCATCTTGATCACCAAAGGATAGTCATTGCATAGATGCATGATGCTGAAGAATTGAATTGTACTAGAAAAATAACAAGTAGTGACTCAGAATACTGTTGTTGCCTAGAGGATGGTTAAGTGATACATAAATTGTCGGATTGAATGGGATGAACTACTTGACCATTACTGCATGAGATTAAGAATGCCGTAAGATAGTTTGAGGATTGAGAAACAAATGGAAACGAAAAATTACAAACATGTTGGATAATGTCGGTATAGGTGATTGTTGGTTGGGATATAGATTGTTGGCTTATGACTTAGTGGTTTGACTCTGTCATACAGACCAAATAGTATGAGTCCATAGTTATGTTAGACTATCGGAATCGATGACCCTTGAATAGTTAGTATTGGCTTATGGGTTCGTGTGGGTACAAGAGAATTTGAATAGAAATGTGGATCATTGGGAATTTACTTGATGGATTATTAGAACGATGAGAATCGTATGTCGGGTTAGAATTTGACCGTAATGTTGATAGATCGATCTTAGTCGATCGTTGGGTAAGTCTAGAGTGAACCTCTGTGGGAATTATTTCCTTGAGGAAGACCCTGAATAGATAGACTTGACCCTAGCGACCAGTTGATGATTTACCAATTGCTGGCTTAGCCCAATTGGCGATTCATTATTCAGACTGAGTTAAAACCCATAGGTTTGGGTAGAGTTCCTTAGAACTGTTGGTTGCTTGTTGGCCTTAAGAATAAGAAACTAGCATAACCCTAGTAGCCGTCCACTCTAGGGAAGTCACCTGAATGATTAAGTTTAGCTATCAGTGTAGCTAACCTTAGAGACTGGCTGAATAATAGATGGCCGTTGGCGACCCATAGAATGACCTTGTGGCATTGAACGAGAAATGGTGATAAGTATGACCTAAGAATGATAAGTTGTAAGTATATGCTCCAATGTGAACCTTAGAGATGTTTGACCCTTGAGGATTATGTGTCGACCTATAGCGGGAAATAGAATCGTGGGATGAGACTTGATTTGTATGTATCGAATAGTGAATTATGATATGAGATGGAATTGACTGCTCATGACGGAAATGTTGGATAAGTATCTATAGTCGGGTAGCTGGGTTAACCTTGACTGTTGCATAGAATTATACCCTGACTCGGATAATCGATAGCTGGTGATGTTGGATTGTATCTTTTAGAAAAGATGAATTGCCTCGGTGAAAAATGTTGTTGGATTTGGGAAGGAAAATGATTGTTGTTGTGAAACCTTGATATGATTGGCTCTAAGTTAGACCCTTGATCGAATGTTGGAAATGTTATGCTTGGATGGAGATTGTCCCTGATGTTAAGTGGTGGCCTGGAAAATAGTGATTGTGGCAAAGTGAATAAAGCAATAAGTCAATTGAAAGGATGCTAAGTTGGATTTAGAAAAGAGAGTTATATTGTGGCTGATCGAATCGCACTAACATGGAAGTTGGCTGAAGTACATATGTTTTGGGGACGCCTAAAATATGTGTATGGATCCAGCAGAAGTGATTGGTTGTGACTGAGATAACATTATGGGAAGAATTTATCGTACTAGCACGGACTTTGGCTGAAATGCATATGTTTTGGGGACGCCTAAAATATGTGTATGGATCCAAACGAAGTGATATATTGCGACTGAAATAGAAATGTAAGAAAAATGTTGGCGAATCAATAAGAAGTTACAAGTAATTGAAAAAGAGATAGACAGATCGAATCGTTGATGGATTTAAATGGTACAGTTGGATAGATATTTTGAAATGACCGAGTGGGCTGAAATGAATATTGATTTGAAGCTGAATGAGTAAACTCATGGTGATTAAGTGAATCTTGTAGAAGACTTGTTTTCTTAAGTTTCGAGGACGAAACTTTTTCTGAGTGGTATATTATGTAATGCCCCGCTCCGTACGAGGCATTTGGTTGGCTTATTGGATGGGATCAGAATATTGGACCGTGACTTATGTTAGGAATGAGAAGAATTGAGACTGATGCAGTCTCTCTTAGCTGGCTAGACGGAATGGGTATTGGAACGTAGCTCGCTGGTGGAGCTACGCTTAGTAGAATTTTGGGTGAGTGGAACTGTCCTTCCTCCTCCTTACTCCTTCATGCTTAATAAATGAAGTGTTGAAATGCTATGAATTGTCCCTAAATGTCCCATGTTTTAGTTGCTGAATAATAGAGATGCTTGTGCTGAGAATTATTGAAATGTACAACACATTAAGCTGTTAATGTGATTCGCTGCCTGAGAATGAATTGATAACATTGCCCCTTATGCTTAACACTGCTGGAACAAGTAGACACTTGAATAATGAGATGCCTTATGAATGATAGAATAAGAAATGAACTGGCTATGCTATCGAATCAATGAACTGAATGAAACACTAGAATCATGTACTCTCTGTATATCTGTTGCAAGAATATGAAATGCTGCATGTCCCTTATAAGAAAGTTAGGAATGAATAAATGTCCCTATGAAATGAATGAATGTTAAGTTCCTCTTAAGAAAGGAATGATATGAGATACGTTGCTATGAAGTAATGAATGAGAAATGATAAAGCTGGGATCGTTGAGATCACCAAATGAAATGATGGGAATGATGAAATGAATAAGTCATTGAATATGACTAATGATGCACTGTTGCCTTTACTTTCCTTAATATATTTTACCATGCGATTATGTTCACAATCGAGTCGGACACGCATTCGCATGGTCATGGACAACTTGTATACAAGGTTTGAGTAATAATTTCCTCGAACGGTTCCTAGGGCCCTGGGGACCGATTCGGCCTAGGAGGAAATAATGATGAGTGCTATGGGAGCACGGATAAGACGGGGTGGCATAGAGGCTCGCCACCTACTATGCTGACCGCATTATCTTAAAATGAAATGAAATGAGAAGAGTCCATATGGTTTAACAACACCAGTGACCATGTAGTCAGGATGCATGCTAATGAATGTTTTGTGCAGGCAGAGTAAGTATATCAGATAACCTGTAATTGGTACAGGTACGAGGAGTCGGCTATCGGTAAGAAATCACATAATTGTGATATTGTATAAGTTGGTTTAACTTGCCTGCTTAACATGTTCCATTTAGTATGCTAGAAAGATGCCTTGCTATAATCATTGCTCAAACACAACATACATGCTAAGTGATGCTTGAAGTGAGAACTGTTATAACATGCTTAAAATGTTAATGTTAACGATGCCTCAATGATGCCTTTTCATGATAACACCTAGTATGCCTCAATGATGCCTTTGCATGATAACACCAAGAATGATAAATGATATGTCCACATGAATGCTACTAAGAATATGTTTACATGCTTCACTCTGATTATTGCCCATGAACTGTAAACTGATGCTAGGCCCCAAATAGAAAGATCACTCTAATAAATGCATGCTTAAATGATCACCTTAAATGTTGGTTTATGCGAGTGGGTTGGATTCTGCTCGCCAGTACATAGATGATGTGCTGACCCACGTTTTGTGGGCAGGTGCTCGTGTTTGGAATGTTCTACACACGAAGATTGGCTTGATTGGTCCCGCGGCATCGAAGATTTGTTGGGCATACAGAAGCTCTCCTTGCACAAGATGATGTCTTCTGTTTATAAAGGGCATAATGTATGGAACATTGTAATCAGTTGTACCAGTGAGATTGTAAGCCAAGTCGGTATATCGAGTTGTAATCCATTGTATCTAAATATCAAATGTAAGCTGTATAGCATTGTTCAGTTGGTTTCCAATGTAAAGTGAGATGTGCTGTAATCATTGTACTTCAATACAAGTCTTATACTCTTCTTCAATTATCAGTAAGAGAATAAAGTTCTACATATCTCTGTGTGGCTTCAAGTTACTCTTTTTCTCCGCTGCTATAAAGAAGTGATGTACTTCTATTCAATAAGAGAGATTGTCCTCATTAAATTCAATTTATCTGCTTCTGCCGCTGCGATGTATTCCTATTTGAAGAATAATCGATTATGTACCATCTTTGCCTTGTACAAGTGCAATACCAGACTTGTACGGCATCACGCCCAAGCGAGGACGATCGATTCCAAGAGATAAAATATGTGAATAAATGACTCTATGAATCGGGGCGTGACACGAAACGTTTGTGGATGTACAATCGTCATCCTGATGACATGTGCGGTGTGCGGGATGAATTTATACAGGGTGTGCAACAGTTCTTACAGTTTGCCAAGGCGTTCCCTCAATACATGGACTGTACAAAAATTAAGTGTCCATGTGTGAGATATCGCAACTTGAAATATCATTCGGAAGTGGATGTGACATATCATTTGTATTCGAAGAGTTTCATGCCAAATTATTATCAGTGGACCGCACACGGAGAACTTGTGCCTTTAGCATCCGAGCCGGAGCCTTATGTAGATGTCCACGAGCATGCTGATAAGGACGAGGGCCAAAAAGTGGTGTGGTAGATCGATTCCTATGACGGAGCATTTCCGTCGTATGGTATGTAATTTATTACAATATATAAGATTTTATTGATAGTAGAAAAGAAAATTTTCTATTTTAATAAAGAATAAAATATAACAAACACGCAGGTACAGACGGGTGAAAACGCAAACATGGTGACCGTCTTTCTGGCTACCCATCGGAAGGACGGGAAGCTCATCGACGAGAGGGCTACTCAGAACTATGTAAGTACTAATTTAGATTTCTTAATTTTAACATAACTTGAAGAATATACAGATAACCATATAGCTAGTAATAATTAAATACTTTAGACGTTTATTAGGCTAATTTAGGTAAGTACTAATTTATAGAGATGTACAATTTTCTAGGACGAGCTTATTAGGCTATGTGAGCATGCGAGTGCTAGTGCACCTGCAGAGGGAGGGGTATGTACATCGCAGCCCCCTCCGCCTCAGTCGCAGGACGAGCTCTGGAAGACCGCCGTTGGTGGTCTTCATAGGGGTACGTACTACGGTACGGGGTCCTACGGCATATTTATTGCGATACAGGCATCCAGGGCTTCCTCTGCCAGTGTGCATTCATAGCCCTCACAGGCCAAGTCGGCCCGAGTCGGGGATACCATTGCCCGCCAGATTGCTGAGATACGCGATGATATGCTGAGGAGGATTTCTGAGCAGCCAGGGTCTCAGGTGCAAGGGGACACTGTGTCGGTCACCGCATGCTTTGACGAGCTCGAGCGTACTGTGAGGGACGTACAGGGGACGCAGGAGTCTATTCACGGTACTGTTACTAGGATAGCGGCTTGCATGGAGCAATGCAGCGCCAGAATGCTAGCCCTAGAGGAGACGCGGACGCACCCATCTCCAGCGGTTACACTGCCTCCTTCTCCAACGGTTACACTGCTTCCTTCTACATCGGTTACATTGTCCCCCCTTCATCTTCATCGATGGTTCTTACACCGGAGCAGTATGCTTACTTTCTTTCCAGGAGCGGTAATGCTCCTCCTGATCAGCCGTAGTCGACATATTGTTGTGTGATGGCCCATTGTTGAATCTTTTATGTGTTTCTACATACATTGTTATTGTATTATATTTTTGGATACTTTGTGTTCATGATTGTGTTTCATATTTTTTGACACTGTTGTTGAAATGTTTTCATATATCTGTGTTTTGCTATTACTATTTCTACCGGTGTTGAGTGTTCCACCGAAGGGGTCGACGAACCTAGGAAATTCTAAGGAGGGTTGCTCCAGGGATTGCATTGGCCAGTAAATGCTACTGTAAATGCTGCTGTAGGTGCTGCTGCAAATGCTACAAATGCTGTATTTTTTTTATTTTTTTCCAGTTTAGCGACGAAAAGAATCGTCGCTAAATAAGTATTGAAGTGTCGCTAAATACGTGTCAACACGTCGCTGATAGTCGCTAAACGTCGCTATCGTGTTGACTGGCAAAACCGCCATTTAGCTATAGACGTCACCAATACGTCGCTATGTGTAACGCTCATAGTTCGTATTACATATTTCGGTAAACGTGTACGTATTTTGACTCGTATTGCATGTCTCCTTACATGGTTTATCTTGGCATCTCATTGCTTGGTTCGGTTCGGTTTACTTGGTTCAGCTTGGTTTGGTTTTGCATATGGACCACCTACCTACCCCCACCACTAACCGTATTTATATTCCATCTACTCTTCTCTCTCCTCATAACTCAGCATTTACTCCTCCTTCTTCTTCTTCCTCCCTAGCGTAAAGCTCCACCAACCCCCCTCTCCCATCGGCAAGTGTATCTTGCTTCATGGAGGAACTCACGTTTTGTTGTTCTATTTTCTTCCTCATGAGATTCTAAGACACTTTAGTACTTAGCACTTTGAATTCTATGGCTCATTTTGTGTAGATCTAAGCTTGTTGTATTTTTGGATTTTTTGGGTTTTGATCTATTAAACCTTGTTATTTTCAAGTTTTGAGTGTTCCAGGTTGTAGTGAATTTCGTTCTACCCCACTTTGTGTCACGACCCGCACCCACTTTTCGGACGCGAGCACGTGAGCAAGCTAGCTACTTATCGAACGGACTCCAGCCCGACTCGAATACGTAAAAGCTGTCAAGGCTATGGTATACTGCAAATCATGGCAAACAAATCTATATCTCGATCCAAAATAAGAATATGAAACATGAATGAACACTATGGGTCGTGGTCTGCAGCCCACTAGCATATATGTCCGATAAGACTCTAAAGAGAGTAACAAGAGTCTAAACTGAATCAGAAAACATGATAAAGTAGAAAAGCACGAAAGGATAACAACGTAATAATGATACCTGAATCCCACAAGCGGATCCTCGCATTCGAAACCCACATGAACCGCAAATCCTCCGCCATCCAGAACTACTAGCTAACTCCATGCAATCGCTAAACCTGAGGAGATCATCAGGTCCTCAGAGGACAAAGCAAGATACATAATATACATGCCTATCTAACAGTTTTATCATGCGCAAAAAAGATAAATAAGAAAAACGGGAACACGACCAATGACTACGAACACGAATACGGACACACGAACACGAACACGAACACTAGAACAACTACGCATAATGAACTACCGGATGAACGATAATCACGAGATCAATGGAAGAACCAAACCCTCATCCCGAGTGTGGAATCACGGGTTTGAACTAAACACTAACCCTCGTCCCGAGTGTGGACTCTCTGGTTAGTACTAACCCTCGTCCCGAGTGTGGACTCTCTGGTTAGTTCACGGCAAGGCACCCTCGTACCGAGTGTGGACTCTCTGGTGCAAGTATAACATCCTCGTCCCGAGTGTGGACTCTCTGATGTAAACACCCTCGTCCCGTGTGTGGACTCTCTGGTGCAAGTCAAGTCAAGTCATCACCCTCGTCCCGTGTGTGGACTCTCTGGTGCAAATAATCGACATCCTCGTCCCGAGTGTGGACACACGGATGTAAACAGATCAAGAATAACACCCTCGTCCCGAGTGTGGACTCTCTGATGCCAAGGAAACAATATCAAGGGTTTAGCAGTTCAATTACACGTACTCGTTCTATGACATGACTCAAGCAAGGTACTGACGAGAAACTCCAAGTGTGAACCACAAGACCAAACATGAACACAGCTATATGCAATGGAAACAACTCAAAAGAATATAATACGAAGAGCACATGTTCATAACAATCAAAACTGGAAAATGAAATACAAAGCATGTAAATAAAACTGTAGAGGGAGGCAAGGTATACTTGCCTGAAGGTTGCACGCAGATCTAACAAATATATAGTCAACTGATAAGCCACGAAGTCCAAGTCATCACAACTGTCTCCGAAAGCTGAAACTGACATTGCCAACATTCTCAGAATAGTCAAATTAGCTAGGATTGCCTATCTTTAAGTCCAATTCTGGACACAGGGACAAAACGGTAATTTCGGACAAAAACGATGTCCGCCGTTGGACCCGCTTTGCACCGAAAAATGTGCCAGAGTCGATGATCTCTAAAGTCGTCAAACTACATGTCTATGGATTCGGTTTTCCGATACGAACCCAATTATATGTCCAATTTTGGATTCCGATGGGCCGTGCACAAAATTGCCCGTTGAGTCGGACCGTGGGGCCCGCAAAACGGCGATCCAATCAACTGTCTCAGAATCGGACCAAACTTGGCATATATGACCAGAAAAATGATACAGTTCTGTTGACACAAGTTTTGTCTCGATCTGACGAACGTGCACAACGTAATTGGAGAATTTGAAGTGGACGATACGGTAAATTTCGACGGATACGTATCAAATTCGTCGCGCACACGCGACCAATTTGAATTCCGTCAAAGCCCACACGACCACGAAGCCGTTACGCACCTTTCGATACTTTTGGTTCGTGACCACGTCGCCCGATTTGGTGGGACGCACGTCGTATCGAAGAGATTTTAGATTTTCTAAACTGTTTTCCAAAGGTTTTTCTTGATTTTTAGGAAGTGATTTCTCTGCGAATAATTATCAAAATTAAAATCTAAAAAGTAAGTTGTGATCTCCTATGTGTTTTCTAGAAGGCTATTCAGGGGGGTTGCCTTAATCGACAATGGATCGACTAGAAACAGTCTTCCAAAATAGGTATTCGAACGATAAAATCCCCTGTTTACAAAATAATTTTTGTCGATTTTTGCATCAGATTTTCGAGCGATCCGAAGCTTCTATATTTAAACTAATTGAAAGGGTTTATAGCCCTATAGGTTGTGAACATACCGGAGAAGACGGCTCGAAGAATGATCGAGCGAGGAAACGACAAACTTGCTGCGAAGTCGGCCCATCGATGTTACTGTTGTGCTGCTACTGTGCGTGCCCGCTGCGCGCGCATGGTCCTGGCCGGCGGCGCTGGCCGTGCGCGGCGGTGCTGCGATTACGGGGTGGCCGCCCAAGTCAGGAGGAGGGGTGGCGCGCCATTAGTTTAGGGTTTTTAGAGTATCCTCCTCTTCTGTTTCGATCTGTTTATACAAGTATTTGTATATTCAGCGGCTGAACCGAAATCAGGGGGGTCGAGCCTGACTCATTGGGAGAGCTTGGGTTTTACTCTGCTGGGCTCGGCCCATGAGCAGGTTGGGTTGTGGGTGTGCTGCTGCTCTTTTCTTCTATTATTTCTTATGTGAATTTAACTCATATATATATACATCCTATATATATACATATACATACATTTATATCTTAATTTATTTATTGCATATATATCTCTTATATATATATATATATATATATATATATATATATATATATTTTTTTTTCATATATATCTCTTATATATATATATATATATATATATATATATATATATATATATATATATATATATATATATATATATATATATATATATATATATATATATATATATATATATTTTTATATATATATATATATATATATATATATATATATATATATATATATATATATATATATATATATATATATATATATATATATATATATATATATATATATATATATATCCATACATATAAATCTATATACATATATATATATATATTTATATATATACATACACGTATATAATATTTATATATATATATACACATACACATATATATATCTATTTATGTATACACACATATATATTATACAATTATATATACACATGTATCTTTTGATGAAGAATAAAATGATAATAACTAACAATAATAAATAGTTTATATTTAAAAACCACAATAATAATATTAATATTATATATCCTCAATAAAATAATAATAATAGTATTAACGAAATTTAATAAACCAATAATGGCGTATATACCATCATGCACAGTCTAGTAATCCAAAAAATATACAAGGACCTATTTTATACAAATATCATTGAATATAAACTAATAATGATATTTGTAATATTTAAATAAGAATACTTAAAATTATTCACTATATCATTAAAATAAAATACGACACAATCATACCAAAATACATCAACACGAATGTCATTGGATGTACCGCAGGACTACATGGGCTTGGGCTCAGTTCGGGTCTAGTTTGACTAGTTTGGTATGACCAGGTCACTTAGACGTCAAATAATATTAAATAATGATTAATTAAACCATTTATAATGGTCATGTCACAACTTGGCCTGGTTTTCCTAGTTAGGACGTCACTATGGCTAGGTCTTCCCTACCAGGGCTAATACACTGGTCAAAGCAAGCTACTGCACTATCCGTGCCATGATTCCTAGTCGTCTTGTACTTCAAAACTCAACCATGGTTAAAATCATCTACCGTAATAATTAACTAAATAAAGATTTATAAAAATTATAAAATCACTATTTAAATCAAATAAATAGAATAAAAAAATATTTCAAAATTTTCGGAGAGGGAGGCTACAAATCTACCCACCTTAAAAATAATTTCGTCCTCGAAATTCTTATTCATAACTATTTCTTAAAATTTTAAAGTCCACTATTACCTTAATATCCTTAATTTAATTTCTCAAAATATTTTATAACCTTCTCTAGTCATTTCGTAACTACGAAACTTCGAGGACTTCTACCCACCTTTGGTCACACTACTCCTCAAAATACGGCCACTAAAGTCTTATGGTCTTCTAACTAGTTGCTAACAATTCTACCGGCAGATATCTAGGCATATGGCATCTATACTCCCTCATATCTATAAACAACCAAACATTCAATAGTCAAGCAATATTATACAATAATTTAAGAGTTTCTGGTAAATCCTAGTCAGTACGATCATTCGCCATCCCGAAATAAAAGGGACGAGAATCAATGGCACAGAAAGCAAGAAAGTTTAATCGAGAGCAAATATGGAGTTTTCAGGGACGTAGAGAATTTCTAGAAGAATTTTTAAGGCAAAATGGATTGAAATTTCTAAGGGTTTAGTCATATTCGCAGGCTCGTATCAGTACAATTACGTAACCGATACGATATGCTCTGACCTGCATGGGCCACCAAACTTTGACCTATGGAAGTTCGGATTCTGGCCTTAGATGAAGAATTTTGGAGCTTAGGAGCAATGGCTTTCCTGGTTCTTCTTCTCGGAAAAGTGGAGAAGAAGAACAGTACTTAGCCGCATGACTTTTCATGCGGCAAGTCCCCTTCTTAGCCGCATGTCCATTGCCGCATGAACCTGCTTTCCCGAGCCGCATGAACTTGATTTCCCTTAGACGCATAGCTACCTCTTGGCAGCTAGCCGCATGGCCCATACCGCCTGGCTTGAGTTGACTTAGCCGCATGTTTTTCTGCCGCATGAGCCGCATGGCCTTTGCCACTTGGCCTTTGCCGAATGGTTCAGCCGCATGGCTTTGCCGCATGCGCCCTTCTCCTCCAGCAGCATGAGCTTGTTCCCCCACAGCCGCATATGCCCGTTCCTTCATGGCCGCATGACCCTCATTCGGCCCTGCCGTATGAGACCCTCAATCTATTGCCGCATGAACCCGGTTCCCCTGCTGCATGAGCCTGTCCCCTTCTTGCCGCATGGCTTCTCCTATCTGAGCTGCATGGCCTTGCTTGAGTTAGCCGCATGGTTTTGATTCCCCTGGCCGTATAGCCACCTTAGTCTTCATGCGGCCCTGGCTGCATGGCCCAGCCACATGAGCTCGCTTCCCTTCAGCCGCATGTTCCCCTGCCGTATGTACCCCCGCCGCATGAGCCCCTGTCGCATAAGCCCGTCACCCTTAGCCGCATGCACCCTTTTCCCCTGGCCGCATGAGCCCTTAACCCCTGGCCCCTTTTATGTGCCCTCTTCCCCTGGCAGCATGAGCCTGCTCCCCCTCCCGAGCCGCATGAGCTCGTCCCTTTAGCCGCATGGCTCTTTCCATAGCTGTGCACTCCTATTATCATGTTGAGTTGATACATTTATGCTTTTGTCTCACGACCCTCTGTGTAACTTGGGTCCCTTGATAGAATGCTTGTACCAGGTAAATTTTGCATATGTTCCATGGACACGATAGTGATTCGTAGTGGTGCACTCTTGACAAGTAACATGACATGATAGTGGCCCGTCGTGGCGTACTCTTGATAAGTAAACCTGACATGACATATCTCGATATGCTGTTGTGACGGCTAACATGACATGACCAGAATGAATGGCCTGGACACCATGGATGATTGTGTTTGTACAAATGAACCAGTGTCGTTTTGCATCATGTTTAGGACAGGGACCCCTGAGTACCACGGTCAGGGTTCCTACTGAAATTGACTAAGGCTAATAACTAGAGTAATCCAGTAGTCATGAAGAGATTTTCCAGCTACAGGCAATCCCGTTATCTGGGCGCGCAAGTGGACTTGTAGCCTGCCGACAAGTAGGGTATATTTTCAGTATACTGTCATGTGTTGCACCCTTCATGAACAGATATTCGACCTGGATAAACTTGATGGTCTGTAGGGCTTGTGGCTGTTGGAATAATCTCATTGCATCTTGCTAGTAACTAGGCCTGTGATAACCCTAGTTAGTTAAAGTATCAAGCCGCATTTATTGCTTGGTCGTGAATGTTGGATGGAGTCTAATCAGTCTAGTCTTGTCCTGATCCTGCACAAGATTGTTACATGACCGGATTGCTTGTGTTTACCCTATCGGTAAATGGTAAAAAACCAACTTTCGTTCAGATGACGGGTTACAACTCTGGTCCTTGTTTGGTTTACGGGTTGTAACCTGGTTATCTAAATAGTCCCATGGTTATCTCATCGTTTATCATCATGATTTCCCATATTTCCAGTTCTTATTATTTATATTTATTCTTGTGCTAATTGCTGGTTTTAGTTCTTAAGTGAAGCCTCCTTTGTGGCACTTGCTCTTTCTGGGATCTGATCTAGCTGGTTTTGTATGGCCAGATATCGGAGCAGCCTAGAGGATCTACCGACCTTCCAGCCCGATGGTGACCACCAGACGTAATTCGGGCAACGAGTGGGTTTATCTTGTTCTTCCGCTCTATTGTAAAAATATTCTTTTGAGGCGTTTAGCCGACGAGCACGTGTTAGCTCGATTTGTACTTTACTTACTGTCTACCTACGGCCTGTAACATGATTAACAAATCCTAGGGTTGATCATGTATGACTGAAACTTTTGCTAGTCTTCACATTTTGTAATGACTAGCTTCATGATCATCTAAATATGTAATGTATGAGACGCCTTACTATTGTATATTTGGTGCTCTGATATCTTATAACTGCTATTACTTGCTTGAGATTGAGACAATATGCTTGTTCATGACCCTAAGAGACTGATGGCTTGTAGTTAAACCCTCACGTATCTAGACAGCCGTGACCGTATATCGAGGTGTGTTGCACTTCAATATACGTAGCTGGCTATGTTCGTCCCCGCTCTCCAGTATTCTTGTTCTGGAGCGTTACATGGTTTTAGTGGTGGCCCATGTAGGTCTTGTAAATCAAGATATGTGAGAGTTTACCGAATAGATGTCTCAATCAGCTCTCGCCATTGATCTCTGCTCGTACCCTCTAAATCCCCAAAATCTTGACCTGATCACATCCTTGTATCTTTGATATGTCCTGGACCTTCCTTATTGTTCCCTATGTCGTCTTCTTCAGTAGCATTATCCCTAGTCCTACCGATCGACAAGGTGGAGCACCTCCCGTGGACCAGCAACAACCTGGAGATCAAGCCCATCATTCAGGAGTAGCCTCCAGAGTCATGCCTATTGGGGGTCAAGAGCCACCAGTCCAGCCAGTCCAGCCTGCAGAGCCTGATGATGGCACCTTGGTGGATCTCATCAGGATATTGCTAGCATCTCAAGGTTGTCGGGGCGACGCCCTGCACCAGGCAGTACAAGATGCTCTGAGCAGAGGTGGTTATCAAGATAACAGTACGGCCAACAGCTTCAAGCGCTTGAACCCTCCCTTCTTCGATGGTAGCGAAGATGCTATTGCTGCTGATGCATGGCTTCAGGACACCGAGGTTATTCTATAAGTAGCCAGGACCCCAGAAGACGAGAAGGTGGTCGTGGTGCGCCTACAGTTATTGGATCTTGCCCGCAGCTGGTGGACGGCACAGGCTGTTGGATTAGTGGCACCTATTGCCTGGGCAGTATTCCGTGAGAGATTCCAGACCAAGTATTTTGATGTTGTAGCTCGGTACAATCTACAAATGGGGTTCACCAATCTGAAGCAGATGGGCAGGACGGTCGACGGATATGCGACCGAGTTTTCCAGGCTTAGTCGGTTTGCTCTCACCTTGGTGTCACGCCCCGCTCCCATAGGAGCGATCTTCCTCGCTAATGCGTGATGCCGTACGAGCCTAGATTGCGCTCGTACAAGGCAGTTCCATAACAGCCGATTACATCGACGGCGACGGGGTCGTCGCACAGAAGTTCCAAGCAGATACATTGAATACGCAGCAAAAATTAGAACAAGCACACATGAACACAAGTCATTCAACAAAAAAAGCTCTTTATTGATATTGAATACAAGATTACATTTGTGGGCGCAAGGCCAAATTACAAGTCTTTCAGGCTCACTTTTCTCTCATTTTACAAGTCACTCTGCTCTCTCTCTTCTCTCGATACAATGCTTGAGCCGACGGAAGCTTCGGAAGGCGATGTCCATACATTATGTCCCGTACAAGTCTTTGACTCCACGCGGTCGCACGCTTCGAATCGCCAAGGAACTCCGTACCTCGACGCACCCAAGCGAGCTCCGCTCCACGAGAGCTTCTACTTGTGCCTGCACATGAAATACTGTGTGGGTGTCAGTACTCAACTGTACTGGTGGAGTGAGCTCCTCGCCCACCCATACAAAACCGAAACGTTTATTTACTTTGTGCAGCTTACATGTCCCTTTACGATTGTCTTTCTAGTCTTGCCTTAGGATCAGTTTTAAGACTTGACGTCTAACCAACTCGTTAAGCGACGACATAGTCGTACTATAATGTTAACGTATATTTCGATCGAGGTAGTGCCTCATCGCTTATGCACTTGTCCGAACTACAACTCGGGACGGCAGGGTCGTGCCATACTCCGTTCGTAACTTAAACATATTCGAGACGGTACTTGGCCAAGAAGTAACTTATGCGAACTCGGCCATGCCAAGACCTTTACTCAAACCCAAGTGCCTTTCTAACCGTCATCAAGCCGTCATCAAGCACGAAAGAAGGATAAGAATTCACGGTAGAGGGAATCAAGCAAGATGCAAATCGAGGAGTCAAGCGAGAAGGCAGTCAAGTGTGTGGATGAGAACCTAGACTCTAATCCTTATCCATGCTTGCTTGGTACGGTAAACTAACCAAACAATTTATCTTGACCTGCATGGGCCACCACAAAAACATGTAACGCCCCAGTCCCAAAATACGTTGGACTAAGTACGTAGACATGCCAGCTGTATTCATACGAAATACGTAGGCCTCGTATGAATACATAAGCTGTAAAATACAGTAATCCAAGTCAACTAATCTCATCCACAAGGAAAGGAATAATAATATAAAAATCAACTCGAATATTTATGATACAATCGTTGGATGGAGACAAAGTCCACTACCAACTATCTCAATGAAAGAAATGTACAAGAAATCGAGCGATAAAAATGACAAGACGAACCAAGCGCAATTGTCTTCGAAGAAATGGAGAAGACCACGGTCTTGGCTAGAACACCTGCAGTAATTCATGAAAATACACACCCGAGGAAAAACCAGGTCCTCAGAGGGACGTAACAAGATACATAAAAACAATACCATGATGAACTGTAAATGATACATGACAAAGAAAAGACCACCTGCTCTAACACAATGGAACCTAACCATCTAGGTGTAATGCAAGTCGAAAACTATACTGGAACGTATAAGTGGGTAGGAATAAAGCATAGCATCCACTAGAGGCTTTCGCATGAACTAGTATACGTCTCTGACCGTATCTGACGACGAGGTCAGGGCCGTGCAATGGATATATCCCCTAGTTCATACTTTGCATCGCTAGCATACCTCCTGACTTATCTGACGTCGAGGTCAAGGCCGTGCAATGGATATATCCTCTAGCGACACACCCATAATAGGGAAACCATGAACCCATAACCGGGCAATCTAGAAGGCTGTGGGATAGCTCATACGTCCCAGTAGTTTTCCCCGCCCATGTATCACACAAGTCATATCCATGTCTTGGCGATCCATATCTCTATGCAAGTCGCTATCTAGACTCCGCTAATCCATAAATGAACCGACACACGAACCGCCCGTATCGGTAGCAAGTCGAATACGTAGATTCGTGCCGACTCTATGATCCTCACTCCTGTGTCCTGTATGAGACGTGTCAACAAGTCAACGAAGTTATGAAGCATAACTTCAACACACCGGGAAAGTCTGCTACCACATATGGTCCACACACACACGCACACACGCAAACATCGATATACATATCGATGGCACCCAAGTCATACTTGGACATACTCTTACTAATGTAAAAAAACACTAGCAACATATAAAATATCATGAATCAAATATAAGTACAAGATGGTAAGGTATCTTGCCTGGTGGGTCGCCTGATGTGTTGCGATGATCAAGGTAGCATGAACTGCGACTTCGGTACAACAACTATACAAGGTGATCTCGGATGGTGGCACGGGCAGTTCCACCGGGTCCAGGACGGTCAAATTAGTTAAGGTCGACATAGGGTAGTCTAGAATTGGGGAGGAAACATGAATAATGGGATTGGCTATGGGCAGGAGGAGATTCAAGAGAAAATAATAATAAGATATAGACAACTATTTATAATATTTGAAAACGATATATTATTAGCTAATATTTGTTAAAAATATATTTGAAAATCTAAGTAACTTACTTAAGGCAAATCCTTAATTTATCAAAAATACCTTTGGTTAGCAAAACTAGATGTAAACATATCCCAAAATATTTTTTTTATATAAAAATCGTTTCTAAGCATGACCTCGAAGTTTATCAAGATATAATTTTTGATAAGAAATATTTTATTAGTAAAAAATATTTAGAATAATACTAGAGATTTCAAAAGAATTATTACGGAACTTCTAGACCATAATAAACATATGAAACCAAATATTTATAAACCTATAACATTTAAAATTATTTATCCTATACATTTTGTTTGGTAATAATAATAATTAAATAATACAATTGTTGAATATACACACCCTTAAAACAACAATCATAAAATGTAAAAAAAAAATAACAAGATAATAATAATAATGATAATAATGAAAATAATAATAATAATAAGATGATGATAATAATAATAATAATAATAATAATAATAATAATAATAATAATAATAATAATAATAATAATAATAATACTCAGTTTATAATAATAATAATAATAATAATAATAATAATAATAATAATAATAATAATAATAATAATAATAATAATAATACTCAGTTTATAATAATAATAATAATAATAATAATAATAATAATAATAATAATACTGTTCTTCGAAAAGAACAAAAGCTTTAATCAATCAAAAACCAAAAAAAAAAAACCCACCAGAAGAGTTCGGGGGAGAGAGAAAGAAGAGGAGTGAGGTGGGAAATCAAGCGGCGATCGGAGCGGCGACGGCTCCGGCGTGCGGCAAAGGAAGGGGATCGGCGCTGGTCCATCGCCGGTGCCGGCGCGGAGGGAGAGGAGAGGAAGAAGACAGAGGGAGAGAGAGGTCGGCGGAGTGTCGGTCCGGCGGAGGCTGAAGTCGAGGGCGGAGGAACGGGGAGGTGGTACGGTGCGATCTCGGCGGAGAGAAGGGTGGAGCGGACTCGCGTCGGCGGTTCCAGGCGGTGCGGTGGGCGATGTGCGATCATCGGCGGGAGAGACCCACGCGCGGCGAGGAGAACGGGGTTCGGGGTTTCCGGCGGCTACAGGCGAAGGAAGGTCGGGGGCACGGCGGTTGGTCGGAGCGGAGTAGAAGAGGCGGAGGGAAGCGGCGGATCCGGCTAGGGCTGCGCGCGGAGGGTCGGGACGGCGATCGGTTTGGGGGAAGTCGGCGTCGGCGCACGCCGGCGGAGAAGGGGGAGAGTGAGCAGGGAGATCGGGCGACGCGGAGACCAGGACCTGGTGGCGGCGAGGCGAGCATGAGGAGGATGGAGGCCGGCGGCGAACGTAGCAGGAAGCGCTCGACGAGGTGAGGGTTTCCTCTTCCCTTTATTACTGTGGTTTTGGGTTTTGGGAAAAATGGCGATGACGACGACGGTGGTGAGTTCCCTGTGCGGGGGAATTGTCGAAAAGAGCGGGGATGATCTTGGTGGCGGTAAACCGTAGGGGTGGTGACGATGATGAAGGCAATGGTGGTGTTTGCGATGTTGGTGACGATGATGGGGCTGTGGAGAAGGCTGGGGCTGTGATGGTGATGACCGTGGAATGGGTCGGGGACGTCGTCGTGTCGGGGCTGTCCTGACACGACAAGGGTCGGTGGTTTTGTTGGCTTGGCGAGGGTGCTGGTGGTGTCCGAAGGAAGTTTGGGTCGTGGTGGTGATGGTTTGGTACTGGGGTGGTGGCGGTCTGGCTTCCGGTAGAAGGAGGAGCGAGGATGGCCAGGGTGTTCTGGTGTTCGTCGGGGCGCAGCGGGTGGTCGTGGTGGGTAGTTGGCCAGAGAAGGAGTTCGGTGGGGCGTAGGGTTAGGATTGGGGCTAGGGGACTGGGTCGTGTCCTGCGCGACGCGGAGATGAGTTGTGTCCGGCATGTCGGACATAGGAAAAGAAAAATGTATATGTAATGAATAAACTATAGTAGATGGGAAAAGGGGGACACGGACACGATGCACGGTACTTGGGTGGAGGAATTTTTGTGGATGTGAATTGTGGAGAATTTCATTAAAAAGTTGGAGGAGTACCTACCTATTTATAGGATGTGGGAATTCCCAATTGGATAAATGCTAGGAGTAGTTTAAACCCAATTTAGATAATTCGTAATTTAAATTAAAATCAATCCAAATCCAAATCAAAATACAAATACAAATTTAAATCAAATTTAATTCTTTTAGTTTAAAATCAAATCACTATCAAATATAGATGTTAATTAATTTATTTAAATCATTCCATAAAATCAAATCAAAATTTTAAGTCGTCACAAAATTTCAAAATATGTTTTCAAAAATTTCTGTATTTAATAATTTCGAAAATAATAAATATTTTTAAATATCTTTTTGAATAATAAAACATCAATATTTATTTAGTTCAAAATTAAATCAATAAATCAAATCCATTCGAATTTAATTCCAAATTAAATCTAGATAACTTAGACTTAATCTAGGTATAAATTCTATCTTTAAATTATTAAATTAAATCCATGAAAATCAAATCGAGATTTTAAAATGGTCATAATAACTTCCAAATATATTTTTCAAAATACCAATAATACAAATTTTAAAAATAATAAATATTTTTAAATATCTTTTCGAATAATAAAATATTAATATTAATAAATTCCAAAAATTATATTTTATTTAAAATATACTAGCAAAATATTCATGAAGTATATGTATGCACTAAGAATATTATTTATTCTAAATAAAAGACTTTTCGTAAACAAAATTATAACCTTAGAAAATTTTGATAGCTAAATTAAATATTACATATATTATTTTGAAACTATAAAAATAAGAAAATATTTTTCTAAAAATATGTATGCTCGCACATATTCGCACTCGTCGAGCAATTACGAAAAATATAATTTCGTGCGCGACGTACAATACGACCACGCGACGTACAATACGACATTTTAAATCGGTACCAAATTTAATAATAAAAAAAATAGTAGAAATTTAGGGATTTTACATCTTAACCAACTTAAAAGAATTTCGTCCTCGAAATTAAGAATTAGGAGGGGTGAAAAGGCACGAAGGTAGATAGAAGGGTTCGAAGTTTATATGGTCGTAGTCTAGGTTAAGGATATGATTAAGAGACGATTGTAATCACTCTTAAATTCAAGTGATTAGGAAGTCAAGATTATAGATTTAGGGTCGAGGGAAAGGACGAGTAGTTAAGACAAAGATATAGTCACATTGAGTGTTAATGGTCACAAGAGATAGGATAGCTAGGGGAACCTCTAGTATAACGCTTTCGTCTTCCTAAAATATGTGAAGGCGAAAGCAATATAGAGTTCGAAGGAGGCGTTATCGAATACGAATACGTGATTCAAAGACGATTGAATAATTTCAAAAGAATTGTCAAGACAGTCGTGGATGGAATTCTAGAGGACAAGTTTAGCTATGTCCCCACCCACGTAGAACGATAGATAAAAGCGAACCAAAGTGCACTTGGTTGATCAGACCATCATGCACTGGTTCTAATAAGACAATATACTAGTGAGTGGCCACTCCATAGCATATGCCTCGATCAAGCTCGATAAAGAATTAGCTTGCAAATACTAGGCTATATTAGCATCATTAGTCTAGATAATAAAATATAGGCACGTGAGATTTAGATTGAAATAGAGTATAATTAGTTCAAACTCCTTAAGACTCTCAGATATATCCTATGTTGGTCTCTATACAGTCGTCCTATAGTTTCTTTGTCCAAGTCTTTGGTTGACTAGATGGGTTAGGGTCCTCTAAATTCTAGAACCTAAGTGAACTTGCTAATATAGGTTACAAGGACAAAGGGATTGCTAGGTCATAAGGTATTCTACCCAACTTACAAGAGTTAAACTAGTAGGGTGATGGGACAATGGGACAAGTCTACCTAGTATGGATTACCTTTCTAACCGTCATCAAGCACGAAAGAAGGATAAGAATTCACGGTAGAGGGAATCAAGCAAGATGCAAATCGAGGAGTCAAGCGAGAAGGCAGTCAAGTGTGTGGATGAGAACCTAGACTCTAATCCTATATGCAGGCTTGCTTGGTACGGTAAACTAACCAAACAATTTATCTTGACCTGCATGGGCCACCACAAAAACATGTAACGCCCCAGTCCCAAAATACGTTGGACTAAGTACGTAGACATGCCAGCTATATTCATACGAAATACGTAGGCCTCGTATGAATACATAAGCTATAAAATACAGTAATCCAAGTCAACTAATCTCATCCACAAGGAAAGGAATAATAATATAAAAATCAACTCGAATATTTATGATACAATCGTTGGATGGAGACAAAGTCCACTACCAACTATCTCAATGAAAGAAATGTACAAGAAATCGAGCGATAAAAATGACAAGACGAACCAAGCGCAATTGTCTTCGAAGGAATGGAGAAGACCACGGTCTTGGCTAGAACACCTGCAGTAATTCATGAAAACACACACCTGGGGAAAAACCAGGTCCTCAGAGGGACGTAACAAGATACATAAAAACAATACCATGATGAACTGTAAATGATACATGATAAAGAAAAGACCACCTGCTCTAACACAATGGAACCTAACCATCTAGGTGTAATGCAAGTCGAAAACTATACTGGAACGTATAAGTGGGTAGGAATAAAGCATAGCATCCACTAGAGGCTTTCGCATGAACTAGTATACGTCTCTGACCGTATCTGACGACGAGGTCAGGGCCGTGCAATGGATATATCCTCTAGCGACACACCCATAACAGGGAAACCATGAACCCATAACCGGGCAATCTAGAAGGCTGTGGGATAGCTCATACGTCCCAGTAGTTTTCCCCATCCATGTATCACACAAGTCATATCCATGCCTTGGCGATCCATATCTCTATGCAAGTCGCTATCTAGACTCCGCTAATCCATAAATGAACCGACACACGAACCGCCCGTATCGATAGCAAGTCGAATACGTAGATTCGTGCCGACTCTATGATCCTCACTCCTGTGTCCTGTATGAGACGTGTCAACAAGTCAACGAAGTTATGAAGCATAACTTCAACACACCGGGAAAGTCTGCTACCACATATGGTCCACACACACACGCACACACGCAAACATCGATATACATATCGATGGCACCCAAGTCATACTTGGACATACTCTTACTAATGTAAAAAAAACACTAGCAATATATAAAATATCATGAATCAAATATAAGTACAAGATGGTAAGGTATCTTGCCTGGTGGGTCGCCTGATGTGTTGCGATGATCAAGGTAGCATGAACTGCGACTTCGATGCAACAACTATACAAGGTGATCTCGGATGGTGGCACGGGCAGTTCCACCGGGTCCAGGACGGTCAAATTAGTTAAGGTCGACATAGGGTAGTCTAGAATTGGGGAGGAAACATGAATAATGGGATTGGCTATGGGCAGGAGGAGATTCAAGAGAAAATAATAATAAGATATAGACAACTATTTATAATATTTGAAAACGATATATTATTAGCTAATATTTGTTAAAAATATGTTTGAAAATCTAAGTAACTTACTTAAGGCAAATCCTTAATTTATCAAAAATACCTTTGGTTAGCAAAACTAGATGTAAACATATCCCAAAATATTTTTTTTTATATAAAAATCGTTTCTAAGCATGACCTCGAAGTTTATCAAGATATAATTTTTGATAAGAAATATTTTATTAGTAAAAAAATATTTAGAATAATACTAGAGATTTCAAAAGAATTATTACGGAACTTCTAGACCATAATAAACATATGAGACCAAATATTTATAAACCTATAACATTTAAAATTATTTATCCTATACATTTTGTTTGGTAATAATAATAATTAAATAATACAATTGTTGAATATACACACCCTTAAAACAACAATCATAAAATGTAAAAAAAAATAACAAGATAATAATAATAATGATAATAATGAAAATAATAATAATAAGATGATAATAATAATAATACTAATAATCATAATAATAATAATAATAATAATAATAATAATAATAATAATACTCAGTTTATAATAATAATAATAATAATAATAATAATAATAATAATAATAATAATACTCAGTTTATAATAATAATAATAATAATAATAATAATAATAATAATAATAATAATAATACTGTTCTTCGAAAAGAACAAAAGCTTTAATCAATCAAAAACCAAAAAAAAAAAACCCACCAGAAGAGTTCGGGGGAGAGAGAAAGAAGAGGAGTGAGGTGGGAAATCAAGCGGCGATCGGAGCGGCGACGGCTCCGGCGTGCGGCAGAGGAAGGGGATCGGCGCTGGTCCATCGCCGGTGCCGGCGCGGAGGGAGAGGAGAGGAAGAAGACAGAGGGAGAGAGAGGTCGGCGGAGTGTCGGTCCGGCGGAGGCTGAAGTCGAGGGCGGAGGAACGGGGAGGTGGTACGGTGCGATCTCGGCGGAGAGAAGGGTGGAGCGGACTCGCGTCGGCGGTTCCAGGCGGTGCGGTGGGCGATGTGCGATCATCGGCGGGAGAGACCCACGCGCGGCGAGGAGAACGGGGTTCGGGGTTTCCGGCGGCTACAGGCGAAGGAAGGTCGGGGGCACGGCGGTTGGTCGGAGCGGAGTAGAAGAGGCGGAGGGAAGCGGCGGATCCGGCTAGGGCTGCGCGCGGAGGGTCGGGACGGCGATCGGTTTGGGGGAAGTCGGCGTCGGCGCACGCCGGCGGAGAAGGGGGAGAGTGAGCAGGGAGATCGGGCGACGCGGAGACCAGGACCTGGTGGCGGCGAGGCGAGCATGAGGAGGATGGATGCCGGCGGCGAACGTAGCAGGAAGCGCTCGACGAGGTGAGGGTTTCCTCTTCCCTTTATTACTGTGGTTTTGGGTTTTGGGAAAAATGGCGATGACGACGACGGTGGTGAGTTCCCTGTGCGGGGGAATTGTCGAAAAGAGCGGGGATGATCTTGGTGGCGGTAAACCGTAGGGGTGGTGACGATGATGAAGGCAATGGTGGTGTTTGCGATGTTGGTGACGATGATGGGGCTGTGGAGAAGGCTGGGGCTGTGATGGTGATGACCGTGGAATGGGTCGGGGACGTCGTCGTGTCGGGGCTGTCCTGACACGACAAGGGTCGGTGGTTTTGTTGGCTTGGCGAGGGTGCTGGTGGTGTCCGAAGGAAGTTTGGGTCGTGGTGGTGATGGTTTGGTACTGGGGTGGTGGCGGTCTAGCTTCCGGTAGAAGGAGGAGCGAGGATGGCCAGGGTGTTCTGGTGTTCGTCGGGGCGCAGCGGGTGGTCGTGGTGGGTAGTTGGCCAGAGAAGGAGTTCGGTGGGGCGTAGGGTTAGGATTGGGGCTAGGGGACTGGGTCGTGTCCTGCGCGACGCGGAGATGAGTTGTGTCCGGCATGTCGGACATAGGAAAAGAAAAATGTATATGTAATGAATAAACTATAGTAGATGGGAAAAGGGGGACACGGACACGATGCACGGTACTTGGGTGGAGGAATTTTTGTGGATGTGAATTGTGGAGAATTTCATTAAAAAGTTGGAGGAGTACCTACCTATTTATAGGATATGGGAATTCCCAATTGGATAAATGTTAGGAGTAGTTTAAACCCAATTTAGATAATTCGTAATTTAAATTAAAATTAATCCAAATCCAAATCAAAATACAAATACAAATTTAAATCAAATTTAATTCTTTTAGTTTAAAATCAAATCACTATCAAATATAGATGTTAATTAATTTATTTAAATCATTCCATAAAATCAAATCAAAATTTTAAGTCGTCACAAAATTTCAAAATATGTTTTCAAAAATTTCTATATTTAATAATTTTGAAAATAATAAATATTTTTAAATATCTTTTTGAATAATAAAACATCAATATTTATTTAGTTCAAAATTAAATCAATAAATCAAATCCATTCGAATTTAATTCCAAATTAAATCTAGATAACTTAGACTTAATCTAGGTATAAATTCTATCTTTAAATTATTAAATTAAATCCATGAAAATCAAATCGAGATTTTAAAATGGTCATAATAACTTCCAAATATATTTTTCAAAATACCAATAATACAAATTTTAAAAATAATAAATATTTTTAAATATCTTTTCGAATAATAAAATATTAATATTAATAAATTCTGAAAATTATATTTTATTTAAAATATACTAGCAAAATATTCATGAAGTATATGTATGCACTAAGAATATTATTTATTCTAAATAAAAGACTTTTCGTAAACAAAATTATAACCTTAGAAAATTTTGATAGCTAAATTAAATATTACATATATTATTTTGAAACTATAAAAATAAGAAAATATTTTTCTAAAAATATGTATGCTCGCACATATTCACACTCGTCGAGCAATTACGAAAAATATAATTTCGTGCGCGACGTACAATACGACCACGCGACGTACAATACAACATTTTAAATCGATACCAAATTTAATAATAAAAAAATAGTAGAAATTTAGGGGTTTTACACAGCGGTTCCAGCAGGGGCTCTATCTGGAGATTTTATTGGCAGTGGAGTAGTTTGAGCATCAGACTTTCGATGCAGTATTGAGAGCAGCTAGGAGGTACGAGTATACCTCCCAAAGGATCATGGACAGGACCGGAGGTCGGAAGCGATCTTATGGCCACATGAATCAGTCTTCAGCACCAGTCCAGATAGCTAGGGCTTTGACAATTGGAACTCCGAGACGGACGATTTCAGTTACGTCGATCCAGCATTCGACCCGACATATCCTCAGCAGCAGAAGCAGACTTTCGTAATGGGTTGTACTCATTGTGGGAAGCCAGGGCACATAGTATCAGAGTGTCGCAGGGCACAGGGCTTGTGTTTAGTTTGTGGAGCACCGGACCACAGGGTTGGGAACTGCCCGAATAGGGGGAGTTCATCTTCTTCGACCTTTTCTAGTTCTTCGGTGAGGGGACCAGCCCCAGTACCAGTCCAGCAGCAGCAGTACCCATTGCCGAGGTCCTGACCGCCTCAGACCCAAGCATTTCAACAGCAGATCCTTCAGCAGTATGCACAAGCCCAAGCCCTGATTCAGAGCAGGCAGAGAGGTTTTCAGCAGAGGGAAACCGCACCTAGAGGACATGGTCAGGCGACGGCGATGACCGTAGAAGAAGGATTGGCACCAGGTGAGGTAGTGGCATGTACTATTCTCGTCAACTCCTTTCCAGCATCAGCGTTATTTGATTCTGGTGCATTGCATTGCATTCATGTCTGCACGATTCACGATACGGATATGACTGGAGCCCGAGTTATTATCAGTAAGGCTCAATATATTTACTGGTAACGGTCTTGTGGGAGTAGATAGAGTGTTTTCCTCGTGTCGGATCGTAGTTAGCGGTAGAGAGTTCCCTGTTAGATTGATAGAATTCCCGATGGCCGATTATGATGTGGTCTTAGGGATGGATTGGTTAAGGAATCAGTATGCTAGGATAGACTGCCATGTTGGCAGGGTTGTTTTCAGCATTCCAAGCGAGCTAGAGTTTTCCTTTTCTCGAGGTGAAGTTGAACCTTCTCCTCCAGTATTGCAGATGGCAGTAGCAGCAGCAGTTCAGTTTCCCCGAGTTGTAGAAGAGTTTCCGGATGTTTTCCCAGAAGAGCTTTCAGGAATGCTGCCAGAGCGAGAGATCGAGTTTACTATCGACTTGATCCCAGAGACAACCCCAGTATCGGAGAGAGTCTACCGGATGACGCCGTCAAAGTTAGATATATTATACAAGATGATTGAAGAACTCAGGACTAAGGGATTCATTCGGCAAGTGGATCGCCTTGGGGAGCCGAAATGCTTCTTGTGAAAAAGAAGGATGGTACGTCCAGATTATGTGTAGATTATCGTACTTTGAACTCAATGACAATCAAGAACAGATACCCTTTTCCGAGGATAGATGACTTGTTTGATCAACTCAAGAGGGCAGCAGTATTCTCGAAGAACGACTTGCGGTCAGGATACCACCAGATCAGAGTCAGAAAGCAGGACATCCCGAAGACAGCTTTCAGATCTAGATATGGGCATTGGGAGTTCCTTGTTATGCCATTTGGAGCAACCAATGCGCCGGCTATATTCATGGACCTCATGAATCATATTTTCATGCCTTCTTTAGATCAGTTCGTAATAGTGTTCATAGACGACATCCTGGTCTACAGTAAGAGTGAGGCGGAGCATGAGCAGCATCTTCGTGTAGTTTTTTAGATTCTCAGAGAGCACTAGTTGTACGCAAAGTTCAGTAAATATGAGTTCTGGCTCGATCGTATTTCATACTTGGGTCATATCATCACCAAAGGAGGAGTAGAAGTGGATCCCCAGAAGATCGTGGCCATTGAGACGTGGCTGGTACCCAGCATAGTTGCAGAAGTTCGTAGTTTTCTTGGCTTGGCCGGCTACTACCAGCGATTTGTTTTAGACTTTGCTTGGATTTTAGTGCCATTAACCCAGTTGACCTGCAAAGATGTACAGTTTGCTTGGACAGCAGAATATCAGAAATCTTTTGAGAAGTTGAAGCGAGGCTTGATGACGGCACCCATTCTCATGCTTCCAGATGGGACCGGGGGATTCTCAGTGTATTGTGATGCTTCAGACAGAGGTTTGGGATGTGTTTTGATGCAGCATGGGAATGTAATATAGCTTATGCGTTACGTCAACTTTGTGATCATGAGAGGAATTATCCAACCCATGACTTAGAGTTGGCAGCAGTAGTGTTTGCACTTAAGCTTTAGAGACACTACTTATATGAAGATAGGATGGAGATTTTTATAGACCATAAGAGCCTGAAGTATGTATTCACTCAGAAGGATCTTAACATGCGTCAGAGGAGATGGCTAGAGCTACTTGTGGATTATGACATCAACCTGCAGTATCATCCTGGGAAGGCCAACGTTGTTGCAGATGCATTAAGCAGGAGAGCTGGAGTTTATTTTCTAACAGCACAACCAGAGTTATTAGCAGATCTTCAGAAGATGGGTATAGAAGTTGTCCTTCCTACCAATATGGCATTGATGGCCAGCATACAAGTTCAGTCCATTATAGTTGAGAGGATCAAGTTAGCTCTGTCAACAGATTCTATGCTTCAGCGACTCAGAGCAGAATGTGAGACAGGACGACGGCCAGAGTTATACATTCATGAAGATGGTACATTTCGACATGGGAGGCATCTTTGTGTACCCAGTGGAGATATCAGACAAAAGATCATGGCAGAAGCTCACAGTTCGCAGTATTCCATTCACCCCGGTGGCACGAAGATGTACCGTGATATCCGTCAGCACTTTTGGTGGAATGGCATGAAGAGGGAGATATTCCGGTTTGTCTCTCGGTGTTTGGTTTGCTAACAAGTTAAGGCTGAACATCAAAGGCCAGCTAGACTTCTTCAGCCCTTGCCGATTTCGAGTGGAAGTGGGAGCATATAACCATAGATTTCGTGACTGGATTACCTAGGTTCCCGGCCGATAGAGATGCTATTTGGGTTGTTATAGACAGGCTCACGAAAGTGGCTCACTTTCTCCCATTCAGAGTTGGTCAGCCGACGGCTCAGCTAGCAGAGATGTACCTCAGGTAGATAGTCAGATTCTACGATGTACCAGTCAGTATCACCTCGGATAGGGATTCAAGATTTACGTCGCACTTTTGGCGTAGTCCGCAAGAGAGTTTGAAAACTCACCTCCAGTTCAGCTCAGCTTATCATTCGTAAACAGATGGTCAGTCAGAGCGTACCATACGAACCTTGGAAGATATATTGAGATCTTGTACACTCGACTTCGGTGGTTCGTAGGAGGATCACCGGCACCTGGGGAGTTCTCATACAATAATAGTTTCTAAGCCAGTATTCAGATGGCACCGTTCGAGAAACTGTATGGTAGGAAGTACAGATCCTCGCTAGTATAGGACGATGTTGGAGAGAGGTAGATGCTCGGTCCAAAAATGATTACTCAGACAGTTGAGGTGGTCAGAGGAGTCAGAGATCATCTTTGCGTCGCACAAGATCGCCAGCGCCATTGGGCCGATTCTCATCGACGCCCCCTTGAATTTTTTGTCGGCGACCATGTATTCCTTAGGATCTCGCCTAACAGTAGCGTCATTCGTTTCGGCGTACGGGGAAAGCTTAGTCCTAGGTATATAGGGTCGTTCGATATCCTCGAGCGAGTAGGAGATATATCCTATCGTCTCGCTCTTCCGCTGTCGTTACGTGAGGTGCATGATATCTTCCATGTATCCCAATTACGACGGTATATCCCGGATCCGAGTCATGTCCTAGATCATTCGAAACTGGTTGTTGGTACCAACCTTTTATATGAGGAGAGACCCGTATCTATATTGGACCGAAGAGCGAAGATACTCAAGAACAAGACTATTAGTTTAGTCCGTGTTGCTTGGGGTCATCACTCTTTGGGTGAATCAACGTGGAAGCGTGAGGATGACATCCGATCGCGATATCCCGACCTGTTTGACTCATAAGGTATAATATCTTTCTTATGCCTTATGCTCTAAATTCCTTGCTTGAATGAATAATTGCATGGTGGACTGTTAGTATAGCTTGTTTGTGATTAGCATAGCTTGTCCTTGCTTCTCTAGCCTCTTAATTAAATTCTGAGGACAAAATTCTTTTAAGGTGGGTAGAGTTGTAACGCCCGTAGTTCGTATTACGTATTTTGGTATACGTGTACGTATTTTGACTTGTATTGCATGTCTCCATGCATGGTTTATCTTGTCATCTCATTGCTTGGTTCGGTTCGGTTTGCTTGGTTCAACTTGGTTTAGTTTTGCATGTGGACCACGTACCTACCCCCACCACTAACCCCATTTATATTTCATCTACTTTTTTCTCTCCTCATAACTCAGCATTTACTTCTCCTTCTTCTTCTTCCTCCCTAGCGTAGAGCTCCACCAACCCCCCTCGCCCACCGACAAGTGTATCTTGCTTCATGGAGGAACTCACATTTTGTTGTTCTATTTTCTTCCTCATGAGATTCTAAGACACTTTAGTACTTAGCACTTTTGAATTCTATGGTTCATTTTGTGTAGATCTAAGCTTGTTGTATTTTCAGATTTCTTGGGTTTTGATCTATTAAACCTTGTTATTTTCAAGTTTTGAGTGTTCTAGGTTGTAGAGAATTTTATTCTACCCCACTTTGACCTATAGAAGTTCGGATTCTGGCCTAAGATGAAGAATTTTGGAGCTTATGAGCAATGGCTTTCCTGGTTCTTCTTTTCGAAAAAGTGGAGAAGAAGAACAGTACTTAGTCGCACGGCTTTTTTATGCGGCAAGTCCGCTTCTTAGTCGCTTGGCCATTGCCGCATGAACCTGCTTTTCCGAACCGCATGAACTTGATTTTCCTTAGCCGCATAGCTACCTCTTGGCAGTTAGCCGCATGGCCCTTACCGCCTGGCTTGAGTTGACTCAGCCGCATGTTTCCCTGCCGTATGACCTTTGCCGCATGGCCTTTGCCGAATGGTTCAGCCGTATGGCTTTGCCGCATGCCCCCTTCTCCTCTAACCGCATGAGCTTGTTCCCCCACAGCCGTATATGCACGTTCCTCCATGGGTGCATGACCCTCATTCGGCCCTGCCGTATGAGACCCTCAATCTATTGCCGCATGAACCCGATTCCCCTGCCGCATGAGCTTGTCCCCTTCTTGCCGCATGGCTTCTCCTATCCGAGCCGCATGGCTTTGCTTGAGTTAGCCGCATGGCTTTGATTACCCTTGGCCGCATAGCCACCTTAGTCTTCATGCGGCCCTGGCCGCATGGCCCTGCCGCATGAGCTCGCTTCCCTTCAGCCGCATGTTCCCCTGCCGCATGTACCCCCGCCGCATGAGCCC
This sequence comes from Iris pallida, assembly GCA_029216955.1. Lineage (NCBI taxonomy): Eukaryota > Viridiplantae > Streptophyta > Magnoliopsida > Asparagales > Iridaceae > Iris > Iris pallida. The sequence goes on from JANAVB010044419.1 coordinate 28,757,366, forward strand.
CTGCCGTATAAGCCCGTCACCCTTAGCCGCATGCGCCCTTTTTTCCTGGCCACATGAGCCCTTAACCCCTGGCCCCTTTCATGCGCCCTCTTCTCACGGCTGTATGAGCCTGCTCCCCCTCCTGAGCCGCATGAGCCCGTCCCTTTAGCCGTATGGCTCTTTCCATAGTCGTGCACTCCTATTATCATGTTGAGTTGATACATTTATGCTTTTGTCTCACGACCCTCTGTGTAACTTGGGTCCCTTGATAGAATGCTTGTACCAGGTAAATTTTGTATATGTTCCATGGATACGATAGTGATCCGTAGTGGTGCACTCTTGACAAGTAACATGACATGATAGTGGCCTGTCATGGCGCACTCTTGATAAGTAAACCTGACATGACATATCTTGATATGCTGTCGCGACGGCTAATATTACATGACCAGAATGAATGGCCTGGACAATGTGGACGATTGTGTTTGTACAAATGAACCAGTGTCGTCTTGCATCATGTCTAGGACATGGACCCCTGAGTACCACGGTCAGGGGTATCTACTGAAATTGACTAAGACTAATAACTAGAGTAATCCAGTAGTCATGAAGAGATTTCCCAGCTACAGGCAATCCTGTTATCTGGGCGTGCAAGTGGACTTGTAGCCTGCCGACGAGTAGGGCACATTTCCAGCACACTGTCATGTATTGCACCCTTCATGAACGGATATTCGACCTGGATAACCTGGATGCTCTGCAGGGCTTGTGGCTGTTGGAATAAGATTGTAACACCCAGTTTTCCAGATGAGGGTATTTTTGAAATTTTGTAATTATAATTATTATTCATTGATATTTATTTCACATTATGATTTTTGGTAATTTTTAATAATTTTTAAACTATTTAAAACTGTTTTAAGTCATGACTTGTGATTTTGATGTGCTGCTAGTAAAACCTGAGAGACTGCATGACCTATAGCCTAACCACATCATTAGGATGATTTATTATCATTTTTAACCTAGGGGTATTTTGGTCATTTTGACTTATTTGATTTATTTGGTGATTTGTTGAATTGGTGAATTTTTGGTTGACTTGACTTGTTGAGACCTAGTGAGCTAGCCTAGAAGCTAACCCTAGCCATGGTGACCCTAGTCTAACTTAGGTTCACCTATTTTTAGTTATTAGAAACTAATTGTAGAATGAGGGGATTTGGTTTAGTGCATTTAAGTCATGGTTTATGATTTCATGAAATGACTTATGCCTTAATGATTTATTTGATCAAGACTTGGCCCATAGCCCATAACTAGAAGCCCTAACCCTAACCAAACAGTAAATGACCAGCCATAGGGATCCCCACCCTATATAAACACTTATTCTCTAGGGCTTGCCTCCTTCTTTCATTCATTTCAACATTGGAAAAAGAAAGGTATTGCCCCTCTTCCAAAAATCCCCATAAATCCATTTTAATTCCTTTTTGATTCTAGTTTCTTGCATTAGAACCTAATACTCTCCTACTTTCTGATTTTTGGGGTTTAATCCCAGCTTTGGGTCAATTTGGAGCTTTTGGCATCAAGAGGAAGAATCCCCCATTTGGAGCTTTTCCAAGCGTTTTGCACACATAAGTAAAACCCTCTAAATTGTTTTATATTTCAGTTTTCTTTGCATGTAGGGCTAGATCTAGGAGTCCCCTAGGTGTCCCCAAAATTTGGGTGGATTTTGTGTCCGTTTGGTGTCCGTATCGGACACGTGTCGTAGTGTGGCGTAGGTGTTTGTTGAAATGCCTCTATGGATTGAATATTGTTATTTTTTGAAACAAATTATATATTTGAGTAGCTCTTCATGTGTAGATTTAATATTTGTATGACTGAGCACGTATTGTGTTGGTTTTCGTGTCCAAAACTGGACACGAATGCGTGCACGAGGATACCGTGCAGTGTCCTGCTGCTCGGGCACTGTAGCGGACACGACACTGTACGTCCTGACACGAAACTTTGCACACACCTGCGGGCAATGACTGACAGCACGCTCACCAATTTTGAGGCGACTTCGTCGAATGGTTTGTGAGAAATCTCACTCGCACGGGTTGGTGCCTGTCGTGCACGCGCGCAGGAAGTGCGTCTGATACACACGGTTTTCTTTGACACGACGCACTTTGGATACAATGCAGACACTTGTGCACCTAGCCCTACTATGGGCGAACCCACGTGCACGAGCACGAGGCACGTGTCGCCTTGTGTCGAGAGCACGAGGGCTCGACATGGCTGTACGACGATTATTTTTTCCAGTTTCCTGTAAATTTCGAATATTAGTTTTGGACACTATGTGTCCCAATCCCTGGACACGAGGGACTCTCCCTGGACACGAGGGACATGTTCCCATGTCTGTACACCACTGGCACACGAATGTTACTTGGTTTTTGATTTGGTTTTTGGGTTAAAAAGGGGTTTCCTGATACCTGTCCTGATACTTGTAAATTTCAGTATTTTTCTAACTCAAATTTCCTGATTTGAATGATGATTTCAACTGACTAATGTCCCCACATATTACTGATATATGTTAATGTAGTGTTTCAATTTGAAATAGACTTTTGATTGTGAGAATGGAATAATTTCATTGGGTTGGTTTTCGAATTTGTCTATTGAACCTGAGATCATTCCAATCCCTGTTTACATATGTTTTCACTGAAATTATGATGCCCCACATGTGTATCAGTTAATGCTAAGTGGGATTAGCATGTTAGTTAGGCTTTCACTCAAATGAATGAGATAATTGACATTTTATTGAGGTTCAATGTAATAACTGATACATGATTTAGTTCAGTCCCATATATTGAACTGTGATCGAATGAGGTTTCCTGTCCATTCTAAACTAAAATGAATGTTGCTTAATGTATATCACTGATTCCTAACTTGAGAATCATTTATTCCTAACATTGCACACAGGGTCAATGTTGCACTAATTTTCCTAATGCACTCATTCCTGTCACAGGGATTTGATTAGTTAGCTACTGATATTGATTCTTCCTGAAATTGATTCTCTTATTTTTTAAACTGAAATTGAGGTTAAATTTACCATGTATACATCTGAATTTATAATTGGGTTTCAGTATTGGTTTTGAATGATCTGGGGTTTAGATATTTTCTCTGTTTTTCCTGAGATCACACCATGGACAGCTCACTACATCATTGAATTCTCTGCTCAATGTTGTTTACTGCCATTTGTTTTCCTGAGATTCACCCTACATATTTTTCTAGATATCATACACACACACATGGTCTGGTTTTCTGAGAACTTGAAATTGGATTGTGGATTTGGTTTTGAGTTATGATTGATGTTGGTTCCCACAAAATCCTGGAACACTGTTGACTGAACAGAGAGTGTGTTACCTGAGTTTCTAATTCATATATGAACTGTCAATTGGTTTTGAACTAATTTTGAACTATTAGACAACCTGAGATGCAGGCCTGTATGTGCCACACATGACATATTCTCACATGATTTGCACACACTCTTATATTGACACATATATCCTTGTTCACCCACACATTATCCTTCACTCACTGCTAACACCCCATGGTATATGGCCTGTGCACTATATTGCTCTGCACACATACACAGTCCCTGTCACCTACACACCTATGTGACACTATGGCTTGATACTTCACCCTTGACACTCCTTCACTCACCTAGTGTTCAGTTTCTCACACTTGGGTATATGTCTTTTGAATGCATTGGTTGTACTGCCATAGGTATGGTGATTGGGGTTAGTGGTATCAGTTTTGGCCTGGCCTAGTTTGGATTGCTTTGCAGCAGCAGGCAAGGCTATGCATTGCCTTGCCTTAGCTTGCCTGCCTTGGTTTGCAGTGCATAGCAGCAGTAGGCATTGCCTTGCCTTGCAGCAGCAGAACAGGGTGGGGGTGTGAGTGTAGTGCAAGACTGCAGTAGTCATGTTACCTGCAGGTAACATGACCTTGGACCAGGGGGGGATTTGTAGTGGATTAGCCTAAGTTTCAGTTATGATAGAGTATAGGGTTTGGGTTTTATTGATGGGTTAGCTGTCATGTGGTTCCCCATTTCCTGTGAGTTAAAGTTTGAAATTCAGTTGGTGTGTGGGACTAGGGAAGGTTGAGAGAGTTGAATAGGTTGGGGAGGCTAAGAGGAATGCTTGAATGGTTCACATTCACAGGAAACTGTTTAGTCCAGTTTATATGGGTTGTTTCATCCTTGATGTTCAGTCATTCACATAGTTATTTTTGGCCTTTTTATGTATTAGATGTTGTGAGGGTGATATGATTTTAAGAGGTAAATGTAGGCAATGGCTATATTGGTAGATGGTGTTCATGGATACCAAGGTTATCCTACATCTTGGGTACTAGTATTAGTTAGCTAGTCTAGCTGGATTTGACTTGTACTAGCCAGTTGATATATGATATCAGGCAGGTTGGCAGCCTTGTTTTGGCTTGGCATGAGTATAGGGATTAGCCTTGTATGGATTTCAGTCTTCATTATAAGGGAATCTCTCTCTTGTATTAGTTTCTATCTATCCAAGTTCAGTCCATACTAAACCTTAGTGTCCTTCCCCTCATCCAGTCCAGTCTTCCCTTTTCTGGATATCTTAGGCATATTCATAGTATGTAGGAAATGCCTAGTATTAGAGGGTTGTTATATACCCTATAGGGTTATGAATTACAAAGTTAGATGTAGAGTTTGGATAGATACATATAGTTATATTCATGTATTTAACTTGTAGATATACAGCTAGGATGTATGTGTTTATATTATATGTATATGGGGTAAGTTAGCTAAATTCACATGGTGGCTTATAGTTGAGTCTAATTTAGATTGATTTTGGTTTGATACCTAGAAGCCCAAACCCTAAATGTTGACTTGGGTTGACCCAGAGTTGACCAATTTTGACTTAGACCTAGTTGACCTAAACAGCTGACCAGGTTTGACTTAGAGCTGACTTTGACCTAGTTTGACCTAGAAATCATATAGTTGCATTGTAGTTTTTATTTTCCTTATATTGAACATGTCATGACCCATATTACTTGTTTAGGACATTGTGACTCCGGTGCAGGCATCTGATATTACACTACTTTTTTCAGAGTAGCAGGCGAGTACATTCTCTGATAGTTCTCTCATTTATTTGTCAATTACTGTATTTCAGTTCTAGTTAGCTGTATGAGATTCTCTGTTACAAACACGTACTGTTATTTCTGGATTCATGTATACGACACACATTTATTTTCTGGCCTCTATTACTGGTATCATCATTCCTGGAATCATTTACTGGAATCATTTACTGGAATCACCCTGGAATCATTTACTGGTATCATTGTACTTGGCTGGACTCATCTTGAATCATTGTATCAGAATTCTGGATTCACTTGCTGGGATGGGAAATACTAGAGTAAGACATGTAGACATACCCCATTTCTGGAATTATCCTTTGCTGGAATTATACTGGAATGATAGCCATCCCACACCCGGCCAGGTGTGTGATGTGCCGGATTACCCATAGCCGTTTACATGTCGATCTCGGTATTTTAAAACACACTGCTAGAGTATAGGCTGGACTCACCCTGGAATCATTGATCACTAAGACTGGAATCGTCCCTTGCTGGATTCATCTTGTATGAGATTCATCCTGTGCTGGACTTACATTGGAGTTACACTGGTCTACATTGTTGCCTGGACTTTATATCATAATACCCTGGTTCAGCTAGTTTTATTTTTATAGTCTTTATTGCTATGATTCTGCTCTTGTTTAGCTATTTTCTTTCCTTGCACTTTATCTGTCTTTCTTACCATCACCTGATTATAAACTGCCATTTTCATCAATACAACTGTCTATAACTGCTTTATAGTTCTCTGTCATTTACTTGGGTTTTCTAGATGAGATGTGCTCGTTCCTGTCCTGACTGGACCTGTTGAAAATTTTACAGATGATTGCCCTGAGGACACATGCCCTACATTTTACTGAGGAGATGGCTTAGCTACCTATGGCCCCGACACTCAGGAGTGATCGGGAGTTTAGTTAGTCTGTCTTGTTTTAGTTTTCCTGTTTAGATCTGGAGTTGTATATAGAGATTTGAGACTTGAGATATATTTGAGATTATTCAGATGTTGATTTTATTTCAGTAGTTTGTTGTCTTCAATTTCTTAGTTATTTTTTGTGTTATCTTATCGTGCTTAGACTGTGATTGAGTTACACCATATCTTATACTTGTCCTCCGTTCGGAGTTGATCATGATGAGTACATTATATACTGCATGAGTTGATGTTTAGTTAGAGACTTAGAACAACGTTCTACCGCCGACACTGCGGCGTAGGCTGGGCGCTGTTACATACTCGTACCCTCACAGTGGGTGCGGGTCGTGACACGTTTTTAGTGGTGGCCCATGCAGGTCGAGAGTCGCATTAGTGCGATATCGTGGTAGTACGGCGACTTAGTTGTACTGCTGCGAGCCTGCGATAGGACTGAGAGATAGGCTTTACCGGAGAGGCACTCAATCACAGTTAGGAAAAATTCTGCTTTAAATCATGCCATCTACATATCGCACTGATTTGCCTTCTTTGAAATAACTGTCCTCCTTTGATATATCGATTCCTGCTCAGTATTGACTTCCTTGTTCGATCTGTCTTCAAGATGGTGGAGACACGATCACATCGCTCTGGTGCAGCAGTTGTTGTAGAGGGGACTGCCACCTCTCAGCCAGATCAGCAAGGTCAGGAGGCTGCAGCTCCTGCCACCTCTGCTCATATTGGGACTTCAGCAGCAGTAGCAGGGGGTATGCCTCTACCAGCTCGGAGGCAGGACCCAGTCATCCCAGAGATGCAGTTCCAGCAGCCGCCTATAGGACACGTGGATGCAGCACAGATGTTCGCTTACTTCCAGCAGTTTATGGATCGGCAGCAGACCCAACAGGACAGGAGCTTGGAGTTGGCCCTTACGACGGTCGCAGCTCGACCAGTGATCCAGCATCCGAGGACACCAGGGATAGAGCAGTTCCAGAAGATGAGTCCCGGAGACTTCCTGGGGACAGAGGGAATTTTATATGCTGACGAGTGGATCGAGCATATAGAGGAGATCTTTCGCCTGGCTCGGATACCGGCAGATCTCCAGATAGAGGCAGCAGCTAGCCGGATGCGAGATCTTGCTCGCACCTGGTATCAGTCAGACCCCAGGATGGGGGTAGCTGGACAGACTTGGGAGGAGTTCAAGGGCTTCTTCAAGAAGAAGTTCTTTCCAGATTCAGCGCTCAGAGCCTTGGAGTCGCAGTTCGAGAGCCTAGTTCAGGGGAGCCTGTCAGTGGAGGAGTACGCTGGGGAGTTCGGCCGCCTCGGCAGATTCGTAGAGGGTTTGAGCGAGACGGCAAAGGCCCAGAGGTTCCGAAAGGGTCTGGTCAAGGAAGTCAAATCCTTGACCAAGGGCAACAGGGACGCCACGTTCGAGGAGATTTTGACGGGAGCTTTACTGGCTGAGGATGATCTTGAGCTGAGGCTCAAGAGGGGACGGGACGCTCACGGTACCAGCAGCAGCGGAGGCCAGACCAAGAGGCCTCACGTGCAGTTTCATCAGACACGGGCACCAGTAGGAGTTCAGCAGGTGCAGCATCAGTATCGGGGTCAGGACCCGAAGGCGATCAGTTGTTCCTACTGCAAGAAGTCGGGACACATTTGGGAGCAGTGCAGGAAGAGGTTGAAGGTTTGCTATTTCTGTGGGTCAGCTGCCCACCAGAAGATAGATTGTCCTATTGCACCTCCTTTTGAGGGGGCTAGGCCACCTGTAGCTCAGCACCAGAGGGGTGGAGCTTTTGCGATGGCAGCCGAGGAGACTGATGTCGCAGGTGATGGATTAGCAGGTTTGACCTTCTTGTTCTTCCTCCCCACTTCCATGTGTGATTTCCCTTAGTACCTGCCAGGATATTGCTTGTGGTTGCTAGATAGTGTAGCTACCCTGTTCGAGACTGTGGAATCACGACCAGTAGGATTGTATTGCTTCGACTTTGATTGTTTGGGGGTTTGACCTAGGCAAGGTGCGATCATTTTAATTTCGAGGACAAAATTTTTATAAGGTGGGTAGGATTGTAACACCCAGTTTTCCAGATGAGGGTATTTTTGAAATTTTGTAATTATAATTATTATTCATTGATATTTATTTCACATTATGATTTTTTGGTAATTTTTAATAATTTTTAAACTATTTAAAACTGTTTTAAGTCATGACTTGTGATTTTGATGTGCTGCTAGTAAAACATGTGAGACTGCATGACCTATAGCCTAACCACATCATTAGGATGATTTATTATCATTTTTAACCTAGGGATATTTTGGTCATTTTGACTTATTTGATTTATTTGGTGATTTGTTGAATTGGTAAATTTTTGGTTGACTTGACTTGTTGAGACCTAGTGAGCTAGCCTAGAAGCTAACCCTAGCCATGGTGACCCTAGTCTAACTTAGGTTAACCTATTTTTAGTCATTAGAAACTAATTGTAGAATGAGGGGATTTGGTTTAGTGCATTTAAGTCATGGTTTATGATTTCATGAAATGACTTATGCCTTAATGATTTATTTGATCAAGACTTGGCCCATAGCCCATAACTAGAAGCCCTAACCCTAACCAAATCCTAAATGACCAGCCATAGGGATCCCCACCCTATATAAACACTTATTCTCTAGGGCTTGCCTCCTTCTTTCATTCATTTTAACATTGGAAAAAGAAAGGTATTGCCCCTCTTCCAAAAATCTCCATAAATCCATTTTAATTTCTTTTTGATTCTAGTTTCTTGCATTAGAACCTAATACTCTCCTACTTTCTGATTTTTGGGGTTTAATCCCAGCTTTGGGTCAATTTGGAGCTTTTGGCATCAAGAGGAAGAATCCCCCATTTGGAGCTTTTCCAAGCTTTTTGCACACATAGGTAAAACCCTCTAAATTATTTTATATTTCAGTTTTCTTTGCATGTAGGGCTAGATCTAGGAGTCCCCTAGGTGTCCCCGAAATTTGGATGGATTTTGTGTCCGTTTGGTGTCCGTATCGGACACGTGTCGTAGTGTGGTGTAGGTGTTTGTTGAAATGCCTCTATGGATTGAATATTGTTATTTTTCGAAACAAATTATATATTTGAGTAGCTCTTCATGTGTAGATTTAATATTTGTATGACTGAGCACGTATTGTGTTGGTTTTCGTGTCCAAAACTGGACACGAACGCGTGTACGAGGACACCGTGCAGTGTCCTGCTGCTCGGGCACTGTAGCGGACACGACACTGCACATCCTGACACAAAACTTTGCACACACCTGCGGGCAATGACTGACAGCATGCTCACCAATTTTGAGGCGACTTCGTCGAGTGGTTTGTGAGAAATCTCACTCGCACGGGTCGGTGCCTGTCGTGCACGTGCGCAGGAAGTGCGTCTGATACGCACAGTTTTCTTGGACACGACGCACTTTGGACATAATGCAGACACTTGTGCACCTAGCCCTACTATGGGCGAACCCACGTGCACGAGCACGAGGCACGTGTCGTCTTGTGTCGAGAGCACGAGGGCTCGACATGGCTGCACGACGATTATTTTTCCCAGTTTCCTGTAAATTTTGAATATTAGTTTTGGACACTATGTGTCCCAATCCCTGGTCACGAGGGACTCTCCCTGGACACGAGGGACATGTTCCCATGTCTGTACACCACTGGCACACGAATGTTACTTGGTTTTTGATTTGGTTTTTGGGTTAAAAAGGGGTTTCCTGATACCTGTCTTGATACTTGTAAATTTTAGTATTTTCCTAACTCAAATTTCCTGATTTGAATGATGATTTCAACTGACTAATGTCCCCACATATTACTGATATATGTTAATGTAGTGTTTCAATTTGAAATAGACTTTTGATTGTGAGAATGGAATGATTTCATTGGGTTGGTTTTCGAATTTGTCTATTGAACCTGAGATCATTCCAATCCCTGTTTACATATGTTTTCACTGAAATTATGATGCCCCACATGTGTATCAGTTAATGCTAAGTGGGATTAGCATGTTAGTTAGGCTTTCACTCAAATGAATGGGATAATTGACATTTTATTGAGGTTCAATGTAATAACTGATACATGATTTAGTTCAGTCCCATATATTGAACTGTGATCGAATGAGGTTTCCTGTCCATTCTAAACTAAAATGAATGTTGCTTAATGTATATCACTGATTCCTAACTTGAGAATCATTTATTCCTAACATTGCACACAGGGTCAATGTTGCACTAATTTTCCTAATGCACTCATTCCTGTCACAGGGATTTGATTAGTTAGCTATTGATATTGATTCTTCCTGAAATTGATTCTCTTATTTTTTTAAACTGAAATTGAGGTTAAATTTACCATGTATACATCTGAATTTATAATTGGGTTTCAGTATTGGTTTTGAATGATCTGGGGTTTAGATATTTTCTCTATTTTTTCCTGAGATCACACCATGGACAGCTCACTACATCATTGAATTCTCTGCTCAATGTTGTTTACTGCCATTTGTTTTCCTGAGATTCACCCTACATATTTTTCTAGATATCATACACACACACACATGGTCTGGTTTTCTGAGAACTTGAAATTGGATTGTGGATTTGGTTTTGAGTTATGATTGATGTTGGTTCCCACAAAATCCTGGGACACTGTTGACTGAACAAAGAGTGTGTTACCTGAGTTTCTAATTCATATATGAACGGTCAATTGGTTTTGAACTGATTTTGAACTATTAGATAACCTGAGATGCAGGCATGTATGTGCCACACATGCCACATTCTCACATGATTTGCACACACTCTTATATTGACACATATATCCTTGTTCACCCACACATTATCCTTCACTCACTGCTAACACCCCATGGTATATGGCCTGTGCACTACATTGCTCTGCACACACACACACAGTCCCTGTCACCTACACACCTATGTGACACTATGGCTTGACACTTCACCCTTGACACTCCTTCACTCACATAGTGTTCAGTTTCTCACACTTGGGTATATGTCTTTTGAATGCATTGGTTGTACTGCCATAGGTATGGTGATTGGGGTTAGTGGTATCAGTTTTGGCCTGGCCTAGTTTGGATTGCTTTGCAGCAGCAGGCAAGGCTATGCATTGCCTTGCCTTAGCTTGCCTGCCTTGGTTTGCAGTGCATAGCAGCAGTAGGCATTGCCTTGCCTTGCAGCAGCAGAACAGGGTGGGGGTGTGAGTGTAGTGCAAGGCTGCAGTAGTCATGTTACCTGCAGGTAACATGACCTTGGACCAGGGGGGATTTGTAGTGGATTAGCCTAAGTTTCAGTTATGATAGAGTATAGGGTTTGGGTTTTATTGATGGGTTAGCTGTCATGTGGTTCCCCATTTCCTATGAGTTGAAGTTTGAAATTCAGTTGGTGTGTGGGACTAGAGAAGGTTGAGAGAGTTGAATAGGTTGGAGAGGCTAAGAGGAATGCTTGAATGGTTCACATTCACGGGAAACTGTTCAGTCCAGTTTATATGGGTTGTTTCATCCTTGATGTTCAGTCATTCACATAGTTATTTTTGGCCTTTTTATGTATTAGATGTTGTAAGGGTGATATGATTTTAAAAGGTAAATGTAGGCAATGGCTATATTGGTAGATGGTGTTCATGGATACCAAGGTTATCCTACATCTTGGGTACTAGTATTAGTTAGCTAGTCTAGCTGGATTTGACTTGTACTAGCCAGTTGATATATGATATCAGGCAGGTTGGCAGCCTTGTTTTGGCTTGGCATGAGTATAGGGATTAGCCTTGTGTGGATTTCAGTCTTCATTATAAGGGAATCTCTCCCTTGTATTAGTTTCCATCTATCCAAGTTCAGTCCATACTAAACCTTAGTGTCCTTCCCCTCATCCAGTCCAGTCTTCCCTTTTCTGGATATCTTAGGCATATTCATAGTATGTAGGAAATGCCTAGTATTAGAGGGTTGTTATATACCCTATAGGGTTATGAATTATAAAGTTAGATGTAGAGTTTGGATAGATACATATAGTTATATTCATGTATTTAACTTGTAGATATACAGCAAGGATGTATGTGTTTATATTATATGTATATGGGGTAAGTTAGCTAAATTCACATGGTGGCTTATAGTTGAGTCTAATTTAGATTGATTTTGGTTTGATACCTAGAAGCCCAAACCCTAAATGTTGACTTGGGTTGACCTAGAGTTGACCAATTTTGACTTAGACCTAGTTGACCTAGACAGTTGACCAGGTTTGACTTAGAGCTGACTTTGACCTAGTTTGACCTAGAAATCATATAGTTGCATTGTAGTTTTTATTTTTCTTATATTGAACATGTCATGACCCATATTACTTGTTTAGGACATTGTGACTCCGGTGCAGGCATCTGATATTACACTACTCTTTTCAGAGTAGCAGGCGAGTACATTCTCTGATAGTTCTCTCATTTATTTGTCAATTACTGTATTTCAGTTCTAGTTAGCTGTATGAGATTCTCTGTTACAAACACGTACTGTTATTTCTGGATTCATGTATACGACACACATTTATTTTCTGGCCTCTATTACTGGTATCATCATTCCTGGAATCATTTACTGGAATCATTTACTGGAATCACCCTGGAATCATTTACTGGTATCATTGTACTTGGCTGGACTCATCTTGAATCATTGTGTCGGAATTTTGGATTCACTTGCTGGGATGGGAAATACTAGAGTAAGACATGTAGACATACCCCATTTCTGGAATTACCCTTTGCTGGAATCATACTGGAATGATAACCATCCCATACCCGGCCAGGTGTGTGATGTGCCGGATTATCCATAGCCGTTTACATGTCGATCTCGGTATTTTAAAACACACTGCTAGAGTATAGGCTGGACTCACCCTGGAATCATTGATCACTAAGACTGGAATCGTCCCTTGCTGGATTCATCTTGTATGAGATTCATCCTGTGCTGGACTTACATTGGAGTTACACTGGTCTACATTGTTGCCTGGATTTTATATCATAATACCCTGGTTCAACTAGTTTTATTTTTACAGTCTTCATTGCTATGATTCTGCTCTTGTTTAGCTATTTTCTTTCCTTGCACTTTATCTGTCTTTCTTACCATCACCTGATTATAAACTACCATTTTTATCAATACAACTGTCAATAACTGCTTTATAGTTCTATGTCATTTACTTGGGTTTTCTAGATGAGATGTGCTCGTTCCTGTCCTGACTGGACCTGTTGAAAATTTTACAGATGATTGCCCTGAGGACACATGCCCTACATTTTACTGAGAAGATGGCTTAGCTACCTATGGCCCCGACACTCTGGAGTGATCGGGAGTTTAGTTAGTCTGTCTTGTTTTAGTTTTCCTGTTTAGATCTGGAGTTGTATATAGAGATTTGAGACTTGAGATGTATTTGAGATTATTCAGATGTTGATTTTATTTCAGTAGTTTGTTGTCTTCAATTTCTTAGTTATTTTTTGTGTTATCTTATCGTGCTTAGACTGTGATTGAGTTACACCATATCTTATACTTGTCCTCCGTTCGGAGTTGATCCTGATGAGTACATTATATACTGCATGAGTTGATGTTTAGTTAGAGACTTAGAACAACGTTCTACCGCCGACACTGCGGCGTAGGCTGGGCGCTGTTACATACTCGTACCCTCACAGTGCGTGCGGGTCGTGACAAATCTCATTGCATCTTGCAAGTAACTAGGCCTGTGATGACCCTAGTTAGTTAAAGTATTAAGCCGTATTTATTGCTTGGCCGTGAATGTTGGATGGAGTCTAATCAGTCTAGTCTTGTCCTGATCCTGCACAAGATGGTTACATGACCAGATTGCTTGTGTTTACCCTATCGATAAATGGTGGGCGTAACGCCCCAGTCCCAAAATACGTAGGATTAGGAACGTAGACATGCCAGCTGTATACATACAAAGTACACTCCAATATATGGAAACCTCGTATGAATACATAAGCTGTAAAATACAGTAGAACCATAACTAATCTCATCCACACAAAATAAATGAATAAAAGATATCATATAATGAGAATGAATTGTCTTGATACAATATGTTGGGCGGAGACAAATCCACTACCAACAAGTAAAGGAAAATACATGAGAAAAGAAATGATTTTGGGCTAGCGAAGCGAAGACGATCCAAGCGCAATCATCCTCGAAGAAATGGAGATGATCACGGCTAAAGCTAGAGCACCTGCGAGAGACAAGAACACACACCTGGAGAGATAACCAGGTCCTCAGAGGGACGTAACAAGACACATAATATCATGCCACATAAACTGAATAAATATTGCTCAAATAAATAAGTCAATTGAATTATAACATGGTCCAATACGCACCTATTGAACGAGCGTACCATCCCCCCAACCAAACAAGGACAGGAGATGGTAAACTAATTCACGGTGACGTATCTTTCCATGCCATGAATCCAATATGGTATCCGGACCCCAACAAGGTTCAATACATTCTCATCGAAGTAGTAAGTCACACCTACAACCAAACAAGGACAAGATGTGACGATCTATTCCGCGACAAGTTACTGTTCCAAGCCACGGTCAGATACAAATACCCAAACCAAAAGTACTCGTACATAACGGATAAAGGAAGCCTAACCATTCTAAGTGAATGTAGTTAAGAATAATTCATGGTCGCATGACTACCCGGTCAATTCCAATGCAGTACCTCAGTAGCGAGTCACAACACCATATACTATTCCTCAGTACCGAGCGAGTCTATAGCATATAGTCTACCTATCGTTCCTCAGTAGCGAGCGAGTCTACAATAGATAGGGTGGTAGTCAACTTCCAATCATGTTCTTCCCGCCCAATGCCAACTCATAACTGCTAAGTCTTCTAGCATGCAATTCTATTAGCAGTTATTTCCTAAAGCACGGCTTATACGTACTGGTGGCCAGCCAATCACGCATGTCCGAGTCCTATATGTGACACACAACAACGTGGTATAAACGTGTCAAGGCCTATGAATGCAACACACAAAGAGTGGTCCCTTAACTCTAAGTTTAATGTGTAAGAAAATAATACATAGCAAGAAACTAAACAGTAAATTCTAACAGGTTATGTCATGTATCACAGTTTATTTTGCATAAAGAAAATAATGAACATGCATGAAATATGAGCTAAAATAATTAAACAGCAAATGGCAAGGTGTCTTGCCTGGTAGTACGCCTGGGGTGCTGCAATGATGAATGTGGCACGAACTGCGATTTCGGTATAACAACTATGCAAAGTGACCTCGGGTGGTGGCACGGATAGTCTCATTGGGTCCAGAAGGGTCAAATTGGTTAGGGTGGACATAAGGTTGTCTAGAATTGACGAGGGAAATGGACGAAAGGAATGCCGGAGGAATTTAGTAAAACAATATATATGTATATATAGTTTTAGAAAATATTCTATAAACATTGAAAGGTACGATTTTGCTAGTTTAAAAATAGTTTATATAATACTAAATCTAAAGAGCTAGTTTTACCACAACGCTAAGTTTGTTAAAATAAGTTTTGGTAGGAAACTACATATTATTATTAGCCAAAAATAAATTAGAAATTTATAGTATAATTTGGTGACTACTTTGATTGACCAATATATCTTTAGAAAATATAAAATCTAAAAGGAAAACCAATAGATAGATTAGGGCTATAAAAATAGATTTTGTCAAGGTACTATGTTTGGCAGAATCTACCTTTAAAAATAGTTGGAAAAATAATATCCTTACAAAAATATCCTAAAATAATAATATTGGCAATTAATAATTTTTAATAGTAACAACAAGAATAAAGATAATAAGACAATAATATTATTTTTAATAATAATAAAATATCATCAATAATAACATCAGCCGAATATACTGGGAGAAAACCAAAATCAAGTAAATATGATATTAATGATAATAATAATAACAACAACAATACTATGGTGTGAATATAATTACAAAATAGAAATTGTAACAATATAATAATAATGATGATAATGATAATAGTAATAATAATAAAAACAACATAGATATATAAATAATAAAAGAAATAAAAATTAATAATTACAGTAATAATAATAATAATAATAATAATAATAGTAATAATAATAATAATAATAATAATAATAATAATAATAACAGAAAGAAAGAAGGAAAAGAATAAAGAAAGTAAGAAAAAAATAAATAATAATATTAGTAAATATCTCACCCTTAAAAGAGAGCTACTGCTCCCTTCGTCAGTAAGAGAGAGAAAAAAAAACTTAGTATGAGAGAATGAGCGAGGGAGAGAGGGATGAGAGAGAGGGGGGTTTTCCGGCCGGCTGAGCTAGGGTTCACGCGCGCGAAACGGAAGGCCGGAGAGCAGGTGGCGCTCGGGGCTACGACGGAGAGGGGTGTGGAGGCTGACGGAGAGAGAAGCGGAGAGGTCAGCGGCAAAGAGGTGCGAAGGGTTTCTCGGTCGGAGTCCGTCGGCGGACTGGCGCGACCGGCGGCGCGCTCGTGGAGGCACAGGGGGAAAGGAGTACAAAAGGGCGATGGTTGGTCGGATCTGAGGGGGTGAGCGCGGGGAACGCCGGCGTAGGTGCTGCCGACGGCGGCTGGAGTCAGGTTAGGGGCGACGGCGGATGGCTTGACTCAGCGCTAGGTGGACGCCGGGGGCTCTGGTCGTGGCGGACGTAGCTATGGGTCGTCGGAGTTCAAGGACGGTTCGGGTCAGCGGCGGACACGACGGCGGTCGATCGCCGGCAGAGGTGATGTGTGTGTGTTTGTTTAATTTAGGTTATGAGGATTTTGGTGACGGCGGTCGTCTGGTCGGCGATCACCGTGGTGGTGATGAAGGTTTGGGTGTCGGTCCGGTCGGATCTATGATGGCGGTGGTGACGGGGACATCGCCGTGGTGTTGACGGGGACAGTAAAGGCGACGATGGTTGGTCGAGGTGGCAGGATGAACCTGGTGGTGACGATGGGGGTTTGGGTTGTGGTGGTGATGGCTGTGGGATGGTTGTGGTGATGGAGGGTGTCGAGGGGTTGGAGACAGGGAGGAGGACACGAGCGGAGACAGGGTCGGAGTAGGAGTTGGACGGTCGGGACAGTGGGTTGCTGGGGTTGACGCGTTATCTGGCGGTTGTCGGATTGGCAAGGGCGGTCGGAGAAGGCTGGCCGTGGATAGTAGATGGCTCGGTTAGGATTAGGTAGGAATTACGTGTCCTACGTGACACAGGATTGGGTGGACGTGTCAGGGGTTGTCGGACACGAAAAAGAGAAATTGTAAATGTAAAGAATATATGGAATACGAATTTGGATGGACACAGACACGATGCACGTAGATTTGTGGAGAAAATTTGTGGAATAATGAATAATAGAAATTGGAGGAGTACCTGCCTATTTATAGGATGTGAAAATTTCCAATTAGATATGGACTAAGAATATTTAAAAACCCAAAGTAGATAATTCACTACTTAATTTAAAACAATGAAATCAAATCCAAATCCAATACAAATCCAATTTAAATCTAATTAAATTTCTAGTATAAAATCAATGAGATAAATCAAATTTCAAATATTTAACGATTTAAATAAATTCAAAATTTCAAATCAAGGTTTAAATCGCCATAATAATTTCAAAATATATTTTCTAAAATACTAGTAATATTAATTTCAAAAATTATATTATAAATAAAATAATAAATAATTATAAATATATGTATGCACAAATAATATTTTTATAATTATGCTTTTCCTAGTATACAATAAAATATTATTTATGATTAATAACTGCTAAAAACAAAAGGCTTTTTATTGCAAGAATAATAATTATATATAATATTTTGAAAGCGTATAATAAAATAGAAAAATATTTTTCTAAAATATGTACGCTCGTACAAATTCGCACTCGACGAGCAAGAAAAATAAATTTCGTGCGCGGCGTACAATACGACTACGCGACGTAAAATACAAAATTTTTAAATTCGTACAAATTTTTAAAAAATATAGTAGAAATTTAGGAGTTTTACATCCTACCCAACTTAAAAGAATTTCGTCCTCGAAATTAAGAATTAGCAGGGGGTGAGAAGACACAAGGGTTATCGGTGGGGAACAATCAATTATAAGGCTCAACAAAATCATGTCGTAAGAAGTTACGATCTAGATCATAGAAAAATAATACGAGTATGGTCGTGGGTAGTGAATGAGGGTCATAGTAGGGCCGAGAAGAAGGACGAGGAGTTTAGGATGAAGTTATAGCAACATCGAGTGAGAATGGTCATAGCCGATAGGAATGCTAGAGGAAATTCTAGTATAACGCCTTCATCCTCCTAAAATAGGTGAAGGCGAAAGCAATATAGAGTTCGAAGGAGGCGTTATCGAATACGAATACGTGATTCAAAGACGATCGAAAAATTTCAAAGGAGTTGCCAAGGCAGTCGTGGATGGGACTATAGAGGACAAGTTTAACTATGTCCCCATCCACGTAGAATAATAGGCAAAAGCGAACCAAAGTGCATTTGGTTGATCAGACCATTATACACTGGTTCTGATTAGACAACATGTTAGTGGGAGCTCTTCCAATAACATATGTCTTGAACAAGCTCGATAAAAGATAAGCTTGCAAAAACTAGGCTACATTAGCATCATTAGTTTAGATAGTAAAAATATAGACACGATGGTAGATGAATAAAATCAATTATGAATAGTCTAAGAGTCATAAGGATCTAAGTCTTTTATTCCTATATAATCATTCTATGGTTTATTGACCAAGGCTTGGTTGACTAAATGGGTTAGATTCCTCTAGTCTCTATGGTCTAGATAATACTATTTGTATTCTCCTTAATGGTCAAGGGCGTGTCGGGTCGTGGGGTGTTCTACCCAACTTAAAAGAATTAAACTATGGTGTGTGGGACATCCAACTAGTAGGGTCACTCTCTAGCAAGCACGAAGGGAAGATAAGGATAATGATAGAAGGAATTAAGCAAGATGCAATCGATGAGTCAAACAAGGTAGATAGAATCTAGGAAAGAGGTCAAGTATGTGGATGAGATCCTAGACTTCTAATCCTATACCCAGGCTTGCTTGGTACGGTAAAGTAACCAAACAATTTATCTTGACCTGCATGGGCCACCACAAAAACATGTAACGTCCCAGTCCCAAAATACGTAGGACTAGGAACGTAGACATGCCAGCTGTATACATACGAAGTACACTCCAATATATGGAAACCTCGTATGAATACATAAGCTGTAAAATACAGTAGAACCATAACTAATCTCATCCACACAAAATAAATGAATAAAAGATATCATATAATGAGAATGAATTATCTTGATACAATATGTTGGGCGGAGACAAATCCACTACCAACAAGTAAAGGAAAATACATGAGAAAAGAAATGATTTTGGGCTAGCGAAGCGAAGACGATCCAAGCGCAATCATCCTCGAAGAAATGGAGATGATTACGGCTAAAGCTAGAGCACATGCGAGAGACAAGAACACACACCTGGAGAGATAACCAGGTCCTCAGAGGGACGTAACAAGACACATAATATCATGCCACATAAACTGAATAAATATTGCTCAAATAAATAAGTCAATTGAATTATAACATGGTCCAATACGCACCTATTGAACGAGCGTACCATCCCCCCAACCAAACAAGGACAGGAGATGGTAAACTAATTCACGGTGACGTATCTTTCCATGCCATGAATCCAATATGGTATCCGGACCCCAACAAGGTTCAATACCTTCTCATCGAAGTAGTAAGTCACACCTACAACCAAACAAGGACAAGATGTGACGAACTATTTCGCGACAAGTTATTATTCCAAGCCACGGTCAGATACAAGTACCCAAACCAAAAGTACTCGTACCTAACGGATAAAGGTAGCCTAACCATTCTAAGTGAATGTAGTCAAGAACAATTCATGGTCGCATGACTACCCAGTCAATACCAATGCAGTACCTCAGTAGCGAGTCACAACACCATATACTATTCCTCAGTACCGAGCGAGTCTATAGTATATAGTCTACCTATCGTTCCTCAGTAGCGAGCGAGTCTACGATAGATAGGGTGGTAGTCAACTTCCAATCATGTTCTTCCCGCCCAATGCCAACTCATAACTGCTAAGTCTTCTAGCATGCAATTCTATTAGCAGTTATTTCCTAAAGCACGACTTATACGTACTGGTGGCCAGCCAATCACGCATGTACGAGTCCTATATGTGACACACAACAACGTGGTATAAACGTGTCAAGGCCTATGAATGCAACACACAAAGGGTGGTCCCTTAACTCTAAGTTTAATGTGTAAGAAAATAATACATAGCAAGAAATTGAACAATAAATTCTAACAGGTTATGTCATGTATCACAGTTTATTTTGCATAAAGAAAATAATGAACATGCATGAAATATGAGCTAAAATAATTAAACAGCAAATGACAAGGTGTCTTGCCTGGTAGTACGCCTGGGGTACTGCAATGATGAATGTGGCACGAACTGCGATTTCGGTGTAACAACTATGCAAAGTGACCTCGGGTGGTGGCATGGACAGTCTCATTGGGTCCAGAAGGGTCAAATTGGTTAGGGTGGACATAAGGTTGTCTAGAATTGACGAGGGAAATGGACGAAAGGAATGCCGGAGGAATTTAGTAAAACAATATATATGTATATATAGTTTTAGAAAATATTCTATAAACATTGAAAGGTACGATTTTGCTAGTTTAAAAATAGTTTATATAATACTAAATCTAAAGAGCTAGTTTTACCACAACGCTAAGTTTGTTAAAATAAGTTTTGGTAGGAAACTACATATTATTATTAGCCAAAAATAAATTAGAAATTTATAGTATAATTTGTTGACTACTTTGATTGACCAATATATCTTTATAAAATATAAAATCTAAAAGGAAAACCAATAGATAGATTAGGGCTATAAAAATAGATTTTGTCAAGGTACTATCTTTGGTAGAATCTACCTTTGAAAATAGTTGGAAAAATAATATCCTTACAAAAATATCCTAAAATAATAATATTGGCAATTAATAATTTTTAATAGTAACAACAAGAATAAAGATAATAAGACAATAATATTGTTTTTAATAATAATAAAATATCATCAATAATAACATCAGCCGAATATACTGGAAGAAAACCAAAATCAAGTAAATATGATATTAATGATAATAATAATAACAACAACAGTTATGAGTAATACTATGGTGTGAATATAATTACAAAATAGAAAATTGTAACAATATAATAATAATGATGATAATGATAATAGTAATAACAACATAGATATATAAATAATAATAGAAATAAAAATTAATAATAATAATAATAATAATAATAATAATAATAATAATAATAATAATAATAATAATAATAATAAATAACAGAAAGGAAGAAGAAAAAGAATAAAGAAAGTAAGAAAAATAAATAAATAATAATATTAATAAATATCTCACCCTTAAAAGAGAGCTACTGCTCTCTTCGTCAGTAAGAGAGAGAGAAAAAAACTTAGAATGAGAGAGTGATCGAGGGAGAGAGGGATGAGAGAGAGGGGGGTTTTCCGGCCGGCGGAGCTAGGGTTCACGCGCGCGAAACGGGAGGCCGGAGGGCGGGTGGCGCTCGGGGCTACGGCGGAGAGGGGTGTGGAGGCTGACGGAGAGAGAAGCGGAGAGGTCAGCGGCAAAGAGGTGCGGAGGGTTTCTCGGTCGGAGTCCGTCGGCGGACTGGCGCGACCGGCGGCGCGCTCGCGGAGGTGCAGGGGCAAAGAAGTACAAAAGGGCGATGGTTGGTCGGATCTGAGGGGGTGAGCGCGGGGAACGCTGGCGTCGGTGCTGCCGACGGCGGCTGGAGTCCGGTTAGGGGCGGCGGCGGATGGCTTGACTCGGCGCTAGGTGGACGCCGGGGGCTCTGGTCGTGGCGGACGTAGCTATGGGTCGCCGGAGTTCAAGGACGGTTCGGGTCAGCGGCGGACACGGCGGCGATCGATCGCCGGCAGAGGTGAGGTGTGTGTGTTTGTTTAATTTAGATTTTGTGAATTTTGGTGACGGCGGTCGTCTGGTCGGCGATCGCCGTGGTGGTGATGAAGGTTTGGGTGTCGGTTCGGTCGGATCTATGATGGCGGTGGTGACGGGGACAGCGCCGAGGTGTTGACGGGGACAGTAAAGACGATGGTGGTTGGTCGAGGTGGCGGGATAAACCTGGTGGTGACGTTGGGGGGTTTGGGTTGTGGTGGTGATGGCTGTGGGATGGTTGTGGTGATGGCGGGTGTCGAGGGGTTGGAGACAGGGAGGAGGACACGAGCGGGGACGGGGTCGGAGTAGGAGTTGGACGGTCGGGACAGTGGGTTGCTGGGGTTGACGCGTTACCTGGCGGTTGTCGGGTTGGCAAGGGCGGTCGGAGAAGGCTGGCCGTGGGTAGTAGATGTCTCGGTTAGGATTAGGTAGGAATTACGTGTCCTACGTGACACAGGATTGGGCGGACGTGTCCGGGGTTGTCGGACACGGGAAAGAGAAATTGTAAATGTAAAAAATATATGGAATAAGAATTTGGATGGACACAGACACGATGCACGTAGATTTGTGGAGAAAATTTGTGGAATAATGAATAGTAGAAATTGGAGGAGTACCTGCCTATTTATAGGATGTGGGAATTCCCAATTAGATATGGACTAGGAATATTTAAAAACCCAAAGTAGATAATTCTCTACTTAATTTAAAATAATGAAATCAAATCCAATACAAATCCAATTTAAATCTAATTAAATTTCTAGTATAAAATCAATGAGATAAATCAAATTTCAAATATTTAACGATTTAAATAAATCCAAAATATCAAATCAAGGTTTAAATCGCCATAATAATTTCAAAATATATTTTCTAAAATACTAATAATATTAATTTCAAAAATTACATTATAAATAAACTAATAAATAATTATAAATATATGTATGCACAAATAATATTTTTATAATTATGCTTTTCCTAGTATACAATAAAATATTATTTATGATTAATAACTGCTAAAAACAAAAGGCTTTTTATAGCAAGAATAATAATTATATATAATATTTTGAAAGCGTATAATAAAATAGAAAAATATTTTTCTAAAATATGTACGCTCGTACAAATTCGCACTCGACGAGCAAGAAAAATAAATTTCGTGCGCGACGTACAATACGACTACGCGACGTAAAATACAAAATTTTTAAATCCGTACAAATTTTTAAAAAATATAGTAGAAATTTAGGGGTTTTACAGTGGAAAACCAAGTTCCGTTCAGATGATGGATTACAACCCCGGTCCTTGTTTGGTTTACGGGTTGTAACCTAGTTATCTGAATAGTCCCATAGTTATCTCATCGTTTATCATCATGATTTCCCATATTTCCAGTTCTTATTATTTATATTTATTCTTGTGCTAATTGCTGGTTTTAGTTCTTAAGTGAAGCCTCCTTTGTGGCACTTACTCTTTCTGGGATCTGACCCAGCTGGTTTTGTATGGCCAGATACCAGAGCAACTCCAGAGGATCTACCGACCTTCCAGCCCGATGGTGACCACCAGGCGTAATTCGGACAACGAGTGGGTTTATCTTGTTCTCCCGCTCTATTGTAAAAATATTCTTTTGAGGCGTTTAGCCGACGAGCACGTGTTAGCTCGATTTGCACTTTACTTACTGTCTGCCTACGGGCTGTAACATGATTAACAAATCCTAGGGTTGATCATGTATGACTGAAACTCTTGCCAGTCTTCACATTTTGTAATGACTAGCTTCATGATCATCCAAATATGTAATGTATGGGACGCCTTACTATTGTATATTTGGTGCTCTGATATCTTGTAACTGTTATTACTTGCTTGAGATTGAGACAAAAGGCTTGTTCATGACCCTAAGAGACTGATGGCTTGTAGTTAAACCCTCACGTATCTAGACAGCCGTGACCGTATATCGAGGTGTGTTGCACTTCAATATACGTAGCTGGCTATGTTCGTCCCCGCTCTCCAGTATTCTGGTTCTGGGGCGTTACACTATGTGTCGGTAATATAGCGACGTGCCTACGTCGCAGAACGTCGCTAATGTCCTGATATGCCAAGTCATCATGGTTGTAATGGGCGTCGCAACAACGTCGCTAGGTGACGTCGGTAAAGGCAGTCACTGTACGTCGCTAGTAGTCGCTATATCAGCGATGCGTCTACGTCGCTAATTGTCGTCGCAATAGCGACGTATTACGATGTTTTTGTGTTTAGCGACTAGGTAAATCGTGACTACGTCGAAACGTTACTAATTACGTCGCCAATTCGATTTAGTGACGTATCTGCCTATTTTAGCGACGTTTTTCGGCGTTGCTGATTCGACAGATTTTGGTAGTGAATACTCTCCAACTTCACAAGAGCATTTATCCGAAGACACTCCAACTTCAACATTTCACAAGAAGGTTTTTGATCTTCTTACAACAAGATGAAGATCTCACTCTTACAACTCAAGAACGCTCTAACACAATTTGTGGATTGGCAAGTGAAAGCTTTGGTGGAGTGTTTGTGGATAAGCTTGGTATACTAGAAATTTTTAGGCTTAAAACATCAATCCTTGAATGAAGGTGTTCAAGGATATTTATAACCAAAGCATGAGAAAGAGCAATAGTACAACTTTCTGTTAGCAGTCGAAAGATCTGTCAGATTTTTGCGGAAGTCCGTCGGATTATCCGCCTGCTGTGTGCAACGACCATAAATATAGCCATTGGGATCATCGTTGGGACTGGATCCAATTGTTAGATTCCAAATGGTAGCAATTCGGATCTTCCGTCGCATTTCTATGGATGTCCGTCGGATATCCACGGATGTCCGTCGGATAATGCGAAAGTTTACAAAAGCTTTTCTGTGAGACCATTCAAATCATCCCTCGGAGTTCCGTGAAGATCCATCAGATCATCCGACAATCCACCCAAACGTGATCTAGGGTTGATATCTACCATAGCTTTCGATTTGCCATCCATTTATTGTATTTACAATTATTTCTAAGACTTATTACAGAATCCAGATATACTGTAGCAGGTGCATGGTTCTTTAGAGTCTTGAAATGATGATGGCTTGGCTTCTTTCCTTGAAAGATGATGGCATTTTTTCTTGATGGTAGTTATCCGAAGATACCCAGTTTGTAAAAACTGAATACCTTTCGGGGACTTCGCCTCCATGGGGTGTACTGTCCCTCGACCCCCGTCTGCTAACCGGACAGCGGAACCCCAAGTGCGTGGCTCCGGAGATGTCGTCGGATGGTTCAGAGAAATTTTTCGGATACCGTCGTCTTTGGCCCACCATAATTTCTTCATTGCATATGTCTATGTTGATCTTGCTTATTGCTTTTCTGCAAATACATGTCAAACGAACAAAATAATATATATAGTAGCAAGTATGGTAAAATTAATGCTCATTAAGATGTTGGTGCTTTCTTTGGTGCTTTTTTTACATGAAGAGAGCTTGCTCTCAACATGCCTTGTAAAATTATAGTCCCACATCGGAAATGCACCATGAGTTATCTCAACATATATACTTGGGTGTGTTGTTGAGAGATGCACATGGGGTGGTGACCCTAAGGAGGGAACCATGTGGGTGATTTTACTAGGAGGTAAGAATAAGGCTCCAAGGATTAAGCATTAATGCTTTTGTCATTCTCTTGGATTAATTCCACTTGGAGCTAAGCCCAAAGGGGCTTAGCGACTCGGACTCGGACTCGGACTCGGGCTCATGGGCTCATGAGGCGTAATGTGGCATTTTGTTGGCGCACTTTGCACTTAGCACGTCAGCAGTCATGCGGTCTTTATGCGGCTCATATGCGGCCATGCGGTCTTATGCGGCATGCGGCTCATATGCGGCCTCATGCGGCTCATGCGGCCATACGGCCATACGGTTCATGCGGCCATGCGGCTCATGTGGTCCATGCGGCTAATGCGGCTCATGCGGTCCATGCGGTCCATGCGGCTCATGCGGCTCATGCGGCTCATGCGGCACATGCGGTCCATGCGGCCCAAGCGGTCCATGCGGCCAGGCTGCTGCTGCTGCTGCTGCCGCATGGAGGGCTATGCTGACTGTGCAGATTTCAAATCGGTTATGGAAAGGGTGAATCAATGCGATTAATTCAGATCCTATCTTTGTGGGATTTGAATTAATTTCGTTACTATATTTGTGGGATTTGAATTAATTCAGTTCCTATCTTTGTGGGATTAGAATTAATTCGTTGTTATCTTTTTGTGATTTGATTCAATCTTTCCATAACTGAAGAGGCGGCTAGGGTTTCCACCCTCTCTCTATTTATACTCTCTTCTGGCCTCCTTTGTGGGCATCACGAAAAATACAAGTCAGAAAAGAGAGAAAGAGAGGGAGTTGCTGCCGCCATTGCAAGTCTATCCGAGGAGTCAGAACAGAGGTGACATCGAGCGTTCCACAAGTTCTTCAAACTTGCTGGTTCCTGGAAGCAGATCGTGTGGGGCGAATCTTGCTTTGAGCAACGGTGTTTTGACACCCCAGCATTGTTCTTCTTCTCATCTCTCTCTAGATTATTGTAACTTATTCTGTCCCAATTGCAACACGTTTGCAAGGAAGAACAAGAGATCTTTTTTTTGCTATTTTTCTCCTTCATATTGTAATTTGGCTATTTAGTTTTATTCGTAGATCTTGAGTTTGATCATCATAAAGTTTTGTGTGACATCTCAGATCTCGATTGCATTAGTTTTCATCTTTGATCAAGCCCCCGGGACTAACAATCTCAAAGCAAGATCCGTATAGATGGAAAACATTAATGCTTCGCTCCTCCAATCGGACTTCTGCAAGTTGGAAAAGTTCGATGGAGAGCACTATCAAGTCTGGAAGAGAAAGGTGTACCTAACTCTTCAACTGAAAGACGTTGATCATGTTCTGTTGGAGGAAGAACCCTCTGTTCCAGACACTGGATCTACTGCCGCCATCAACGCGGCTACCAAACTCCAGGCCAAGTGGAGAAGGGAAAATAGCATCTGCAGGCTTCTCATCCTGAATGCTATGGAGGACTTTCTGGCAGAATCCTACTCAAAAAAGGAACTTGCCAGAGACATATGGGAGTCTGTGGAAAATCTGTATGAAGAAGATAAAAACAGGAGCAAAATATTTGTGGTTGAAAAATATCACAAATTGCTCTTTGAGGACGAAAAGTCCATGCTGCCACAGGTGAAGGAATTTCTGAAGCTGCGTCAGAAACTGGAAGACGAAGAGATGCCCCTTCCCGACAAGTTTGTCGTCGGAGGGATCGTCTCAAAACTTCCTGCTGGATGGAGTACCTTCTATGCAAGGATGCACAGAAAGAAGCTAGACATTAGCTTGGGAGATCTACTTCAAGAGATCCATGTTGAGGACGAGATGCGTTCCCAACAGAAGGTGGACACTCTGTCCAAACAGTTGGTTAAGCCAATCTTGTGCAGAGGAGAGATTCCAAGGGGAAGCATGCGGCTTCTCATCCCAAGAAGAAGGACTTCACTAATCTGAAAGTGAAGGGTCCTTCATTCAAGCAACAGAAGACTAAGTCCCACGTGACTTGTTACAATTATGGCAAGAAAGGCCACTACAAGAGTGAATGCAGATCTAAGCCTAAACAATCAGAGAAAGGTGAGCCTAATAAGGTTTCATTGGTATCTAACATTGTTGCTATGATCGGACAGGTCACAACTGTGGGGGTTGACTCTGACTGGTGGATAGACACTGGTGCGACTTGCCATGTCTGTTCTGACAAGGAATGGTTCGTCACGTACCAGCCGACATCTGAGAAAGTTGTCATGGCGAACCAGGCCCAAGCTGAAGTACAGGGGATTGGGACTGTGGAGCTGAAACTCACTTCTGGGAACACTCTGACGCTTCAAGGAGTGAAGCATGTTCCTGCGATTGCCAAGAACCTAATCTCTGGGAGCCTGCTCTGCAACGCAGGCTTGAGGATGGACATCAACGCTGGTCAGATGGTTATGTCCAAGAAAGGAACATACTTCGGGAAGGCTTATCAAACCGAAGGAATGTTTAAAATTCAGCTTGTCAACCAGTTTGATGACATTAATGCAGTTGCATTTTTTGATTATTCTCTTGAGTTGTGGCATAAGAGACTAGGACATGTTCATAGTAAAAGAATCAACAAAATGTCTAGTCTAGGACTTATCTCTAAATGTGGGGGTAAGGTGGAGAAGTGTGAAGTGTGTGCTCAGACGAAGATCACAAGGAAACCCTTTCATCGGGTCAATCGAAGCACATATCTTCTGGAGTTGGTGCACTCCGATATCTGTGACTTCAAACACTTCTCCACGAAGGCCGGGATGAAGTATTTCATAACCTTCATCGACGACTTCTCAAAATACGCGTTCGTCTACTTGCTCAAGTCCAAAGACGAAGCTTTCGAGAAGTTCAGAGAGTTCAGGGCCGAGGCTGAACGGCAGACTGGACAACAACTCAAGAGGCTGAGAAGTGATCGAGGTGGAGAGTACAGGTCTCATGAATTCGTATCGTTCTGCAAAGAACATGGAATCATATGTGAGACTACTGCTCCATATTCTCCTCAATCCAACGGAGTAGCAGAGAGGAAGAACCGGACATTAACAGAAATGATGAATTCTATGCTGCTCACTGCAGGTCTTCCAAAATGCTACTGGGGAGAAGCTGCATTAACGGCCACTTTCATTCTGAATAGAGTGCCATATGCAACTTCGGAAGTAACTCCTCATGAACTCTGGTTCAAAGTCAGACCAAACTTGAATGTCATTCGAGTGTGGGGGTGTCTGGCGTATGTGAAGCTTCCAGATCTGAAGATTCAGAAGCTGGGGACAAGGACTACGAAGGCGATCTTCTTGGGGTATGCCGAGAAGAGTGATGCTCGGAGATTTCTTGATATTGAATCAAATCATATCATCGAATCTCGCGATGCTGAATACTTTGAAGACAAGTTTGCTAAAGACAAAAACATTGTTCTTTCGGACATTCCGGAAAATGATGTAGGTGCAAATGAGACTGAAATCTCATACGAGCCAGTAGTCCAAGAAGAAGCTGTTGTTGATGAAACAACTCTTGTACCAGAACTCGCAGAGCCGTCAGCTAAGCGAGCGAGGAGACCGAAAGATTTCGGAGATGACTTTGTCACCTATCATGTGGAAGCAGATCCGCTTAACTATGATGAGGCGATGAAGACCAGAGATGCTATCTTCTGGAAGGAGGCAGTGAATGACGAGTTTGACTCTATCACCTCCAATAACACATGGGTGTTGGTAGATCTACCTGAAGGAGAAAAGCCCATCGGATGTAAATGGATCTTCAAGAAGAAGATGAAGGCAGATGGAACTATTGACAAGTTCAAGGCCAGGCTGGTAGCCAAGGGATTTTCTCAAAAACAGGGGATAGACTACTTTGACACGTACGCTCCAGTAGCTCGGATGACCACCATCAGGATGTTAATCGCTCTAGCAGCTATACATAAGTTGGTGATACATCAGATGGATGTAAAGACAGCGTTCCTGAATGGGGAGCTGACCGAAGAGATTTACATGCAACAGCCAGATGGATTTGTCGTCAAAGGTTTTGAAGACAAAGTCTGCAAGTTGGTGAAATCATTATATGGTTTGAAGCAAGCTCCCAAGATGTGGCATGAGAAGTTTGACAAAGTTATTAGGTCAAATGGCTACAGAGTCAGCGAGACGGACAAATGTGTTTACACAAAGTTCGCTGATGGAAGAGGAGTCATCGTTTGTCTGTACGTAGACGACATGCTAATCCTAGGTACGGATATAGGCTGTGTCACAGAGACAAAGAAGTTCCTCTCAACCAAGTTCAGTATGAAGGACTTGGGGGATACAGATGTCATCTTGGGCATAAAGATCATCCGGACAGACACTGGAGTAGCGCTGTCACAATCTCACTATATTGAGAAGATGCTCACACGCTATGGGTATAAGGATCTTCCAGGGATCGATACGCCATACAGGTGTGATCAGAAGCTGAAGCCAAACTCGAGGGAAAGCGTCAGGCAGCTGGAGTATTCTAGCGTTATCGGAAGTTTGATGTACGCAACTACTGCCACAAGGCCTGACATAGCTTTCGCCGTGGGAATGCTGAGTCGGTTCACAAGCAACCCAGGGGTTGAGCACTGGAAAGCTGTGAAGCGAGTAATGAGATATCTCAAGAAGACTCAGACATATGCACTGCACTACAACGGGTATCCGACAGTAGTGGAAGGCTTCAGTGCTGCTAG
Organism: Iris pallida; assembly: GCA_029216955.1. Classification (NCBI taxonomy): domain Eukaryota; kingdom Viridiplantae; phylum Streptophyta; class Magnoliopsida; order Asparagales; family Iridaceae; genus Iris; species Iris pallida. The sequence goes on from JANAVB010044419.1 coordinate 28,787,601, forward strand.
CTGGTGTTCAGAGGTGGAAAGCGAGAGATCCACAGGTGGATATGTCTTTTCCTTGGGTGGAGCTGCTATATCGTGGAAGTCGAAGAAGCAGACTATACTCTCTCGTTCCTCCATGGAATCTGAATTCTATGCACTTGAAACTGCAGCAGATGAAGCAGAATGGCTTCGGGAGCTCATGTATGATCTTCTAGTGGTTGGGGCTCAGATACCGGCGATACCGATATACTGTGACAACCAGGCGACTGCGACGGTGGCATCAAATGACCTCTTCAACGGGAAGAAGAGGACTGTGCGGTTGAAGCACAGGGCAGTACACGATCTTATCAAAAGAGGTGTAATTGCAGTGGTTGATGTTCGGAGTCAGGAGAACCTGGCAGATCCGTTCACAAAGGGCCTCAAGCGCCAGTTGGTCGATGACACAGCTTGTAAAATGGGCTTGAAGGCATTCTGATAGTGTGTCTTTGTAATCCTATCATAAAGTTTTATGCTATTAGTTCAAAGAGAAATCTACTAGGCATCTAACTTTTGGTTCAAAGGAGGATCACTGACTGGGAAACTATCAGATAACAGTGGGTACTTGTTCTCTGGAACATGGAAGGGATACGGACCCATAACCACTGTTGTCTACTATGTATTTTTCTGTGGAAAAACAAATCCTGTGGAAGGTTGGCTTAAACGCCTTAATGAGTTCTCAGGCAGAGTGAATGTCTGGTGTGCTTTACAGGAAGCACGGTAGAGCAGCACTACAAGGAGTGAAACTCCATGCTACAGTGGGATGACTCCACCATGAGGTTCCCAGGTAGGGGTAATGCCTCGGCTTTGCACGCCAAGTCATAGCGGCGTAGCACCGCAAATAGGCAGGTAGCCTAATGCTGTATGACGTAATTAAAGAGTTGTAGACAACACTACAAAGGGGAGGATGGCCCCATGTTACAGTGGCACGACACCACGATGAGGTACCCAGGTAGGGGTAAAGCCTCGGCATTGCAAGCCATGTCGTTGCGGCGTAACACCGCAAGGAAGCCTTAGGCTTCATGCTGGGTAGTTTGGCACTACAAAGAGGCTTGTGACCTCATGCTACAGTAGTATGACACTACGATGAGGTTCCCAGGTAGGGGTAATGCCTCGGCTTCAGGCCATGTCATAGCGGCGTAGCACCGCAAGGAAGCGCAAGGCTTCATGCCATATCTCTTTAATAAAGAACTCACCTATAGTGTATGGAAAGAGATATCAGGCCGTCTCTTGAGGATAAACTTGTAGACGCCCAAAATTATACACTGAAACCAGGCTGGCACAGGGCCTTTAATGTGCAGCCAGAAGCACACGTAACTACACTTTGTGAGTGGGAAGAATTACAATTGTGGTGCAGAATTCAAGGCGTAGTCCATTCTTGTATCACGTTGTTATTTTACCCATGCGGGAAGATTCAAGTCGTCAGCGATATCTATCCTAATACAAAATGGACAGTTACTGTGGGGAACGCTCAACCCTGGACACATATATATGTTGTGATATGTGGGGGATTGTTGGTGCTTTCTTTGGTGCTTTCTTTACATGAAGAGAGCTTGCTCTCAACATGCCTTGTAAAATTATAGTCCCACATCGGAAATGCACCATGAGTTATCTCAACATATATACTTGGGTGTGTTGTTGAGAGATGCACATGGGGTGGTGACCCTAAGGAGGGAACCATGTGGGTGATTTTTCTAGGAGGTAAGAATAAGGCTCCAAGGATTAAGCATTAATGCTTTTGTCATTCTCTTGGATTAATTCCACTTGGAGCTAAGCCCCAAAGGGGCTTAGCGACTCGGACTCGGACTCGAACTCGGGCTCATGGGCTCATGAGGCGTAATGTGGCGTTTTGTTGGCGCACTTTGCACTTAGCACGTCAGCAGTCATGCGGTCTTTATGCGGCTCATATGCGGCCATGCGGTCTTATGCGGCATGCGGCTCATATGCGGCCTCATGCGGCTCATGCGGCCATACGGCCATGCGGCCATGCGGTTCATGCGGCCATGCGGCTCATGCGGTCCATGCGGCTCATGCGGCTCATGCGGTCCATGCGGTCCATGCGGCTCATGCGGCTCATGCGGCACATGCGGTCCATGCGGCCCAAGCGGTCCATGCGGCCAGGCTGCTGCTGCTGCTGCCGCATGGAGGGCTACGCTGACTGTGCAGATTTCAAATCGGTTATGGAAAGGGTGAATCAATGCGATTAATTCAGATCCTATCTTTGTGGGATTTGAATTAATTTCGTTACTATATTTGTGGGATTTGAATTAATTCAGTTCCTATCTTTGTGGGATTAGAATTAATTCGTTGCTATCTTTTTGTGATTTGATTCAATCTTTCCATAACTGAAGAGGCGGCTAGGGTTTCCACCCTCTCTCTATTTATACTCTCTTCTGGCCTCCTTTGTGGGCATCACGAAAAATACAAGTCAGAAAAGAGAGAAAGAGAGGGAGTTGCTGCCGCCATTGCAAGTCCATCCGAGGAGTCAGAACAGAGGTGACATCGAGCGTTCCACAAGTTCTTCAAACTTGCTGGTTCCTGGAAGCAGATCGTGTGGGACGAATCTTGCTTTGAGCAACGGTGTTTTGACACCCCAGCATTGTTCTTCTTCTCATCTCTCTCTAGATTATTGTAACTTGTTCTGTCCCAATTGCAACACGTTTGCAAGGAAGAACAAGAGATCTTCTTTTTGCTATTTTTCTCCTTCATATTGTAATTTGGCTATTTAGTTTTATTCGTAGATCTTGAGTTTGATCATCACAAAGTTTTGTGTGACATCTCAGATCTCGATTGCATTAGTTTTCATCTTTGATCAAGCCCCCGGGACTAACATAAGACTATGCTAAGTTTAAGTATCAATACTATAGTGATAGCATAAATATTAGTGATATCATAGTGTTAAACTTAATCGAGTAACCATACTCAAAAACATAGTTAGATCATTGGGCTAACATGTTGATTGATTTCAAGTTGTAATTTTCCTCTTTTTACTTGAGTTTGGTGAGGATGGTGAATCTTTGGACAAATGATTCAACATTGTTTATTAAATCTTAAAATTTTACTTGAGACTATAAAGATTAGGTTTTGTCCAGGTGACACGGTCACCGAAAATACTGTGTTCGTATTTGTGCTTGGTATTCCTCTTAGACGAGTAGTTGGTTATATCAAATGAGTTGGCCTATTTTTCGTTGTGGACATTTCAAACACGTTGGATCAGAGTGCAGTATCGACGTTACTGGTTTCAACATCTGGTTTCAAACACGTTACTGGTTTCAACATCTGGTTTAGAGTTTTTGGCTCTGGTCTGATCCCAACACTAATGAAATTATTAGTAATTTGATCTCTTTGTGGAGTTTTTTTTAAGCATGATCATTTTTCAATACTAACCAGGTACTGGTGGTAGGCAGCGTATGGAAAATAAATTCTACAAGAAATGCTTTGTCTTTGTTAGAGAGTTTCTAGGAACGAGTGGTACTTCACTCTCAACATATATTTTGTATCGAGAAAATTCTTAGTTAAAGCAAACAATTTTCACTAGCAGTTGACTGGAGTGAAAGTTTTGATGAAACTAAAAGAATGGAAAAAACTATAGAAATACAACTAGGTTACCATGGATGGGTTGGAACAATGTCCTTATTGGAAAAGAAAGAAAGTGAGAGAAAAAAACACAGAAATTATGCTTTAATGGTTGGTGCGATTGTTTAAATTTTCCATCCCATAATTCCTCAATGGTCTTGTAAGGCCCATTTTCTGAAACAAATCTTTCTCCAGAATAACCCTTTTTTTTCCGGGATATCATGAATCATCTTCCGGTCGTCTTCCTCTTTTTGTAATTCGTAGTCGAAAATCTTCAGGTTCTCTTCATCCTCTCTTTATTGTAGCTCTTCACCACCATGCTCATACCTTGTTCATATAGCCACCTGAAAGCAACCTGTCACCATGCCCAACACCAATCTCATTCAGTTGCATATCCAAATCTTGACGCAAACCATCACCTCTCTTTGTGGCACCCATGCTCGATCATCCCGTTCATGTTCTCTTTATTTTCTTTATTACAATCCAAACCCAACTCAATATCATTGGAGATACCATCTTGCTCATTACATTAGATGTCTTTCCAAAGGAACACATCTCATTAAATTGGAACTGTGCCCCTAACCACTTCCCAAAAGACCTATCATCTTGTGACTCCTCAGTCTCCTCCACATATACAAAGGTTTTCTTCTGCAAGCCTCACATCCCTTTGCCCTATAGAATGTCCCTCAAATTCTTTCCGCTAGATGTTCAAGTGAGTTTCAACAATATCATTGTAACTGTTACAGATGTACGAGACCGACTGATTGTTTGTAGAGGAACACCCGATGCAACCGACCATCTTCTGACTATTATTCACATGTAACTTCTTACATAGTCTTGAATTCATAATTTTCTTTGGAGAGAGATTATTTTAGAGAGAGTTAGATGTAGAAAGAAGATTTGATGAAGATTAACTATATAGAAACAACATGACACATTTTCAAAATAATAATAATAAAATCAAGGAATGTGATAGTCGGTTTGGTACATCCTACTGAAAATGCGTCAGACCGACAGACGTATTTTTCAGCAGGATGCCTTAGACCGACTATCGAGAAAAAAAATCTTTTTCACTAGCAATTGACTGCAATGGAGAGAAAGTTTGATAAGTGACCAAAATAAGAGAAATGAAAAACGATAGAAATACAACTAGTTAACAATGATGGGCTGGAACTTGGAACAATGTCCTTATTGGGAAAGAAAAACAAACACAGAGAACTTGCGCTTTGAAGGTTGGTGCGATTATTTAAATTTCTCCATCCCATAATTCCTCAACGTTCTTGTAAGGCCCATTTTCTGAAACAAAATCTTCTCCTGAATAACCCCTTTTCTGTGGGATATTATGAATCATCTTCAGGTCATCTTCATCTAATTCGTAGTCGAAAATCTTCAGGTTCTCCTTCATCCTCTCTTTGTTGTAGCTCTTCGCCACCGCGCTCACGCCTTGCTCATATAGCCAACGGAGAGCAACCTGTCATCATGCCCACAACAATGTCATGCAAGTTTGCAACAAACAATTTGGGCCTTGTGCTAAAGCATTGCTTTAATATGATTTGTGATCGTGATTGGTAGGTTATGCATTATTTGGTTATAAAGCATGTTATTTAATCACAACACCTGTGCAACCGTCTTCCCCTTTGCAGTAGCAATCTCCTCAAGTACGGGGCTCTGCATCACCGAGGGGGATCCCCACGGGGCTCCGTTCGCTCCCAGAGGCGACCACGCGGTGACATGAACCCCTTTCTCCCTGCAAAACTCCCTCAACTTACTCTGGTCCCAAGATGTATTCATTTCTACCTATAAATTCAAGAGCAAGAACCGTTGGTCAGCCAATATTTTCAAAAGCTCGAGTTGATAGGAACGTACCAACATTACACATTAAGACATTTTTAAACTTGTACGTGTTGGATTGTATCTCGTTTCCGATTGAGTCCTCAAACGGAGATGACAATAGAGTTGGTAATTTAGTCCCACATCGGATAGAAGGTGGGAACATGAGGTGTAGAAAATTGGGATTGGTTCAAGTCTTACATGAGAATTTTCTTTTAAGTTATATGGTCACAATCCAATATCGATCATACCTCATGGGCCAACCTCGGTTCGGATCATACCTCATTCCCAACAAGTGGTATAAGAGCCCAAGGTTACGAGACTGATTTGGTCGTCGTTGATTAGTTTAGGTAATTGCTTACCTGATTGACTGCAGGAGGAATGGTAGCATGCTCCAGTAACTGGGACAACTTCTTGGAAGAGAAGTTGCTGACTCCAATGGACTTGGCAAGCCCCAACCTGCAGCACTGTTCCATTGCTTCCCAGGTGGACTTCATGTCAAAGGGAAGTATGTCTTCCTTGGTGAAAGCGTACGGCATCTTTCCAGGCTTCAACCTTACTGGCCAGTGAACTAAATACAAGTCCAAGTAGTCTAGCCCAAGATTTCTGTACACACACACATAGTTATGCCAAACAAAATATATGAGACAAGAGTGGTGTGTGTGTGTGTGTTTGTATTGTTACTTGAGAGATTTCTGCAGAGCAGGGAGGACAAGTTGGGGATCGGCATCACTGCACCAGAGCTTCGAGGTGACGAAGAGCTCGTCGCGAGACGTGATGAGGCCTCGTCCGATGGCCTCCGCTATGGCACGGCCGAGAGCCTGCTCGGTCCTGTAGACCGAGGCGGTGTCGAAGTGCCTGTACCCGGCTTCGATTGCATCTAGAAAAGTCGAGACGAGGTCGGTCGGGATGCTGGTGCCTGCGGTCCCCAAGCCGAGCACCGGCATGGCTCGGCCGGAGCTGAGGTTCACCAAGGGAATTGATCCTTTGCCCATTTTGTGTATTTTTTTTTTTGTTTTTGGTTCAACAAACACATTAGGTTGTTGCCACCTTCATTTATAAGGGGTCATACTTTATTGTCATGCAATGCGTCAGACTATTGTTAATAGAGGGTCCACATTGTCTTCTTGGTAACTCAAGTCAATAACAAAAGCTTGCCGGGACGGCTTGGTAAGCAAGAATCCTTTTACGTAGGTAAAGTGTAGGAATTGAAGTTATGGGTAAAGTGTCAATAACAGAAGTTATGGGTAAAGTGTCCAAAACAGAAGTGTCGCAAGAATACGTAGGTAAAGTGTCAATAACAGGGTCCAGTCATAAAAACAAAGATGGTAAAGTGTAGGAATTGAAGTTATGGGTAATGTAGAAATCAGGGTCAGGGATTAGGTGTAACTGGGAGAAATTGATTTGATAGGTTTGTCTATTTGGGTTTAGTGGAAGAAAGGGGCTGCTGGATTATGGAAGGAAGGAAGGTTTACGGTCTTATTCATCCAAGTCAAAATCATCCTTATGGAAGGAAGGTTTAAGGCCTTTAGATAACATATAATCAAAATTTACGTATCAAATAAAGCTCCTATATGATTATTGTCTGAATCTTAAATAGCAGAAAGTTTAACCGTGTTTCAGTGTTTCTAAGGATTCATATTCCAAACACACTACTTGTTCATCTGAAGTGATAAAACTTGACTTAAGAAGACTCATATTTCTAATATAAGTACCAAAATTAGGAGATAACTCATCTAGGAACAACTCAGCATGGTTGTGTAAAGGAACCTATTATTAAAACAAATCTAAGAGAAGTTCCAAGTATAAAAATACCTTTCTAAAACTGAGTTAAAAAGCATCTAACAGCCAAGTAAACCAACTAGACATGACCCAAACTAGATAGGGCCAGTCAGTTACTCCATTTCCAGAAATGATGCACAAAGACAAAACAAATCAGTAGTCTATTGTTTTTTTTGTTATTCATGTTTCTATAGGTTAGAAGCAACGCTCCCTTGAAAGGAGTCCTCTTCTATTGCTTACTAGAAGGCTTATTTTTGATTATAGTGTGGAGACAGGTTCTGGCTCTTTTCCATTGGATGGCTTTAAATTGTCAAATGGTCAAGGAAGCCTTTAAGTTGGACTTAGCCAGTGGAAGGTACATGGTCTTGCTGCCCTGAGAGTTGGGGCAAAGGAACTCCAGCAAATGGTTTTAAAGGTATTCCTCCTTAACAATTGATTTCTACAGCCAAATGGTTTTGAAGGAACTCCAGCAAGGAGACTTTCTGGAAGGATGATCTTGGAAGCTGCCAACTATGAGATAAAGAATGAAATAATTCTACGTACTTTTGGTCACACTTCACAGCTTCTGCAGGAATATGTGATACTATATGTAGCTACTGTTCTTTTGATTGAAATCTCTCTTTTTCTCCTAATAGTTTAAGCTGTTCAACATAAGTGCTGACTTCTCCATTGGCAGCCTATGTAATGCCCCGCTCCGCACGAGGCATTTGGTTGGCTTATTGGATGGGATCAGAATATTGGACCGTGACTTAAGTTGGGAATCAGGAGAATTGAGACTGATGCAGTCTCTCTTAGCTGGCTAGACGAAATGGATATTGGAACGTAGCTCGCTGGTGGAGCTACGCTTAGTAGAATTTTGGGTGAGTGGAACTGTCCTTCCTCCTCCTTACTCCTTCATGCTTAATAGATGAAGTATTGATATGCTATGAACTGCCCCTAAATGTCCCTTATGTTAGTTGCTGAATAATAGAGATGCTTTTGTTGAGAATTATTGAAATGTACAACACATTGAACTGCTAATGTGATTCGCTGCCTGAGAATGAATTGATAACATTGCCCCTTATGCTTAACACTGCTGGAACAAGTAGACACTTGAATAATGAGATGCCTTATGAATGATGGAATAAGAAATGAACTGGCTATGCTATCGAATCAATGAACTGAATGAAACACTAGAATCATGTACTATCTGTATAACTGTTGCAAGAATATGAAATGTTGCCTGTCCCTTATAAGAAATGAATGAATGAATAAATGTCCCTATGAAATGAATGAATGTTAAGTTCCTCTTAAGAAAGGAATGATATGAGATACGTTGTGATGAAGCAATGAATGAGAAATGATAAAGCTGGGATCGTTGAGATCACCAAATGAAATGATGGTAATGATGAAATGAATAAGTCACTGAATATGACTAATGATGCACTATTGCCTTTACTGTCCTTAATATATTTTACCATGCAATTTTGTTCACAATCGAGTCGAACACGCATTCGCATGGTCATGGACAACTTGTATACAAGGTTTGAGTAATAATTTCCTCGAACGGTTCCTAGGACCCTGGGGACCGATTCGGCCTAGGAGGAAATAATGATGAGTGCTATGGGAGCACGGATAAGGCGGGGTGGCATAGAGGCTCGCTACCTACTATGCTGACCGCATTATCTTAAAATGAAATGAAATGAGAAGAGTCCATATGGTTTAACAACACCAGTGACCATGTAGTCAGGATGCATGCTAATAAATATTTTGTACAGGCAGAGTAAGTATATCAGATGACCTGTAATTGATACAGGTACGAGGAGTCGGCTATCGGTAAGAAATCACATAATTGTGATATTGTATAAGTTGGTTTAACTTGCCTGCTTAACATGTTCCATTTAGTATGCTAGAAAGATGCCTTGCTATAATCATTGCTCAAACACAACATACATGCTAAGTGATGCTTGAAGTGAGAACTGTTATAACATGCTTAAAATGTTAATGTTAACGATGCCTCAATGATGCCTTTTCATGATAATACCTAGTATGCCTCAATGATGCCTTTGCATGATAACACCAAGAATGATAAATGATATGTCCACATGAATGCTACTAAGAATATGTTTACATGCTTCACTCTGATTATTGCCCATGAACTGTAAACTGATGCTAGGCCCCAAATAGAAAGATCACTCTAATAAATGCATGCTTAAATGATCACCTTAAATGTTGGTTTATGCGAGTGGGTTGGATTCTGCTCGCCAGTACATAGATGATGTGCTGACCCACGTTTTGTGGGCAGGTGCTTATGCTTGGAATGTTCTACACACGAAGTTTGGCTTGATTGGTTCCGCGGCATCGAAGATTTGTTGGACATACAGAAGCTCTCCTTGTACAAGATGATGTCTTCTGTTTATAAAGGGCATAATGTATGGAACATTCTAATCAGTTGTACCAGTGAGATTGTGAGCCAAGTCGGTATATCGAGTTGTCATCCATTGTATCCAAATATCAAATGTAAGCTGTATAGCATTGTTTAGTTGGTTTCCAATGTAAAGAGAGATGTACTGTAATCATTGTACTTCAATACAAGTCTTGTACTCTTCTTCATTTATCAATAAAGAGAATAAAGTTCTATATATCTCTGTGTGGCTTCAAGTTACTCTTTTTCTCCGCTGCTATAAAGAAGTGATGTACTTCTATTCAATGAGAAAGATTGTCCTCACTAAATTCAATTTATCTGCTTCTGCCGCTGCGATGTGTTCCTATTTGAAGAATAATCGAGTATGTACCATCTTTGCCTTGTACAAGTGCAATACCAGACTTGTACGGCATCACGCCCAAGCGAGGACGATCGATTCCAAGAGATAAAATATGTGAAGAAATGACTCTACGAATCGGGACGTGACAAATTGGTATCAGAGCACGGCTTTACGTCCTTGGTCTCTTCTTTGATTCATTTCAAATCAAAGTTGCATCGATGATTAACTAAAGTTGCTTCCGCGATAACTCAACGTTGCTTCCGCGATTAAATCAAAGATTGCTTCCGCGATTATGCTATTGTTGTTCGGTAATCATCTTTATATTATCTGTGCTTGAAAGATCATTGACCCTCTTGGCTGCTCACTGGATGTTCCATACAATAAGTCTATATATATTGTGATGCCCCTGAAAGAATGATTGTTGTTGGTTTGGACACAAATAACCCAACAATGACTCGATGCCATAGTATGCTATATTGTGAATGCTGTTTGGAATATGGAAATATAGAAAAGTGGCTGGGTATGCTGCAACAAGTTGAGAATTGCATGTGATGTTGGAAAAGAATTGTGAATGAAATAATTGATGGATGAGATTGACAGAATTAGTGAATTGACTCATGTGTGCTGGCTACTGCTTTGAGACCCTAAGAATGTTGCCTTGTGATATTGAGACCCCGAGATGTTGGTTAAGTATTGTGATCATTATAGATCAGGAATGTCCGGAATAGATTGAGTTGGTATTGTTTAAGGATGGCTTCATTTCTGAGTGGTATATTGCATCTACCACCTCAGAACGAGATGTATGTTGACCCTTTCCATGGGATAGCAGTGAGACTATCTGTGAGTACTGGGTAGTGCCGAGACTTAGCTGGGAGTCATGTATTGTGCTAGATGACTCAAGTGTCCCCTGACGGTGATGCTATGTTGGGTAGTGAGATTGTAGAAATGGTAACGGTTGGCTTGGTTAGAAATTGTTTAGTCGAGTGATGACTCAGACTAGTAAGACAGTTAGTATGCTACGGGTAAATGATTTGGCTAGAGAATGTTGTGGCTTAGAACATTGGAATGTCGATTTCGATTGGTTGGATGTAAATCAAATGTGGCTAATATAAAGTTGGATGCGTAGCTAAAAGTTTTGAAAATATTGTCGGTGAATCAAAGGGATATTAGAAATCTGTGCCTTGATCCTAAGGTGTAATAGATGTCAATCCATCTTGATCACCAAAGGATAGTCATTGCATAGATGCATGATGCTGAAGAATTGAATTGTACTAGAAAAATAACAAGTAGTGACTCAGAATACTATTGTTGCCTAGAGGATGGTTAAGTGATACATAAATTGTCGGATTGAATGGGATGAACTACTTGACCATTACTGCATGAGATTAAGAATGCCGTAAGATAGTTTGATGATTGAGAAACAAATGGAAATGAGAAATTACAAACATGTTGGATAATGTCGGTATAGGTGATTGTTGGTTGGGATATAGATTGTTGGCTTATGACTTAGTGGTTTGACTCTGTCATACAGACCGAATAGTATGAGTCCATAGTTATGTTAGACTATCGGAATCGATGACCCTTGAATAGTTAGCATTGGCTTATGGGTTCGTGTGGGTACAAGGGAATTGGAATAGAAATTGAATCATTGGAAATTTACTTGATGGATTATTAGAACGATGAAGATCGTATGTCGGATTTGGAATTGACCGTAATGTTGATAGATCGATTTTAGTCGATTGTTGGGTAAGTCTAGAATGAGCCTCTGTGGGAATTATTTCCTTGAGGAAGACCCTGAATAGATAGACTTGACCCTAGCGACCAGTTGATGATTTACCAATTGCTGGCTTAGCCCAATTGGCGATTCATTATTCAGACTGAATTGATATCCATAGGTTTGAGTAGAGTTCCTTAGAACTGTCGGTTGCTTGTTGGCCCTAAGAAGCAGAAACTAGTATGACCCTAGTAGCCATCCACTCTAGGGGAGTCACCTGAATGATTAGGTATAGCTGTCGGTATAGCTAACCATTAAGACTGGACCGAATAATAGATGACCATTGGCGACCCATAGAATGACCTTGTGGCATTGAACGAGAGATGGTGATGAGTATGATCTAAGAATGATAAGTTGTAAGTATATGCTCCAATATGAACCTTAGAGATGTTTGACCCTTGAGGATTATGTGTCGGCCTATAGCGGGAAATAGAATCGTGGGATGAGACTTGATTTGTATGTATCGAATAGTGAATTATGATATGAGATAGAATTGACTGCTCATGACGGAAATGTTGGATAAGTATCTATAGTCGGGTAGCTGGGTTAACCTTGACTGTTGCATAGAATTATACCCTGACTCGGATAATCAGCTGGTGATGTTGGATTGTATCTTTTAGAAAAGATGAATTGCCTCGGTGAAAAATGTTGTTGGATTGGGAAGGAAAATGATTGTTGTTGTGAAACCTTGATATGATTGGCTCTAAGTTAGACCCTTGATCGAATGTTAGAAATGTTATGCTTGGATGGAGATTGTCCCTGATGTTAAGTGGTAGCCTGAAAAATAGTGATTGTGGCAAAGTGAATAAAGCAATAAGTCAATTGAAAGGATGCTAAGTTGGATTTAGAAAAGAGAGTTATATTGTGGCTGATCGAATCGCACTAATATAGAAGTTGGCTGAAGTACATATGTTTTGGGGACGCCTAAAATATGTGTATGGATCCAGCAGAAGTGATTGGTTGTGACTGAGATAACATTATGGGAAGAATTTATCGTACTAGCACGGACTTTGGCTGAAATGCATATGTTTTGGGGACGCCTAAAATATGTGTATGGATCCAAACGAAGTGATATGATGCGACTGAAATAGAAATGTAAGAAAAATGTTGGCGAATCAATAAGAAGTTACAAGTAATTGAAAAAGAGATAGACAGATCGAATCGTTGATGGATTTAAATGGTACAGTTGGATAGATATTTTGAAATGACCGAGTGGGCTGAAATGAATATTGATTTGAAGCTGAATGAGTAAACTCATGGTGATTAAGTGAATCTTGTAGAAGACTTGTTTCCTTAAGTTTCGAGGACGAAACTTTTTCTGAGTGGTATATTATGTAATGCCCCGCTCCGCACGAGGCATTTGGTTGGCTTATTGGATGGGATCAGAATATTGGACCGTGACTTAAGTTGGGAATCAGGAGAATTGAGACTGATGCAGTCTCTCTTAGCTGGCTAGACGAAATGGATATTGGAACGTAGCTCGCTGGTGGAGCTACGCTTAGTAGAATTTTGGGTGAGTGGAACTGTCCTTCCTCCTCCTTACTCCTTCATGCTTAATAGATGAAGTATTGATATGCTATGAACTGCCCCTAAATGTCCCTTATGTTAGTTGCTGAATAATAGAGATGCTTTTGTTGAGAATTATTGAAATGTACAACACATTGAACTGCTAATGTGATTCGCTGCCTGAGAATGAATTGATAACATTGCCCCTTATGCTTAACACTGCTGGAACAAGTAGACACTTGAATAATGAGATGCCTTATAAATGATGGAATAAGAAATGAACTGGCTATGCTATCGAATCAATGAACTGAATGAAACACTAGAATCATGTACTATCTGTATAACTGTTGCAAGAATATGAAATGTTGCCTGTCCCTTATAAGAAATGAATGAATGAATAAATGTCCCTATGAAATGAATGAATGTTAAGTTCCTCTTAAGAAAGGAATGATATGAGATACGTTGCGATGAAGCAATGAATGAGAAATGATAAAGCTGGGATCGTTGAGATCACCAAATGAAATGATGGTAATGATGAAATGAATAAGTCACTGAATATGACTAATGATGCACTGTTGCCTTTACTGTCCTTAATATATTTTACCATGCAATTTTGTTCACAATCGAGTCGGACACGCATTCGCATGGTCATGGACAACTTGTATACAAGGTTTGAGTAATAATTTCCTCGAACGGTTCCTAGGGCCCTGGGGACCGATTCGGCCTAGGAGGAAATAATGATGAGTGCTATGGGAGCACGGATAAGGCGGGGTGGCATAGAGGCTCGCCACCTACTATGCTGACCGCATTATCTTAAAATGAAATGAAATGAGAAGAGTCCATATGGTTTAACAACACCAGTGACCATGTAGTCAGGATGCATGCTAATGAATGTTTTGTACAGGCAGAGTAAGTATATCAGATGACCTGTAATTGATACAGGTACGAGGAGTCGGCTATCGGTAAGAAATCACATAATTGTGATATTGTATAAGTTGGTTTAACTTGCCTGCTTAACATGTTCCATTTAGTATGCTAGAAAGATGCCTTGCTATAATCATTGCTCAAACACAACATACATGCTAAGTGATGCTTGAAGTGAGAACTGTTATAACATGCTTAAAATGTTAATGTTAACGATGCCTCAATGATGCCTTTTCATGATAATACCTAGTATGCCTCAATGATGCCTTTGCATGATAACACCAAGAATGATAAATGATATGTCCACATGAATGCTACTAAGAATATGTTTACATGCTTCACTCTGATTATTGCCCATGAACTGTAAACTGATGCTAGGCCCCAAATAGAAAGATCACTCTAATAAATGCATGCTTAAATGATCACCTTAAATGTTGGTTTATGCGAGTGGGTTGGATTCTGCTCGCCAGTACATAGATGATGTGCTGATCCACGTTTTGTGGGCAGGTGCTTGTGCTTGGAATGTTCTACACACGGAGTTTGGCTTGATTGGTTCCGCGGCATCGAAGATTTGTTGGGCATACAGAAGCTCTCCTTGTACAAGATGATGTCATCTGTTTATAAAGGGCATAATGTATGGAACATTCTAATCAGTTGTACCAGTGAGATTGTGAGCCAAGTCGGTATATCGAGTTGTCATCCATTGTATCCAAATATCAAATGTAAGCTGTATAGCATTGTTCAGTTGGTTTCCAATGTAAAGAGAGATGTACTGTAATCATTGTACTTCAATACAAGTCTTGTACTCTTCTTCATTTATCAATAAAGAGAATAAAGTTCTATATATCTCTGTGTGGCTTCAAGTTACTCTTTTTCTCCGCTGCTATAAAGAAGTGATGTACTTCTATTCAATGAGAAAGATTGTCCTCACTAAATTCAATTTATCTGCTTCTGCCGCTGCGATGTGTTCCTATTTGAAGAATAATCGAGTATGTACCATCTTTGCCTTGTACAAGTGCAATACCAGACTTGTACGGCATCACGCCCAAGCGAGGACGATCGATTCCAAGAGATAAAATATGTGAAGAAATGACTCTACGAATCGGGGCGTGACAGCCTATACTGGATGTTGTTGCATTACATTTATGCTGTTATTTCTGTTGCTTGAGTTTCCACCAATTTCTCTCTGACTATTGTGATTCTACCCTGATATGCGCATAACTTTTATTTTAAAAAGAAAATGGCAACATTACAACCACTCATGCTTAAGTTCAGTCTTCTGTGTTAGTAAAGTTAGATTCATATTTATTTGATCATGTGATACTCTTAAGGAAAGTCAATGCCGTCTTTCAAATTTAGTTATTGGTTAGGGGTGCGGAAATTGTAAATTTTCAACATTGTACCTATTCTTTATGAAGATATAGTTAACAGGCCTGGCTTACCTTACATGTTCAGACTTAGAAAGATGATGGCATGATGCACTCAGATCATAATAGGAGTTTTGAGTATTTCTTTTACAACTTCTCTTGTGACTATCAGGGTGGACAACTGGCTGCCCTCAACCTGGAGTCTAGAGCAGCTTTGCTTGCAGCAAGACAGGTCATTATTTCTTTTCTAATGATGCAGTTATCTCATACAAATTAAATGGAGTTTATCTTTCATCAAACAAAAAATGTACGTGAATTTAAGTCTTCTTTTTATTGAGATAAGGCCAGTCATTAATGACCGTCCTTGTCGCGGGCTACTAGCACCAAGATCCCCTCTCATTTAATTAAAATTTTGCCTGGGCAGGGATTCAAGCCCATACCCATTCCTCCCATCCCTTACCAGTGCTACCAATTGACCACCCCTTTGGTGGTTTTAAGTCTTAATTTTTGTTTGGGTATCGCAGCATCAAGATATCTCGGGCTCAGGAGCATGACAATGTTACTTGGACCGTTGTATGTGCTTTATTTTGTTTGTAGTCTACTTTCGATTTTTTGTTTCACTTATTTGATTCCCTCACATTTTGACATCCAGACTTAATTCTTCATTAATCTTCATATGTTAAGAAAAATAGAACTTTTTTCTGGACTAAATACAATTTTTGAAGAAGGCTTAACAAACCAATGTTGAATTTTCATGTGTGCTCATCTCCATGTTTATGCTAGATGCAGAAGATTAAGAATTATGTCACTTCTTCTTTTCCTGTGAAGTATCCTTTTTTTGTTGACTGTGGATGCTCACAATGTTGCTTCAGATCTAGCATACACATCTTTGGTTGAAAGTGAAAAGACAATTACTTCAAAATTTTTAGGAAATTAACTGTTCTGCATAGAATGGTAAGTAATAAATATGGAAAAGATTTCTGGCTTGAATGTAAATATACATGGCTTAAATTCTCTCCTTTTTTTTTTCCCTTTCCTGACGTAATGTTTCCTAAAACAAGATGATTATTGTTTAATTTCCATGGAACAAGACATCGTCTAAAGCTACATATGAACTTAAATGCTCATTGTTGAAAGATCAAAATAAGCTACTGAGCTCCGATGTACATGCTATTGCGTTTCTGTTGGAGCTTATTATTTTTATTTGAGCTTTAACAGGTTATGGGGAAAATTTCTAGCGGATATTGTGATTCAGATGCTTGGCACGGACTATGCTCGAGTTCTTCGAGCTATCTATGCATTTGCTCAGGTCACCATTAACTATTACATTTTCAGCATTGTAGTACCTCTTTTGCTTTTATAAGCCTAGCAGAATTATCTAGCATATTTAGTTAATTAGAAATGATACAGATCCGCCTGATGAGAACATATGGATGGACATCCAACAAGGACTGATCATTCACGACTCTTACTCATTTCGCTCCTGAAAAGCCGGCATTCTTGAAGTTATCATTTGGTATGCTAAAGTTTCTCAAGCTAATTGTGTGCACCAACCGTTGCAATTTTTGTAAGCTTTATACCAAAATCTCTTTCTCTGACCCAACTAGTCAGTGTGACAAACTGTTACGGTTGGCTGGGATATAAGTCAGTTGATAAAGTTGAGCAGAAATGGTATAGAACATAACATATACGATCCCTGGCAACTATTAGAAGCAAAGAAGCCTAGATTATGTCAAGCGAACATGGCTGTAGCAATTGAAACAAACTAAAGAGAAGCATGAGGACGAATCCAGAAATGAAAGGGACAAAATTGAAGAAATCTTGCATTGAGAGAAGGATCATAATGTGAAGAACTATAAGCAGTAGAAATTAACTTTAAAGAGGCAGGAGATGATCGGAGAGAGGGAATCTAATTCAAATGCAATTTCTCTTTATTATTATTGGTTTTTCTTATGTCAAGGAGTGGGAGGAGGATGTTAAGAGTTGATCTAACCATGATTGTACTGGTTGGTGTAATAAATACTTAATTAGTTCTATTGTGTTAAATCTATATTCATAAGTGCTCATCTGTTCATTTACATCAACCAAATGTGTTGTAAAGACGATTGGGGTCTCGGATCAAGCTTTTATTCTTTCCCTCTAGCACTGCTTTTGTTTTGCAATTTTACTTGGGATATAATGCCATAGGGATGATAAATTTGGGACCCCCAGGAACAGATCTTATGACTCAAATCAATGAATTTGAACAGCTTTGTTTGAAGCTGTACTGTTAAGGACTCTTAATGTTGATAATCAATAACTGGGGATCTACTCCCATAAGGATTATAAATTTGACCTATGGAAGAATGGGTGCAGCTTCCTTAGCACAATGACGTTATCCAAGTAACAGGCTAATCAAATTAAACTCTAAGAGCATCATTAGTAAGGCTCATCCCATTTTCTAGATTCTAGATTTAGAATGTATGAGCTCATTTTGTAGAATAGTAAGTTCCATCCCTAGTTCCAATTACAATTTCGGTCCCATCCCATCTATAAGTGCTAAGGGTTGGGCCTCCCAATTTCTAGATTGTAGGAACTCATTTTATAGAATAGTAAGTCCCATTTTGGAGCCCAATTTTCTAGATTATAAATTTTACATTTTTTTTTTCCACATCAAATTTTGACCACACAATCTTGTGACCGGAGCTCACTTTATCATTTTCTACTATTATCATACAAATTAAATCCATTCTACATTTACCTTTTTTTGTTGTTGAAATTTTGGACCCCAAATTGCGTTCGAGAGACCCAACTACTAATGATGCTCTAAGTAGTGGTGAAAACAGGTCACAAACATCAAAGCAATCAAACTACTTTTGTTTATTAGTAGTATGCTCTCTTTCTGGAGTTTTTATGAGCATGATCATTGTCCAATATGCTAACCAGGTACTGGTGGTGGTGTATGGAAAATAGATGCTGAAAGAAATGCTTTGCCTTTAGGAATTAGTACTGGTACTTCACTTTCAACACATTGTATCAAGAAAAAAAAATTAGAGTACGCGATTTTCACTAGCAATTGACTAGAGAAGTTTTGATGAAAATAAGAGAAAGGAAAAATGATAGAAATACAACTTAGGTTACCATTGATGGGTTGGAACAATGTCCTTGTTGGGAAAAGAAAGAAAGTGAGAGAAAAAAAACACAGAACTTGTGCTTTGATGGCTAGTGCGATTGTTTAAATTTCACCATCCCATAATTCCTCAACGGTCTTGTAAGGCCCATCTTCTGAAACAAATTCTTCTCCTGAATAGCCCTTCTTCTGTGGGATGGTCTGAATCATCTTTAGATCATCTCCATCTAATTCCCAGTCAAAAATCTGCAGGTTCTCCTTCATCCTCTCTTTGTTGTAGCTCTTCGCCACCGCGCTCACGCCTTGCTCGTATAGCCACCTGAGAGCAACCTATCACCATGCCCACAACAATGTGATGCAAGTTTGCAACAAACAATTTGGGCCTTGTGCTAAAGCATTGCTTTAATAAGATTTGCATGTGATCAACTGCTAAAGCATTATTTGGTTGTAAAGCATGTTAATTAATCCCAGCACCTGTGCGACCGTCTTCCCCTTTGCAGTAGCAATCTCCTTCAGCACGGGGCTCTGCATCACCGAGAGGGATCCCCACGGGGCTCCGTTCGCTCCCAGAGGCGACCACGCGGTGACATGAACCCCTTTCTCCCTGCACAACTCCCTCAGCTTCCTCTGGTCCCAACACGTATTCATTTCTACCTATGAATTCAAGAACAAGTACCGTTGGTCAGCCAATATTTCCAAAAGCTCGAGTTGATAGGAACGTACCAACATTACACATTCAGACTTTACTGTACAACCTGATTGACTGCAGGGGGAATGGCAGCATGCTCCAGTAACTGAGACAACTTATTGGAAGAGAAGTTGCTGACTCCAATGGAGTTGGCAAGCCCCAACCTGCAGCACTGTTCCATTGCTTCCCATGTCGACTTCATGTCAAAGGGAAGTATGTCTTCCTTGGTGAAAGCGTACGTCATCTTTCCGGCCTTCAACCTCACTGGACAGTGAACTAAATACAAGTCCAAGTAGTCTAGCCCAAGATTTCTGTACACACACATAGTCATGCCAAACAAAATATATGAGACAAGAGTGGTTTGTATTGTTACTTGAGAGATTTCTGCAGAGCAGGGAGGACAAGCTGGGGATCGGCATCACTGCTCCAGAGCTTCGAGGTGACGAAGAGCTCGTCGCGAGACGAGACGAGGCCTCGTCCGATGGCTTCCGCTATGGCACGGCCGAGAGCCTGCTCGGTCCCGTAGACCGAGGCGGTGTCGAAGTGCCTGTACCCGGCTTCAATTGCTTCTGTCAGAGTCGAGGCGAGGTCGGTCGGGATGCTGGTGCCTGCGGTCCCCAAGCCGAGCACCGGCATGGCTCGGCCGGAGCTGAGGTTCACCAAGGGAATTGATCCTTTGCCCATTTTTTTTTGACAAGCACACTAATTAGCTTGTTGCCACTTGCTACCTTCATTTATTATAGAGCAGTGCTACATTTTCCGCGGGTTTGGACCGTAGTCCTGATCTGCAGACCACGTGTTGCACGCTCATTAGAGATGGGACAGGATGGGTCCACAAAAGGTTTCCGTTTATTATAAGAATCATATCGTCTTGTCATGTAATGCCAGACCACATACAAGCTTTAGTGACAACTTTCTACTTGAGGGTCTACATTGTCTTCTTAATAAGTAGAGTCAATAGTAGGATTTTTTTTTTTCCTACTTGAGAATCAGGATAGAAGCATTGCATGTGAAGTCGTTTCACATCGAAATTGCTGGCACCATGGGTTTATATGGTTGCTGAAATCAGGATAGAAGCAAACAACAATGTCTCAAGTTTTATTTTTGAAATGGTCATGACAAAAGTAAATAACCTAAGTTACACAACTACTATCATGCAAAACTAAATATTCCAAGTCACACAACCCTCGTATATTTTCGTCTAGTTTTAAGATCTCGTATAATATTCAAAATTTGCGTTTAGATCTCCATTCTAGACGGTTAGTCAAGTCAACCGTTGGAACGAGACCCAAATTATATTTTGAACAATATAAAAAATTATTATACAGACCTAAAATCTAAATAGCCTGTAGTCATATTATATAGGTGGTATAACTCATTCACTGATGTTGAGAGAACTTTTGGAATACATGTATGATAGATCAGATTAACTACTTGACGTGACGAAGGAATTTATTATTTTACATGTTAGCTATTGTCTAAATTTCTCCATCCCGAGGGGATTTGTGAGATCTGCTGAAACAAACATATCTGCTGAAATTGGAAATTCCTTCTTTTGTGGAGCATTGTTTAGTGTTATCAACTGGAATTTTTTTATTTTTTTAGTCCTCGACTGTCTTCCCACTTATTAATATAAATTTTACTTCACTTTTTTTTTGTTTATTAGATTTACAAGTTCGTATTAACATGTGCGGCGGAAGATTTTTTCTTTTTTTATACTGAAAGGTGTGAATAAAATCTTGAGGGTTTCCATAAATGAGTTACAAAGGTCTCATTTCAAGTCCCACAAAATCGTAAAAAAAAAAAAATACAGGATAAAAACTATGATTTACCGTCTATGTCCAAATCTTAAAGCCTTACCGTGTCAGTGGTCCCTTAACAAACTTACACCCTTAGCATGTTACCATGACCAGCTTTCCTACCTCCCCAATATATGTTTAGACCCCACGAATCTTTATTTTCCTTGTCACCATCTCACATCATAACAGATCTAGTAATTGTTCAACCTCTTTGGCGATTGTTTTTTTTTTTTTTTTTCCTTTTCGAGTCTTTTGCTACAATACAAGGCAGGCACCGAAACACGAACAACGAAAGCGATCTCAAAAATCAAAATCATCGCTGCAGAATAAATAAAAAGTCGATATACACAAGATATACAAAATCAAATCTCTTTATTTATAATATTGTATCAAAATTACAATGGCTCGAAGTCAAAGAACAACTTGATTACAAACACGCAAACACTCTCTCTCAATACAATGAAACATGTCACAAGATTTACAACTCAAGAGCTATACAACACAATGTTGTTCCATAGTTTAGATCCCCTATATACAAAGAAATAATCTAATAACCGATATGCTGCAACTTGCCAACCGAGTCCCAACGTCTTAACACGTTCAAACAAATTCAGCATGTAAGAAGATCTGGTGGGAGGTCAGTATATTGCTATGCACTTGTGGTTGGCCTCTCGTCAACTCAACCAAACCAACACTATGAATTAGTGAGTACAAACAACATTTCTAATTTTGTCTTAGGATCAGTTACATGACATAACATACATGTGTCCAAAAATCATAAATGTGTCACACAACAGAGTTGATCTTACCCAACACTTACCATCCTTCCCTGTCAATACAACAATATCATAAACAATTGTTTATGTACAAGTCTGCCATAAGCGTGTCTCTGCCTAAGACATTCATTAGCTTCTAGAAAATATATAAACATGTCAAGTGCCCATGCCGTATCCAGTAGTAGGCCTGCAAGCATATGACATTAGCATGCAGCTTAACTATATGAAGGTCACTGACATCACAAATCATCCTGGACTTCTAGTGAGATGATGATCCTTCCAATCCAGGCAGTTAGTCCCGCTGAAGGTTCCGAATTAACTCGTGCTAGTACGTCAGCACCGTTACCCCTAGGTCGATCCGATTTGGGTGTCCCGGCAACCGTTTGTGGAACAAAATCTTGTGAATAAGTTGTCTATGACCATACAAATACGTGAAAAATTAAACTCTAAAACATATGATGGTACAAATCTACAATCTGAATTAACTATATAATACATCTATTACGCATTACCATAATTATCGAGCCATCGCTCACATCATTCTTTTCAGTTTAGGTATACTACCTTGGCGACCCAACGGTGCCAAATCTTTCAATATTTTTGCCTCAATGAAACAACTCACTATATCACAATATACATAAATCAACAGTATATTTCCACAACTATAACATAATACTATCACATGCTACAACAATGCTAAACTCTATATCTATGATAACAAGTTAATAATATGTGTCTATAGCAGCAGATTAATATTCCATGTTTTATACAACAAGTTAAAAGAAATGAGACTACTCTCTTTATTTATTTTGGTTCTTCTTTATTATTAGCAATCATCGACTCATAGCAGAAAGAACTAAACATGTATCATTATTTTATTTAGTGTGAAGATAAAGAAGTTAAGGATCATAAAAAATACCTACCTTAAAAATCGTCGATCTGTCTCGACCGAGCAATTCTTTGAAACAACCTCTGCATGTACTTAAGTCGAGACAGTCTTTCGAGTCAACAAACCATCTCAACACCAAACGGAACGGAATGGAACATTACATATGTTCGGTGAACTTGAGTTGGGTTCAACTCATTTATCCCCTTCTGCTAAATGAGCTTACATGTGATGGTCATATATATAAACCACATTCTAGGTTGACCAACTCACTCATATTAATATCGAAAATGATATTTTGCCCGCGGTTTGTAATTATGGGCGTGACCGCCGACCGACGTGGCGGCCGGTCATTTGCCCTCCTGCTATTTTCGGGTTCCATCCGGACCAGGGAGCCAATGGCCGGCCGCCACATCGGCCGGTGGTCACGTCCGTGGTTACAAACCGCGGGCAACATATGAGATCCGTATTAATATTCCCCTATACTTTGCAGGAAGTCCACTCTCGTGCTCCCCTTTAGATGAGGTTTATTTACTGACTTATGGGCCAGTAGTTGAGCTGTTGCACCCATTTTTCCTACAACAATTGTGTCTTAATTGTTCTCATTTCACATGATCTCGCGAGACCCTGCTCGTAAGTAGTATGCGAGAGAGGAGTGGAATCACGTTGGTTCGACCAAAAAAGACCTACAAAGTTTTATATTATAGTTATAAAGATGGATAAATTGTGTTAACTATTCCTATATTTTACACTTATTATATGGATCATCCATACTTTGAAACTAATTACACGAACATCCTCTATAGTTTCTATTTTCTATAGAAACTAACAACACTGACCACTCCTATATTTTATAAAATTTAGGGTTCATTGCATTAACTACCCCTATATTTTATACTTGTTACATGAATCACCCCTGCAATTTGAAACTAATTACACTAACTCCCCATATAGTGTCTATTTTATATAGAAAATAATAACACTGACCACTCCTATGTTTAATAAAATTTATAAATTAGAGGGATGGTCAGTGTAATTATTTTCAGAATATGGGTAGTCCCAGTAATACTCATGAAACATAGGAGAGGTCATTGTAATTAAGTCTAAAATTTATAAAGGTGAGGTGGAATGATCGGTGATTATTTTTAGAATATAAATAGTTCCTGTAATACTCATGAAACATAGGAGAGTCAGTGCATTTATTTCTATAAATCTAGTATAGAACTTGGCTACAATTATGAATCCTCGTGTGAGTAGTTAAAGCTCCTGGGAGGAGAACGAGACATGGTAGTTCAACAATAATATCATTGTAACTGTTAGAGATGTACGGACCGACTGATTGTTTGTAGAGGACACCCGATGCAAAACCATCTTCTGACTTTTATTCGCATGTAACTTCTTACATAGTTTTGAATTCATAATTTCCTTTGGAGAGAGATTATTATAGAGAGAATTAGATGTAGAAAGCAGATTTGAGGAAAATTACTTATCTAGAAACAACATGACACATTTTCAAAAAAATAAAGGCTTAATTGCTAATTGGTACCCTCAACTATCACACTTTTTCAAGTTGATACCCTAAACTTTTTTTCGTAACAGATTGATACCTCAACTATTTTTTTTTTCAACTTAATACCTAACATTTTAAAAAACCCCAAAATGCCCTTATCCTTTCCCTCCCTCCATCCCCTCCCCCACTCCGCCCCCCCCTACCCCCCCTGCTAGCTCCGACCGAGGAGGGCGGCGCGGGTGGCGAGGACGAAGCCGGCGCGGGGGTTCCTGGAGGCCGCGGGGCCGCCGGAGCCGTTGAAGCGGACGACGGCGAGGGAGAACGCGGCGGCGGCGTGGGAGCCCAGCGCCGCTCGCGCCATCAGAGCCGCGCCGGAGCTAGCAGAGGGGGGGGTGCAGGCGAGGGCGGCGGAGGGGGATGGTGCAGGCGAGGCGGGGCGGGGGGGGGGGGGGGTGCGGAGGGGAGAGGGGGGGGGGGGGGGGGTGGCCTGGAGTAGAGGGGGGGGGGGTGAGTGGTAGTTTTAAAATTTGGGTAAGGGCATTATTGTCCAAAAAATTATCTGGGTATCAAGTTGTTACAAAAAAAAGTTTAGGATATCAACTTGAAAAAGCGTAATAGTTGAGGGTATCAAGTAGCAATTAAGCCTAAAAAATAATCAAGGAATGCGATAGTCAGTTTGGTGCATCCTACTGAAAATGCGTCAAACCGACTAAAGTATTTTCAAGAGGATGCGTCAGAACGACTATCAAGATTTTTTTTTTTTTCACTAGCAATTGACAGCAATGGAGAGAAAGTCTTGATCTGTGACCAAAATAAGAGAGAGGAAAAAAGCGATAAAAATACAACTTAGGTTACCATTGATGGGCTGGAACAATGCCCTTATTGGAAAAGAAAGAAAGTGACCAATACAAACAAATATAGAACTTGTGCATGGTTGGTGCGATTGTTTAAATTTCTCCATCCCATAATTCCTCGACGTTCTTGTAAGGCCCATCTTCTGAAACAAATTCTTCTCCTGAATAACCCCTTTTCTGTGGGATGTTATGAATCATCTTCAGGTCATCTTCATCTAATTCGTAGTCGAAAATCTTCAGGTTCTCCTTCATCCTCTCTTTGTTGTAGCTCTTCGCCACCATGATCACGCCTTGCTCATATAGCCACCGGAGAGCAACCTGTCATCATGCCCACAACAATGTGATGCAAGTTTGCAACAAACAATTTGGGCCTTGTGCTAAAGCATTGCTTTAATATGATTTGTGATCGTGATCGGAAGGTTATGCATTATTTGGTTATAAAGCATGTTAATTAATCACATCACCTGTGCAACCGTCTTCCCCTTTGCAGTAGCAATCTCCTCCAGCACGGGGCTCTGCATCACCGAGGGGGATCCCCACGGGGCTCCGTTCGCTCCCAGAGGCGACCACGCGGTGACATGAACCCCTTTCTCCCTGCAGAACTCCCTCAGCTTACTCTGGTCCCAAGATGCATTCATTTCTACCTATAAATTCAAGAGCAAGAACCGTTGGTCAGTCAATATTTTCAAAAGCCCGAGCTGATAGGAACGTACCAACATTACACATTAAGACATGTTTAAACTTGTACGTGTTGGAGTGTTGGATTGTATCTCGTTTCCGATTGAGTCCTCAAAAGGAGATGACAATAGGGTTGATAATTTAGTCTCACATCGGATAGTAGGTGAGATCGTGAGTTGTAGATAATTGAGATTGGTTCAAGTCTTACATGAGAATTTTCTTTTAAGGTATATGGTCCCAATCCAATATCGATCATACCTCATGGGCCAACCTCGGTTGGCATCATACCTCATTCCCAACAAGTGGTATAAGAGCCCAAGGTTACGAGACCGGTTTGGTCGTCGTTGATTAGTTTAGGTAATTGCTTACCTGATTGACTGCAGGAGGAATGGTAGCATGCTCCAGTAACTGGGACAACTTCTTGGAAGAGAAGTTGCTGACTCCAATGGAGTTGGCAAGCCCCAACCTGCAGCACTGTTCCATTGCTTCCCATGTCGACTTCATGTCAAAGGGAAGTACGTCTTCCTTGGTGAAACCGTACGGCATCTTTCCAGGCTTCAACCTCACTGGCCAGTGAACTAAATACAAGTCCAAGTAGTCTAGCCCAAGATTTCTGTACACACATACATAGTTATGACAAACAAAATATATGAGACAAGAATGGTGTGTGTGTGTGTGTGTTTGTATTGTTACTTGAGAGATTTCTGCAGAGCAGGGAGGACAAGTTGGGGATCGGCATCACTGCACCAGAGCTTCGAGGTGACGAAGAGCTCGTCGCGAGACACGATGAGGCCTCGTCCGATGGCCTCCGCTATGGCACGGCCGAGAGCCTGCTCGGTCCTGTAGACCGAGGCGGTGTCGAAGTGCCTGTACCCGGCTTCAATTGCATCTATCAAAGTCGAGGAGAGGTCCGTCGGGATGCTGGTGCCTGCGGTCCCCATGCCGAGCACCGGCATGGCTCGGCCGGAGTTGAGGTTCACCATGGGAATTGATACTTTGCCCATTCTTTTATTTTTTTGTCTTTGGTTCCACAAGCACATTATGTTGTTGCCACCTTCATTTATAAGGGTCATACTTTATTGTCATGCAATGCGTCAGACTGTTGACAACATTGTTAATTGAGGGTCTACATTGTCTTCTTAGTAACTCAAGTCAATAACAAAAGCTTGCCAGGACGTCTTGGTAAGCAAGAAGCCTTTTGCGTAGGCGCCAATTAAATGATGGAAGTTTGTCAGCAATTATTATAGGGTTATTTAGTTTTAGGGTCTCGTGCGTTTAGGTCTCCATATTTTAAGTGGATTTGTGTCTCTTCCCAATGGTTGATTTGGACTAATTGATCCAAAATGGAGACCTAAAAACAAATTTTGAATATTATACGAAATCTTAAAACTAAAGTTAAAGTGCAAAAAACCCATCGTTAAATTTGCACATTTTGCGTAGAAAGACATTTTAGTCAAATTTAGCAAATAAAGACCCCCGCAATCTATGACTTGCTCGAAAAGTCCTATACCGTCTGTTGACCGTTGGAAATGGCCGATAATGTCCCCCACCTCCTCCTCCTCCCCGCCAGCCTCCTCCTCCACGCCGGCCAGCCCCCTCCTCCTCGTCGGCCAGTCCCCTCCACCTCCCGGCAGGCCAGCCCCCCTCCTCCTCGCCGGCCAGTCCCCTCCACCTCCCCGCAGGCCAGCCCCCCCCCTCATCCTCCCCGCCAGCCAGCCTCCATACTCCCCGCCCCCCTCCTCCTCCTCCCCGCATTCCCCACCTCTTCCTCCCCGCGTCTCCAACTCCTCCACCATGTCGGCCTCCTCCTCCCCGCAGGCCAGCCCCTTTCCTCCCCGACGGCCTCCTCCTCCTCCTCCCCGGCCAGCCCTCTCCATCTCCCCACAGGGCAGCCCCCCCTCATCCCCGTCGGCCAGCCTCCCTCCTTCCCGCCCCCGTCCTCCTCCTCTCCGCACCACCGAATAGAGAGGACGGGGAGAGATGAGGGAGGGGTAAAATGGTCATTATATATCTCACTTAACAACAGTTAACAGAAATGAGACAAAATGAACAGATTTTATACTTTTAGGAATTTTAAGAGCATGGAATCTTTTAGCACAAAAAGTGGGAATCTAACGAGGGATTTCTTGCACTTAACCCTAAAAATTGTATGACTTGGGTTATTTAGTTTTGTATGGTGAGAGTTATGTGACTTGAGTTATTTAGTTGTTTTGTTGAGAGTTGTATGACTTGGGTTATTTAGTTTTCTTGTTACCAATCAAGAATGAGACTTGTAAATTGTTGTTTGCATCTATTCTGATCTCAGCAGACACACAACCCTCTGAGGATCTTGAGTTTCAAGCATTCAACAAAGCGACCGGGACAAAAAATATCTATATTCAATGACTATGAAGCCGTTTCTTGCTGGTGCCATGAGGATTGTATAGTTGTTGAGATCATGATAGAAGCAAACAACAATATCGCAAGTTTTATTTTAGTAGCTTATTCTTTTACAGGTTAGCTATTGTCTAAATTTCTCCATCCCATAATTCCCAAGGGGATTTGTAAGGCCCACTTACTGAAACAAACATATTTTATGGAACTGGAAACCCCTTCTTCTCTGGAGTATTGTT
Source organism: Iris pallida (assembly GCA_029216955.1). Taxonomy (NCBI): domain Eukaryota; kingdom Viridiplantae; phylum Streptophyta; class Magnoliopsida; order Asparagales; family Iridaceae; genus Iris; species Iris pallida. Next base: position 28,816,028 of record JANAVB010044419.1, read on the forward strand.
TTGAATTGTGTTCAAAATCATCTTGGCCTAATTTCTAGTAAAAAAATCTTTAGGTTGTGCGCCATCCGCTCTTTGTTTGTAGCTCTTCACCACTGCGCGCACAACCTTGCTTGTATAGTCACTTGTCATCATTGTTGGTGTTGGGTGGGATTTCTAACCTATGTGGAAAAAATTTCAGAGTACGATGAGCGTCATCCGTGTATCGAAAAAGTTCGGGGAGTGTGATGAGTGCCATTCGCGTATCGGAGAAATTCAGAGTATCGGAGTAGGAGATTCTTCCCAGATTTAGGAGAACTCGAACCTAATTTGATCCCAGGAGGGGAACTCAGCCCGAGTTCGTTCCCCTGGGGTCAGAACTTTGCTGGCTTGAAAAACCAGAGTTTAGTCGACCTCGGTGTTTCGGAACTATGCGAGTTCTTGGATGTTTTATACACTGTCGGGTCAAATCTAGTGGTCCAGATTTGTTGTGGGATTGATGGCATTATATTTAAGTATTTTCTGACCCTAATATATGCAAGTTTATGAAAGTCTATGTAAGTTGATGCTTTTGCAACTTTTGAGAGAAAGAAAGGGAGAGAGATCGTTCTGGATAATCTTTTCGTCATCTCTTATTTTTCGGAGTATGTAATCAGATTTTCTTCTTTCAAGTGGTGATTCAAATTGAATTGTTGAGAAGCATATAAGGAGTTGGTGTACTTTGTTAGTCAAACAATGAACACTCTTTAGGGTTGGGATCCGACGGTCCTGTGGTTTTTTTTCATTAGAATTTTCAAGTAAAAAAATGGCAAATGTCTGCATTTATTTTGCTCTATATAATTTTGATGATTTGTTTTTTGGGCTTACTTCTCAGTTCTCTTGTAGCTTATTGGTTTGGAGGAACAGTTTCTAAGTTTCTTTCCCAAGAATTAAAAATCGTGTGATTCAAAGCAAAGGCAGCAATAAATTCTTTACGTCTTCATAAGTTTTTTTTTCCGGATTAACTGATCTAAAAATACTGGCGAGGCAGCTTAGCCTGACGAAAATATTAAACCGGTCGTTTTTAGAATTTCTTTTCTTCGAAGCATCTCTTTGTCATCATCTTCGGCCTTGTTTGGTTCTAGGAATGGAAGGGAAAGGAAATCAATTCCTTGACACTTCCTTTCCTTTGAGAAATTACAATTCCTATTGAATTTTTCTTTCCGATATTTGGAAACGCCAAAAAATTTGGAAAGGAAAGCAAATACTTCAACGTGGGAAAGTGATTCCTTAATTAGATGGTTGGAATCACTTTTTTCCTGCTCAATTCCTTTGATACCCAAATATAGGAAATTAATCACTATACTTTTTCAACCTGATGATTCCGCGAACTAAACGAGACCTTAAGTGGCATTTTTCGTCCATGACCCTTGATATGCCCAAATTTAGAAACCCAACCGTGTCAGCGGTCCCTTAACAAACTCAACATACTTGGCATGTCATGTCACCATGACCATCCTCCCTACCCCTCCCCTAATATATGTTTAGACCCCACGAATCTTTATTTTCCTTGTCGCCATCTCACATCATAACAGATCTCGTAATTGCTCAACCTCTTTGTCAAATTTTGTTTCCTTCATTTCAAGTCTTTTGCTACAGTCATGGCCGGCCTATGGGATTGGATTGTCCTATCCAGAGCTAGTTTTGGTTGTCCCTTGACTCTTATTGTAGACCGATCAACCCCGACCTCTATTGGGTTCACGCTGTGTGTGAGGATTGCCCTAAGTAGAGGGGTTTGTGCAAACCGAAAGTCTTGTCTGGCTTACCCTAGGGCCGGCTCTGGCTATGGTTAATGGTAATTCTTTTGACCCACTAAAATTTTATCCTATATATAGTTATCATTATAATGACAAAAAATGATGGTAAGTATTGATAAAATATAATGAGTGATACTTTTATGCTTATACTTGCTTTCTATAACATGTAACTGATCATAAGACACGATTAGAAAGACCATATATTAATATCTGTTTGCATAATCATCGTGTTAATTTTTGGTAAGTTGGTTTAGGACCACATACCAGTACACATCAATGTACTGACCCCCAACCCCCAGGTACGAAACTGCTTGGACGTGCTGAGACGTTGCAACTCGGTAGGCGATTGGAAGAACTTCGGCTGGATATGTTGCCTTTTGTTTATAGAGTACATAATGTATGAAACATCGTTGGTGTATTGGTTGCACTAGTTGTCACTCCCGTTTCCCATTATACGTATTTTCGTATACGTATACGAGATTTTTGGCATTTATCAGGTGGACCGTAATTAGACTTGTTTTGCTTACCTTAGTCTTGGTTTAATCTTGACTTGGTTTATTTGACTTGGTTTGGCTTGGCTTGGTTTGGTTTGAGATGGAGAGGGTTAATATATAACTCAACTACTTCTCTCTCTCATCATTTACTTCTTCATTTACTTTTTCTTCTTCATTTACTCCTCCCACCTACCAAGTCCTAGGCAAGTGCAACTTGCTTCATGGAGGAACTCTATTTTTGTTGTTCCATTGTCTTCCTCACGAGATTCTAAGACACTTTTGTACTCGACATTTTTAATTTCTATGGTTTATTTCTTATAGATCTAAGTTGGTTGCATTTTCGGTTTTTTTTGGGTTTTGATCTACCAAACTTTATTTTTTTTTTCAAGTTTTGATTGTTCTATGTTGTAGAGGATTCAATTTTACCCAAAATGGATCTTTGAAAAGTTAGATTTCGACTTGTTTTGAGGAAGTTATGGCCAAAATAAGATTTAGATATTTTCTAGTTCATCTGTCCTGATTTTGGCAGGGACGATGAATAGTGCCACATGAATAGTGCCGCAGCCGCAGGAATGAATAGTGCCGCAGCCGCAGGAATGAATAGTACTGTATAAATAGTGCCGTAGCCGCATGGAATGAATAGTGCCGCAGTCGCAGGAATGAATAGTACCGCAGCCACAGGAATGAATAGTGCCACAGCCGCATGGAATGAATAGTGCCGCAGCCGGAGGAATGAATAGTACTGCAGCCGCATGGAATAAATAGTGTCGCAGCTGCATGAATGAATAGTGCCGCATGAATAGTGCCGCAGCCACAGGAATGAATAGTGCCGCAGCCGCATAGAATAAATAGTGCCGTATGGCTTGTATAGTGCCGCATAGTGCCACAGAAGGCTGCATAGTATCGCAGAAGGCTATATAGTGCCGCATAAGGCCGCATTGGGCCTATTTTGGCTGTTTTTGGCTGTTTTAAGTCCTATTTGGCTGAATTGTGGCCAGAATTTCTTCCAACTCCCAACATGAAAGTTGTAGATCTTTTTCTTGGCTTCAAGAATATGTTACTAGCTATTTTATGCAAGTTTCTTTCATTCATGATAATGTAAGGATAGAACACGATAGTTGCTTGTTACGGCGCACTCTTAATCAGTAACAAGTAACATGACATGATAGTGGCCCGTCGTGGCGCACTCTTGACAAGCACCCTTGACATGATAATACATGATAGTGGCCCGTCATGGTGCACTCTTGATAAGTAAACCCAACATGATAATCTCGATATGCTGTTGTGACGGCTATCTTGACTTGCTAAGTAACTCTTGTCTTGACACTGTGGGTGTTTGTGCTTGTGTAAGCTACATGTCTTGTCTTGTATCATGTATAGGACATGAATTCTTGGTTACCACGGTCAGGGATTCATACTGAATCTGACTAGGATAAAGACTAGTTTGATCAAGTAGTTTATGAAGAGATTTTCCAGCTACAGGCAGTCCCGTTATCTGGGCACTCTAATTGGACTTGTAGCCTGCCGTCGAGTAGGGCACATTCTAGCATACTGTCATGTGTTGTACCCCCAAGTCACCTAATCCAACTCTCTCAACTTGTGACCGGATAACCTGTATTAAGACGGCAGGGCTTGTGGCTGTTGGAATATCTCGATACATCTTGTTAGTAACTAGGCTTGTGATAACCCTAGTTAGCTAAAGTATCAAGCCGTACTTATTGCTTGGTCGTGATTAATGGATGGAGTCTTGTCTAGTCTTGCCAAGATCAGTACATGATTATTTCAGCACATTACTGTTATGCTTTACTCTTGTTAATAATTGGTTAGAGACTAAGCTCTGTTCAGGTGAAGGGTTACAACCCCGGTTCTTGTTTGGTTTACGGGTTGTAACTTGGCTACCGGAATAGTCCTTTAGTTGTCTTATCGTTTATTAACTTGTCTTCTCTAACTCATGTCTTTTATTATCCTTTATGTCTCATGTGCTAATATGCTGGTTTTAGTTCTTAAGTGAAGCCTCCCTTGTGGCACTTGCTCTTTCTGGGGTTTGACCCAGCTGGTTTTGTATGACTAGATTTCAGAGTAGCACCCGAGAATCTTCCAGTCTTCCAGCCAGATGGTGACCACTAGAAGAAACCCTGGCAACGAGTGGGTTTTATTTTGCTCTCCCACTCTATTGTAAAATTATTCTTTTGAGGCATTTAGCCACCGAGCAAGTGTTAGCTCGTTCGCAACTTTACTTACTGTCTGCCTAATAGTTGTAACATGATTGACATATCCTAGGGTTGATCATGTATGACTTAAACTCTTGCTAGTCTTCGCATTTTGTATGACTAGCTTCATGATCATCTGGATATGAAATGTTTGGGACGCCTTACTTTGTATGTCTGATGATCTACCATCTTGTTATATTTACTTGCTTGCTTGAGATTGAGACACTAGGCTTGTTCTTGAACCTAAGAGACTATTGGCTTGTATTAAACCCTCATGCATCTAGACAGACGTAACCGTATTGCGAGGTGGGATTCACTTTAATGTACGTAGCTGGCTGTGTCTGTCCTCCGTTCTCCAGTATTCTGGTTCTGGGGCATGACACTATTTAAGTGGTGGCCCATACAGGTATTGTAAATCAAGATGTGTGAGGGTTTCACTGAATAGATGTCTCAATCAGCACTCGCCTTTGATCTCTACTCGTTTCTTCTAATCTTTCTGAAATCTTGACCTGATCACATGTTTATATCTTCGATCTGTCATGGTCCTTCCTTATTGTTCTCCATGTCGTTTCTTTAGCGGCATTATTCTTGATCCTACCGATCAGCAAGGCGGAGCACCTCCAGTGAACCAGCAGCAACCTGGAGACCAAGTCCAACATTCACGAGTAGCCTCCAGAGTCATGCCTACCGGGGGTCAAGAGCTACCAGTTCAGCCCGTCCAGCCTGCAGAGCCCGACAATGGAACCCTGGTGGGTCTCATCAGGGAATTACTTGCATCTCAAGATCGTCGTGGCGATGTCCTGCACCAGACAGTACAAGATGCCATGGGTAGAGTTGGTTACCAAGGGAACAACGTGGCCAACAGCTTCAAGCATTTGAACCCTCCTTTCTTTGATGGCACTGAAGATGCTATTGCTGCTGATGTATGGCTTCAAGACACAGAGGTTATCCTAGAAGCTGCTAGAATTCCTGAGGATGAGAAGGTGGCCATTGTGCGCCTGCAGTTATTGGACTTAGCCTGCAGCTGGTCGGCAATGCTAGCAGTTGGATTACCGATGCCTGCCTCATGGGCGGTGTTCAACAACAAGTTCCAGACCAAGTACTTCGATGCAGTAGCTCGGTATGATCTGCAGACGAGATTCACCAATCTTAAGCAGATGGGCAGGACGGTCGATGGATATGCGGCCGAGTTTTCTAGACTCAGTCGGTTTGCTCCTACCTTGGTGGCAACCGAATTGGATCGAGCCCAGCGATTCCAATAGGGGCTCCACTTAGAGATCATTATAGCCGTAGAGCAGTTTGAGCATCAGACTTTTGATGCCGTCTTGCGAGCAGCGAAGTGGCATGAGTATACTTCGCAGAGGATTGTAGATAGAAGCGGAGGACGGAAGAGGTCTCATGGGCAGATTTTCCAGTCTTCAGCACCAGTCCCGACAGCTAGGGCTTTGACTATTGGAGCTCCTAGGCGGGCGACCACAGTTTCGTCGGTTCAGCACTTGACGCCGGCGTATCTTCAGCAACAGAAGCAGAAGTAGTATTCCGCAATAGGCTGCACTCATTGCGGGAAGCCAGGACACATAGTATCAGAGTGTCGCAGAGCACATGGATTGTGCTTGGCTTGTGGGGCACCGAATCACAAGATAGGGTCCTGTCCGAATAGAGCCAGTTCATCATCATCAAACCTAACCAGTCCATCTGTTAGGGGTCCAGCACCAGTGCAGCAGCAGTATGAGCCACCGAGGCCATTGCCGCCTCAGGCTCAACAATATGTCCAAGCTCAAATTCAGAACAGGCAGAGAGGTCACCAGCAGAGGGGACCAGCAGCAAGAAGGCAAGGTCAGGCTATGGCTTTGACCGTGGAGGAAGAGTTAGCTTCAGGTGAGGTGGTGGCAGGTACCATTCTCGTTAACTCTTTTCCAGTATCAGTATTATTTGATTCGGGTGCATCGCATTCATTTATGTCTGCACGATTCGCTATACGGATAGGACTGGAGCCCGAGTCATTATCAGTAAGGCTCAATATACTTACTGGTAACGGTCTTGTGGGAGTAGATATAGTATTTTCCTCCTGTCGAATCGTAGTTAGCGGTAGAGAGTTTTCCGCTAGGTTGATAAAATTTCCGATGACCTACTATGATGTGGTCCTAGGAATGGATTGATTGAAGGATCAATACGCAAGAATCGACTTCCATATTGGCAGGATTATTTTTGGTATTCCCGGTGAGGCAGAGTTTTCATTTTCCAGAGGCGAAGTAGAACCTTCTCCACCAGTATTGCAGATGGCAGTAGCAGTGGCAGTTCAGTTTCCCAGAGTTGTTGAAGAGTTTTCTGATGTATTTCCTGAAGAGCTTCCAGGCATGCCTCCAGAGAGAGAGATAGAGTTCACCATTGATTTGCTTCCAGGGACGGCACCAGTGTCAGGGAGAGTCTACAGGATGGCACCTTCAGAGTTAGAGATCTTGTATAAGATGATTGAAGAACTCAGAACCAAAGGATTCATTCGTGCTAGTGGATCACCTTGGGGAGCCTCAATACTTCTTGTGAAAAAGAAGGATGGTACGTCAAGATTATGTGTTGATTATCGTATCTTAAACTCTGTAACAATCAAGAACAGATATCCTCTACCAAGGATAGATAATTTATTTGATCAACTCAGAGAAGCGACAGTATTCTCGAAGATTGACTTACGGTCAGGATACCATCAGATCAGAGTTAGAGAGCAAGACATCCCGAAGACAGCATTCAGATCCAGATATGGGCATTGGGAGTTCCTTGTTATGCCATTTGGAGTGAACAATGCGCCAGCCGTATTCATGGACCTCATGAATCGTTTCTTTATGCCCTATTTGGACCAGTTCGTGATAGTGTTTATAGACGACATCTTAGTCTATAGCAAGAATGAGGCAGATCATGAGCAGTATCTTCATGTAGTTCTTTATATTCTCAGAGAGCACCAGTTGTACACAAAGTTTAGTAAGTGTGAGTTTTGGCTCGATCGTATCTCGTACTTAGGTCACATCATCACCAGAGTTGGAGTGGAAGTGGACCCCCAGAAGATAGTGGCTATAGAATCATGGCCAGTTCCCAGTACCGTCGCAGAAGTTCGGAGTTTCCTAGGAATGGCTGGCTATTACCGACGGTTTGTCTCAGACTTCGCTCGAATTTTAGCACCACTAACGCAGTTGACCCGCAAGGATGTGCAGTTTACTTGGACAGCAGAGTGTCAGAGTTTATTTGAGAAGTTGAAGCAGAGATTGATGACGGCTCCCATTCTCACACTTCCAGATAGGACTGGAGGATTTTTAGTCTATTGTGACGCTTCCGGCAGAGGATTAGGATGCGTCTTGATGCAGCATGGTAAGGTAGAGGTAGTCGCTTATACGTCACGTCAGCTTCGTGACCATGAGAGGAATTATCTTACCCATGACTTGGAATTAACAGCAGTAGTTTTTGCATTAAAGCTTTGGAGGCATTATTTATATGGAGATTGGGTGGAGATTTTCACCGACCACAAGAGTCTGAAGTATGTGTTTACCCAGAAGGATCTTAACATGCGTCAGAAGAGATGGCTAGAGCTACTTGTCGATTATGACATCAACTTGCAGTATCATCCTGGGAAGGCCAATGTTGTTGCAGATGCATTGAGTAGGAGAGCTGGAGTTTATTTTCTAACAGCACAACCAGAGTTATTAGCAGATCTTCAGAAGATGGGTATTGAAGTTGTTCTTCCTACCAATGTGGCGTTGATGGCCAGTATGCAAGTTCAGTCCAGCATAGTTGAAAGGATCAAGATAACGCAATCAGCAGATTCCAAGCTTCAACGGCTCAGAGCAGAGTGTGTAGCAGGACGGAGACCAGAGTTATGTGTTCACGAAGATGTTACTCTCTGACATGGGAGACGTCTTTGTGTACCCAGTGGTGATATCAGACAGGAGATCATGGCAGAGGCTCACAGTTCTCAGTATTCAATTCATCCCGGTGGCACGAAGATGTACCGAGATATCCGTCAGCATTTCTGGTGAAATGGCATGAAGAGGAAGATAGCTCGGTTTGTCTCTCGTTGTTTAGTTTGTCAACAAGTTAAGGCTGAACATCAGAGACCAGCTGGACTTCTTCAACCTTTACCGATCCTAGAATGGAAATGAGAGTACATTACCATAGATTTTGTAACTGGGTTACTTAAATCCCCAGCTGGAAGAGATGCTATCTGGATTATAGTTGACAGACTCACCAAGGTAGCTCATTTTCTTTCCTTTAGAATTGGTCAGTCGACGGATCAACTAGCAGAGATGTACCTCAGGCAGATTGTCAGATTGCATGGAGTGCCAGTTAGTATCATATCAGACAGAGATTCAAGATTCACATAGCACTTTTGGCAGAGTCTTCAAGAGAGCTTGGGGACTCGTCTCAAGTTCAGTTCAGCTTATCATCCGTAGACAGATAGTCAGTCAGAATGCACGATCCAGACTCTTGAAGATATGTTGCGGTCATATACACTCGACTTCGGTGGTTCGTGGGAAGATCACATGCATCTCGTGGAATTCTCCTATAACAACAGTTTTTAGGCTAGTATCCAAATGGCACCCTTTGAAATACTGTATGGCAGGAAGGGTAGATCCCTATTAGTATGGGATAATGTAGGTGAGAGGTAGATACTTGGTCCAGAGATGATTACGCAGACAATCGAGGTGGTCAGACAAGTCAGAGATCATCTTTGAGTTGCCCAAGATCGCCAGCGCCATTGAACCGATTCTCATCGGCGTCCCCTTGAGTTTTCAGTCGACGACCATGTGTTCCTTAGGATCTCGCCTACCCGTAGTGTCATTCGATTCGGCGTACGGGGAAAGCTTAGTCCTAGGTATATAGGACGTTCGATATCCTTGAACGAGTAGGTGATGTGTCCTATCGTCTCGTTCTTTTGTCGTCGTTAAGTGAGGTACATGACGTATTCCATGTATCCCAATTGCGACGGTACATTCCGGATCCGAGCCATGTCCTTGATCATTCGAAATTGGTTGTTGGTACCAACCTTTCGTATGAGGAATGGCCCGTATCCATACTGGACCGAAGGGAGAAGGTACTCAAGAACAAGACTATTAGCTTAGTCCGTGTTGCTTGGGGTCACCACTCTTTGGGTAAGTCAACGTGGGAGCGTGAGGATGATATTCATTCGCGATATCCACACCTATTTGACTCATAAGGTATAATATCTTCCTTATGTCTTCTGCTTTTAATTCCTTGTTTGCATGAATGATTGCTTGATTGACTGCTAGTCGTAGCTTGCTTATGATTAATATAGCTTGTCCCAATATCTCTAGCCTCTTGATTAAATTTTGAGGACGGAATTCTTCTAAGGTGGGTAGAGTTGTCACTCCCGTTTCCCGTTATACGTATTTTCGTATGTGTATACGAGATTTCTGACATTTATCAGGTGGACCATAGTTAGACTTGTTTTGCTTACCCTAGTCTTGGTTTAATCTTGACTTGGTTTGGCTTGGCTTGTCTTGGTTTGAGATGGAGAGGGTTAAAATATAACTCAACTACTTCTCTCTCTCCTCATTCACTTCTTTATTTACTTCTTCATCTTCTTCATTTACTCCTCCCACCTACCAAGTCCTAGGCAAGTGCAACTTGCTTCATGGAGGAACTCCATTTTTGTTGTTCCATTGTCTTCATCATGAGATTCTAAGACACTTTAGTACTCGGCATTTTTAATTTCTATGGTTTATTTTTTGTAGATCTAAGTTGGTTGTATTTTTGGTTTTCTTGGGTTTTGATCTACCAAACTTTATTATTTTCAAGTTTTGATTATTCTATGTTGTAAAGAATTCAATTTTACCCAAAATGGACCATTGAAAAGTTAGATTTCGACTTGTTTTGAGGAAGTTATGGCTAAAATAAGATTTGGATATTTTCTAGTTCATCTGTCCTGATTTTGGCAGGGACGATGAATAGTACCGCAGCCGCAGGAATGAATAGTGCCGCAGCCGCAGGAATGAATAGTGCTACATGAATAGTGCCGTATGAATGAATAGTGCCGCACCCGCATGGAATGAATAGTGCCGTAGCTGCAGGAATGAATAATGCCGCATGAATAGTGCCGCAGCCACATGAATAGTGTCGCAGCCGCAGGAATGAATAGTGCCACAGCCACATGGAATGAATAGTACCGCATGGCTTGCATAGTGCTGCATAGTGCCGCAGAAGGCTGCGTAGTGCCGCAGAAGGCCGCATAGGGCATATTTTGGCTGTTTTAATTCCTATTTAGCTGAATTGTGGCCAGAATTTCTCCCAACTTCCAACATAAAAGTTGTAGATCTTTTTTTTGGCTTCAAGAATATGTTACTAGCTATTTTATGCAAGTTTCTTTCATTCATAATAATGTAAGGATAGAACACGATAGTGGCCTGTTACGACGCACTCTTAACCAGTAACAAGTAACATGACATGATAGTGGCCCGTCGTGGCGCACTCTTGACAAGCACCCTTGACATAATAATACATGATAGTGGTCCGTCATGGTGCACTCTTGATGAGTAAACCCAACATGATAATCTTGATATGCTGTTATGACGGCTATCTTGACTTGCTAAGTAACTCTTGTCTTGACACCGTGGGTGTTTGTGCTTGTATAAGCTACATGTCTCGTCTTGCATCATGTCTAGGACATGAATTCCTGGTTACCACGGTCAGGGATTCATACTAAATCTGACTAGGATAAAGACTAGTTTGATCAAGCAGTTCATGAAGAGATTTTCTAGCTACAGGCAGTCCCGTTATCTGGGCACTCTAATTGGACTTGTAGCATGTCGTCGAGTAGGGCATATTTCCAGCACACTGTCATATGTTAACCCCCCAAGTCACCTAATCCAACTCTCTCAACTTGTGACCGGATAACCTGGATTAAGACTGCAGGGCTTGTAGCTGTTGGAACATCTCGATGCATCTTGTTTGTAACTAGGCTTATGATAACCCTAGTTAGCTAAAGTATCAAGTCGTACTCATTGCTTGGCCGTGATTGATGGATGGAGTCTTGTCTAGTCTTACCAAGATTAGTACATGGTTATTTCAGCACATTACTGTTATACTTTACTCTTGTCAATAATTGGTTAGAGACTAAGCTCTGTTCAGGTGAAGGGTTACAACCCCGGTCCTTGTTTGGTTTACGGGTTGTAACTTGGCTACCGGAATAGTCCCTTAGTTGTCTTATCGTTTATCACCTTGTCTTCTTTTGTCACGCCCCAGAACCAGAATACTGGAGAGTGGGGGCAGACATAGCTATCTACGTATATAGAAGTGCATCCCACCTCGCTATACGATCACGGCTGTCTAGATACATGAGGGTTTAACTACAAGCCAACAGTCTCTTAGGGTCATGAACAAGCATAGTGTCTCAATCACAAGCAAGTAAGTAAATGTTACAAGATGTAAGATCACCAAATATATAATCGTAAGGCGTCCCAAACATTACATATTCAGCTGATCATGAAGTTAGTCATTACAAAATGTGAGGACTAGCAAGAGTTTAGTCATACATGATCAACCCTAGGATCTGTCAATCATGTTACAGCCCGTAGGCAGACAGTAAATAAAGGTGCAATCGAGCTAAACAGGTGTTCGTCGGCTAAATGCCTCAAAAGAATATTTGTACAATAAAGTGGGAGAACAAAATAACCCATTCGTTGCCCTGGTTACGCATGGTGGTCACCATCGGGCTGAAAAGTCGGTAGATCCTCTGGAGCTGCTCCGAAATCTGTCCATACAAAACGCTGGGTCAGATCCCAGAAAGAGCAAGTGCCACAAAGGAAGCTTTACTTAGGAACTAAAACCAGCAATTAGCACAAGAATATAAATAAGTAGTAAGAACTGGAAGTATGAAAATATCATGATGATATACGACGAGATAACCATGGGACTATTCAGATAACCAGGTTACAACCCGTAAACCAAACAAGGACCGGGGTTGTAACCCTTCATCTGAACGGAACTTGGTTTCCCACCATTTATCGGCAAGATAATATATGTAATCAGGACATGTAACAATCTTGCATAGGATCAAGACAAGACTAGACTGGCTATACCTCATCGAACGGCCAAGCTATGAGTACGGCTTGATACCTTAACTAACTAGGGTTATCACAGGCCTAGTTACTAACAAGATATAATGAGATTATTCCACAGCCACAAGCCCTGCAGGCCATCCAGGTTACCCAGGTCGAATATTAGGGGTTGAATTCAAGTGGGTACATCGTCCAGGAAATGCTTGTACCCTTGAAGGGTGCAACACATGACAGTGTGCTGGAAATGTGCCCTACTCGACGGCAGGCTACAAATCCCAAGTGCGCCCAGGTAACGGGATCGCCTGTAGCTGTGAAATCTTTTCATGACTACTGGATTAGTCTAGTTATTAGCCTTAGTCAATTTGGTAGACACCCCTGACCGTGGTACTCAGGGGTCCCTGTCCTAGACATGATACAAGACAATACTGGTTCATTTGTACAAGCACAATCGTCCACGGTGTCCAGGTTATTTATACTAGTCATGTCAGGCTTGCTATCGCAACAGCATATCAAGGTATATCATGCCAGGTTACTTGTCAGGAGTGCGCCACGACGGGCCACTATCATGTCATGTTACTTGTCAAGAGTGCACCACTACGGGTCACTATCGTGTTCATGGTACAAGTACAGGATAACACAGTGCAAGCATTCCATCAAGAGACCCAAGTTATACTGAGAGTCACAAGACATGAGTTAGCAATAATAATAAAATAATAATAATAATTAAATAACAAGGGTAAGGCACAGGGAGGAGCCATGCAGCTTAGAGGAATGAGTCCATCCAGCTAGGTTGAAGCGGTTTATGCGGCCCAAAATCGGGTCTTATGCGGCCCAGACTCAGAAGTCCATGTGGCTCGCGGGGGAGGGGCATATGCGGCTGGCGGAGGAGTGGGGCATATGCGCCTGACGGGGGAGTGAGGCATATGCGGCTGGCGGGGGAGGGACAAGCCATTACGCATGCGGCTAGGTTGGACAGGAGCTTATACGGCTGGGAATGAGTTGAACCCCATGCGGCTCAGAGTGACTGAGGGCTTATGCGGCTAGGGGAATTTTAGGCGTATGCGGTTCCGAAAAATCCAGGCATATGTGGCTCAAATCAAGTTCATGCGGCTCAAATCAATCTGGGTCATGAGGGAAAGCTTATGCGGCCAGAAGTTCGTCCTAATCATGCGGCTGAATTAGTCTGAATTCCATGCGGCTGAAGGGTTCAGGATCTTATGTGGCTGAAATGATTTACGCGGCTCAGGAAAACACTTGCTACATGAAATAGTCATACGGTCAAGTGCTGCCATGCGGCCAGAGGACTGTTCTTCTTCTCCACTTTTCGAGAAGAAGAACGCCATGATGTCATGCTTCCAAGCTCCATAAAACCTTCATCCAGAATCCAAATCCGAACTTCCATAGGTCAAAATGGGGTAGAACAAAATTCTCTACAACATGGAACCATTAGAACTTGATAATAACAAGATTAAACAGATCAAAATCCAAAAAATCTGAAAATACAATAAACTTAGATCTACATGAATTTAGCCATGGAATTTAAAAATGCTAAGTACTAAAGTGGGTTAGAATGCTGTGAAGAAGAGAATGGAACAATAAAATTTGGGTTCCTCCATGAAGCAAGATGCACTTGCCTAAGCTCTCCCTCTCTCTCTCAGGTAGGTGAGAAGTTAATGGTAGGAAAGAAGAAGAGTAATGAAGAGAGAGAAAGGAGAGGGGGCTAATAAATATGGATGGTGGTGGTAGGTAAGGGTTCTCCCCTTGGTTCATGATGAACCAAGGCAACCCAAGCCTAGCCGAACCAACCTAAAATAAACCAAGCCATGATATGCCAAGATAAGCCAAGCAAGGAATCATGCAATACAAGATAAAATATGCACATGTATTCCAAAATACGTAATACGAATAACATGCATTACAACTCTACCCACCTTAAAAAAATTCCGTCCTCAGAATTTAATTAAGAGGCTAGAGAGACCAGAACAAGCTATACTAATCACAAGCAAGCTAAATCTAGGCAATAAATCAAGCAATCAATCATGCAAGCAAGAAATCGAAGGCATGAGACATAAAGAAGATATTATACCTCACGAGTCAAACAGGTCTGGATATCGTGATCGGATATCATCCTCACGCTCCCATGTTGACTCACCCAAAGAGTGATGACCCCAAGCAACACGAACTAACTTGATAGTCTTGTTCTTGAGTATTGTCACGACCCGTACCCTAGAGTTAGGGCACGAGAACGTAACGACGCCCAGCCTACGCCGCAGTGTCGGCGGTAGAACGCTGTCCTAGGTCACAACATCTAACAATATAAAGCTAAGCAGTTTATACTCCCCGAATGGGGGTGACATAGCAGATACAGACTCAATCACATCTAAGGTAGAGCATGATAAGGATAGATAAAACATGAAATCCAAAATAAATACATGAGATAGAAGTCTAAGTGTCTAAGATACATGAACCCAGAAGTACATCTCAAAACTCAAATAAAGATACAGTAATCCATAAAAATGAAATAACTACCTAACAACCTCTAATGTGTCTCCTCTAGGCTAGCAGGCACCTCTAGGCTATCTATAAAATTTATCAACAGGTCCAGTCAGGACTGGAGCGAGCACAATACATCTCAACAGATCATAGCAGGTTAGAAAACATATAACATGCAGTAAAGTAAGATACCGGTACTGAAGAAAAGTAGTATGTAAACAGAGAGAGAACTGTAATAGAAATATCTACTATACATAGAGAACTAACAGTGACTAGTGAGTCAGAGTACGAGATAGCACATATGAACAGGACAGATTTGCACAGGATGTCGAGGTGCACAGGAATCTACACTACAAAGGAATTGTTCACACGACTACTAGCACTCCCCCGTATCCCCAATCAATACATAAGGATCTAAACCGGTTATGTTATTGCACAGGATATCACATGGGGCCCATATAGGGTGCACATGATAGTATACATGGGGGCTCCGTGAACATGAGAGTACAAGATTCACAGGAGTGCACAAGTAAAATAGAAGCACAGGAGTACATGATGTAAGTGAAATGCACAAGCACAATGTACCCGATGCTCCCGAGGGGGATAACATCGCATGTAGAGATCCATATAGTACCAATCCGTGTGACCAACGTGACAGTACAAGTAAAGTAATCTACTGCAGATAATAATTCTAAGCAGGATATGAAATGATCAGAGAATGTACTCGCCTCGATAACCTGAACAGCTGATAAGTAAAGGAGGGTCCCACTGAAGCCACATAGTCCTATTTAAAGCAACACAGGTTACAAGGTGTTCAAGTTGAAAATAAATAAATCCCTACAGGCAATCTATATTATTCTAGGTTCTTCTAAGTCAAATTAACTCTAGGTCAACTCCGGTCAATAATTTAGTCAAACTAGGTCAAGCGTTGACTTATAGTTGACTTTGGGTCAACTGGTCAACTCTGGTCAAACAGGGTCAATTCTAGTCTAATATAAAGTGTACTTCGTTATTTGTACGTCGAAACTTACGTCACGCAAATCGAGATAAGAAGATTATCGGTAAGGTTGATAATCTTATTATAGTGATCCACGTATCCAACATGTCAATTTCAGCGATGTGAGACCACTGGAATTGGCTGATCTCAGTTTTGTTGTACTAATCCCGAAATACGAATATTATATGAATTAATTATTAATTAATTATAAAAATATTAAGCTCAGAGAAATTATCAACAAACATTGTCGGACGATGAAATGAACATCGCCAACGTGTCCAGAATGGTCAAATTAGCTAGGATAGCCTACCCAACGGTCCAATTTGGATACAAGGGCAAAAAGGTAATTTCGGGTCAAAACTGTGTCCGTGTCGGAGCCGTTTTGTACCGAAAAATGTGCAAGAAAAAAAGTCTATAAAATATAACAAATTATATGTCCACGCAACCAGAATGTCGATACGAACCCAACGGTATCTCCAGAATTGGATTCCGTTGACCCGATCTCAATTTGGCCCGTTGACCAGAACTTGGAATTCCGGTTTGCACGGAAATACGTGTCGGAGCCAAAGTCCTCAAAACTCAGCAAATTACATGTCAACGAGTCCAGAATGATGATACAAACTCAACGGTATCTCCGAAATTGGATTCCGATGAGCCGATCTCTTCTCACAATGACCCGTTGACCCGGATATTGGTATCCGACTTGCACCGAAATGCGTGCCAGACCCAATGTCCACTAAAACCTAGCAAATTATATGTCAACGAGTCCAGAATGACGATACGAACTCAACGGTATCTCCGGAATTGGATTTCGATGAGCCGGCGTCAAAAAGTCCTGTTGACCCAGAATGTGGGACCCGCTTTGCACCGAAAAACGTGCCCGGGCCCACGTTCTCCAAATCTAACAAACTTTATATGAAAATATGCCAGAACGACGCCACAAGTCTAATGGTGGTGTCAGAAATGAAATCTGGGGTCCCGTGTTCAAAAATAGAATTTTACAAGTTGGAAATTACGAATTCGGACGGCCAACTTTGGCGTCGAATTCAACCAATCAAACAAGCTCACAATGAAACGAAACTGAAGGGGTAGTAAGAGGGTTATACCAGCTTCGCACCGGAACTGGTAGCACGCCAAACGGAGCTGCGGTGGAGGAGATACAAGCTGACGAAGTTGACCCCGCAAAACTGTCCAAATTTAATACAATTTAAACGGTCAACTTGGTGGCCGGTTTTCATGTATCAAACGATAAAATTAACGGACGAAAATTGACAGGGATGAAGGGTGGAAGTGTTGGTCGGGTGGAGGAGTGAGGTTGGTGCTCGGTTTGTATGGTGAAGATGTTGTGGGTGTGTAGGAAAAGTTGTAGGAAAAAAAATTAAAAGAAGAGAGAGAAAGATTGGATAAGAGAGAGAGAGAAAGAGATTTCTCCTCACAATTAATTAGGGCTGGCCACAACATTTGTTGGCTACTAAGGATAGGGGGGAAATTGAATGGTGATGATTTGTTTGGAAAAACAAATGGCTAGGATTAAATGTATTGGAAAAATGGTCATTCCATGGAATTTAATTCAGCAAAAATTCCAATAAATATAGAAAATATGTAAAATGAGTACTAATATTTTTGGGGCAAGAATTATTAGGGTGTCATGATGGAGGGCAACACAAAGCTGGACTGGATTCGGTGGAGCCGGATTGAGTCAAAATCGGACATGATAAAATAATAGAATTAAAAATTAGGCGTCGATGATCATGAGTGAATAAGTAGCACATGGAGATTCCAATAAATGGGACACAAGTGGCAGACGGGTAGTAGGCTCAAGGAGGGCCATGTCCATAGTTGGGGCCGACAGGTTTTGGTCGACAGGGGACCCACAAATCAAGTTGGAAAATGAATGTGACGCCGTGGAGTGAAATAAAATCGGGTCACGTGTCGGAAAAGTTGTGCGAATCAAATGGAGCTCAAAATGACGTATCTGAGGGGGACACAAAGGTCATGGGTGACGAGCGTCTCGAGTAGATCATCAATGAGGAGTTGGTTTCAAGGAAATGACTGGTCTGGCGCTCCCAATTTAAATGTCATGGTAACGCGCTGAAAATGATCAAGAAAAAGAGTGGGAAAATAAATAGTAATCAAATGGTCTAAATTGACCCGAAGTTCAGTGAAGCAGAAAGAGCACAAGGGAACAAGTTTTAGTGGAACACCATATACCGTCATGAAGGTAATCGTGTCCACTCCAAAACTCGTGAAGAAGATTTCCAGAGTTGAACATCCCTGATACTCCAAATATCAATGGCACGGGAAAGTACACTTAAGGAAAAAAATACAGAATAAATTATTTAATGAAACTAAACAATCAAAAAATAAAATAAAATGAAAAAAAAAATCAACCCAAAATTCAGGGTGCTCACATCCTACCCACCTTATAAAAATTTCGTCCTCGAAATTAAAATATCCCTACTCCCTCTAGGTCAAACCCCCAAAATCAAAGTCCCAGAACTTAAACAAATCATACAATCAAATAAAAGACAATATCCAGGGTCATGGTAACGGTGACAGTGAAGTCTCATCTAGGTTTACTAGTCATGCTAACCAACGGTCATAGGGTATCGAACACACAAGCAATCCAGGGTGCTAAAATAGAAAGATACAGAAACAACAACCATCAAAACTATAAAATTGTCTACCACCCCATATGAAAACTGGTACTCATAAAAAAAAATAAAGGAAGGTAACTACCAATCATTTGAAAAAATACTATCCCAAGAAAATCAAAATCACAAGTTAAAGAATCGAAAATCACTTGCATTGAAATCCAATCACAATATATATACATAGAGAGCGTTAGAGAGGGAAAACTAGCATTATGTAATATTATATGGTTTGTGTGTGTATGGGTGTATGTGAACAGGTTCATATGGTTAGATAGCAGACATTGGTGTACGTGAATATACATGAAAGTGTATATGGGGATTCGGGTTTCAACAATAACTAGCAAGTTACACTAATCATGGCATATGGGTTAAGGACCTACAGTACACAACCTATTTAATCATAACATGCATGGCTAACCATATATATGTAAAAAAAATGGAGACTTAGCCATATATCTATATACGTTATAACATATATGCATAAACTCTATATATATCCTTATAGATATATAATCCTAACATAGAGGGGAGGGTAAGGTTAAATGACAGTATATACTATGTTAGAGTGTGTGTGTGTGTCCTTGTACAGGGTTATAGCTTAGTATTGAAAGATTAAATCCAGTTTTAGTTCAACAGTTACATATAAAATATGAAAATAAGCTAACATTTAAACCATGGAAATATGAACATAATGCGGTCTCAGATTTTAGGGTTTGAAACATCATAACCAATCTCGATGGTCCTAGTACATCCTAACATGTTAGAAATAAAACCCTAACATACTATCCACACCTTTATCTATGCATATAGTTTAATATTACATATTAAATCTGAAACAGAACTAAACATGGAAATCAATATGAAAATGTTAACATGTATACAGTTTTTAGGATTTTGGAGAAATTTGAACATTAAAACCCAACTCAATGTTTATCACAAACTAACATGTAAGAATATGAAACTTAAATTTATATTCCTACTTACAACAATGTACGCAGCTCTAAATATTATATTAAGAAAATAAAACAGTAATTTAAACTAAACATTTGGAATTCAGTATTAAGGGTTAATATGTACACAGTCGTAAATTGACAAATTTAAACACAAATTTTCAACCAAAATTCTTTTGAATTGAAACCCTACGTATAACATACATGTGCAGTTATGTAAACCTAAATAATAACATAAAATTTATATTTAAATTATGAATTTAAACATGGAAAAGCAGAGAACCAGAAATATTGGTTATGAAAATTTGGACATCAACAACATATCAATATGTATCTAGATATGTGGAAAAATCAAGTGTAGCATGCATACGTGTTAGGCAAAGTGTCTGCTATATATATATTCATATACATATTCTCATGTCCCAATAAAAATTAATTCTACGTTAAGGCTAACATTTAGATTCCTACCAAGATTACAAGCAGGTGATTGACGAAATCAAGACAGTTTTATTATCATTATTATTTAATACAAGAATAATAGCAAGAAAGAAATAACGAGAAAATCTGTTCTGCTTATCAGTTTAAAGAAGGAACCGTTTTGAAATCCAGACTTAAATATCAAATTCAAGATAAAATCTAGCAAAATCATCGATTCATTGTATTAAGAAAACTCATAGCAAGAAGTTACACAAAGGTTTATGAAAACAACTAAACATACTCTTAAGTTAAATGACAAGAAACTAGGCAAAACAACAAACAATAATTCTTTTTTTTTTTGAAAGACTGAGAAAAAGTAGAGAAAACATGTTCAAAATATTTTAAGCATAAACTGATAATCATATGCGTCTATCCAAAATCATGGTACTCTAAATCCTCGTCATACTAGTAAGCAAGGCTACGATAATCATAGAGCCCTTGACTTATGCACATATCTCTAGAATCATGGTATTTAACATTTTCGCGGTGCCGCATGCTTGGCTGCGAAAACCTTAAATTCCCACACCCGAGAAATATATCCAGAGTCAGACTATATGTCCTCACCATGCTGGCTAATGTGACTATAGAAGACTAGATTCCATAACATAGATGACCTAGCCCATATAATTTCATCTTGCCAAAAATCAAATTAAATCAACAATGTATACTCAAAATCAAATCAAATTTATTAACGAACATCAAAATTCAAAATGAACAAAATCCATCAAAATACAACTCGAATGCAACAGCTACCATCAAAATTCAAAATTCGAAAATCTTCTATCAAAATAAATACAAACTCAAATTCAACAATAATCCATAAAAATCAAATTTAACAACAAAAGTAAAATAAATTAAATCAAGGGAAAAAGAGAGTTTTCAAATCGAAGTTAAATAAGATTCTCCAGGGTCGTCCCAGGAATCTCTCAAGGGTTCCTAACTGTGATTGAGTATCTTCAAAATATATCCTATTCCTAGTGCAGGCTGTAGTGGTACTCAAGTTCGAATACCACTACACTTTAGTCTCGACCTGCATGGGCCACCACTAAAAACGTGTCACGACCCGCACCCTAGAGTTAGGGCACGAGAACGTAACGACGCCCAGCCTACGCCGCAGTGTCGGCAGTAGAACGCTGTCCTAGGTCACAACATCTAACAATATAAAGCTAAGCAGTTTATACTCCCCGAATGGGGGTGACATAGCAGATACAGACTCAATCACATCTAAGGTAGAGCATGATAAGGATAGATAAAACATGAAATCCAAAATAAATACAGGAGATAGAAGTCTAAGTGTCTAAGATACATGAACCCGGAAGTACATCTCAAAACTCAAATAAAGATACAGTAATCCACAAAGTAAATACAACTCCAGACAAAAATGAAATAACTACCTAACAACCTTTAATGTGTCTCCTCTAGGCTAGCAGGCACCTCCAGACTATCTGTAAAATTTATCAACAGGTCCAGTCAGGACTGGAGCGAGCACAATACATCTCAACAGATCATAGCAGGTTAGAAAATATATAACATGCAGTAAAGTAAGATACCAGTACTGAAGAAAAGCAGTATGTAAACAGAGAGAGAACTGTAATAGAAATATCTACTATACATAGAGAACTAACAGTGACTAGTGAGTCAGAGTACGAGATAGCACATGTGAACATGACAGATTTGCACAGGATGTCGAGGTGCACAGGAATCTACACTACAAAGGAATTGTTCACACGACTACTAGCACTCCCCCGTATCCCCAATCAATACACAAGGATCTAAACAGGTTATGTTATTGCACAGGATATCACATGGGGCCCATATAGGGTGCACATGATAGTATACATGGGGGCTCCGTGAACATGAGAGTACAAGATTCACAGGAGTGCACATGTAGGAGTACATGATGTAAGTGAAACGCACAAGAACAATGTACCCGATGCTCTCGAGGGGGATAACATCGCATGTAGAGATCCATATAGTACCAATCCGTGTGACCAACGTGACAGTACAAGTAAAGTAATCTACTACAGGTAATAATTCTAAGCAGGATATGAAATGATCAGAGAATGTACTCGCCTCGATAACCTGAACAGCTGATAAGTAAAGGAGGGTCCCACTGAAGCCACATAGTCCTATTTAAAGCAACACAGGTTACAGGGTGTTCAAGTTGAAAATAAATAAATCCCTACAGGCAATCTATATTATTCTAGGTTCTTCTAAGTCAAATTAACTCTAGGTCAACTCCGGTCAATAATTTAGTCAAACTAGGTCAAGCGTTGACTTATAGTTGACTTTGGGTCAACTGGTCAACTCTGGTCAAACAGGGTCAATTCTAGTCTAATATAAAGTGTACTTCGTTATTTGTACGTCGAAACTTACGTCACGCAAATCGAAATAAAAAGATTATCGGTAAGGTTGATAATCTTATTATAGTGATCCACGTATCCAACATGTCAATTTCAGCGATGTGAGATCACTGGAATTGGCTGATCTCAGTTTCGTTGTACTAATCCCGAAATACAAATATTATATGAATTAATTATTAATTAATTATAAAAATGTTAAGCTCAGAGAAATTATCAACAAACATTGTCGGACGATGAAATGAACATCGCCAACGTGTCCAGAATGGTCAAATTAGCTAGGATAGCCTACCCAACGGTCCAATTTGGATACAAGGGCAAAAAGGTAATTTTGGGTCAAAACGGTGTCTGTGTCGGAGCCGTTTTGCACCGAAAAACGTGCAAGAAAACAAGTCTATAAAATATAATAAATTATATGTCCACGCAACCAGAATGTCGATACGAACCCAACGGTATCTCCAGAATTGGATTCCGTTGACCCGATCTCAATTTGGCCCGTTGACCAGAACTTGGAATTCCGGTTTGCACGAAAATGCGTACCGGAGCCAAAGTCCTTAAAACTCAGCAAACTACATGTCAACGAGTCCAGAATGATGATACGAACTCAACGGTATCTCCGGAATTGGATTCCGATGAGCCGATCTCTTCTCACAATGACCCGTTGATCCGGATATTGGTATCCGACTTGCACCGAAATGCGTGCCAAACCCAATGTCCACTAAAACCTAGCAAATTATATGTCAATGAGTCCAGAATGACGATATAAACTCAACGGTATCTCCAGAATTGGATTCCGATGAGCCGGCGTCAAAAAGTCCCGTTGATCCAGAATGTGGGATCCGCTTTGCACCGAAAAACGTGCCCGGGCCCACGTTCTCTAAATCTAACAAACTTTTTATGAAAATATGCCAGAACGACGCCACAAGTCTAATGGTGGTGTCAGAAATGAAATCTGGAGTCCCATGTTCAAAAATAGAATTTTACAAGTTGGAAATTATGAATTCGGACGGCCAACTTTGGCGTCGAATTCAACCAATCAAACAAGCTCACAATAAAACGAAACTGAAGGGGTAGTAAGAGGGTTATACCAGCTTCGCACCAGAACTGGTAGCACGCCAAACGGAGCTGCGGTGGAGGAGATACAAGCTGACGAATTTGACCCCGCGAAACTGTCCAAATTTAATACAATTTAAACGGTCAACTTGGTGGCCGGTTTTCATGTATTAAACGATAAAATTAACGGACAAAAATTGACAGGGATGAAGGGTGGAAGTGTTGGTCGGGTGGAGGAGTGAGGGTGGTGCTCGGTTTGCATGGTGAAGATGTTGTGGGTGTGTAGGAAAAGTTGTAGGAAAAAAAATTAAAAGAAGAGAGAGAAAGATAGGATAAGAGAGAGAGAGAAAGAGATTTCTCCTCACAATTAATTAGGGCCGGCCACAACATTTGTTGGCTGCTAAGGATAGGGGGGGAAATTGAATGGTGATGATTTGTTTGGGAAAACAAATGGCTAGGATTAAATGTATTGAAAAAATGGTCATTCCATGGAATTTAATTCAGCAAAAATTCCAATAAATATAGAAAATATGTAAAATGAGTACTAATATTTTTGGGGCAAGAATTATGAGGGTGTCATGATGGAGGGCAACACAAAGCTGGACTGGACTCGGTGGAGCCGGATTGAGTCAAAATCGGACATGATGAAATAATAGAATTAAAAATTAGGCGTCGATGATCATGAGTGAATAAGTAGCACATAGAGATTCCAATAAATGGTACACAAGTGGCGGACGGATAGTAGGCTCAAGGAGGGCCATGTCCATAGTTGGGGCCGACATGTTTTGGTCGACAGGGGACCCACAAATCAAGTTGGAAAATGAATGTGACGCCGTGGAGTGAAATAAAATCGGGTCACGTGTCGGAAAAGTTGTGCGAATCAAATGGAGCTCAAAATGACGTATCTGAGGGGGACACAAAGGTCATGGGTGACGAGCGTCTCGAGTAGATCATCAATGAGGAGTTGGTTTCAAGGAAATGACTGGTCTGGCGCTCCCAATTTAAATGTCATGGTAACGCGCTGAAAATGATCAAGAAAAAGAGTGGAAAAATAAATAGTAATCAAATGGTCTAAATTGACCAGAAGTTCAGCGAAGCAGAAAGAGCACAAGGGAACAAGTTTTAGTGGGACACCATATACCGTCATGAAGGTAATCGTGTCCACTCCAAAACTCGTGAAGAAGATTTCCAGAGTTGAACATCCCTGATACTCCAAATATCAATGGCACGGGAAAGTACACTTAAGGAAAAAAAATACAGAATAAATTATTTAATAAAACTAAACAATCAGAAAATAAAATAAAATGAAAAAAAATCAACCCAAAATTTAGGGTGCTCACAAGTATCTTTTCTCTCCGGTCCAATGCCTCTCCTCATACGAAAGGTTGGTACCAACAACCAATTTCGAATGATCCAGGATGTGGCTCGGGTCCGGGATATACCGTCGTATTTGGGATACATGGAACACGTCATGCACCTCACGTAGCGACGGCAGAAGAGCGAGATGATATGATACATCACCTACTCGCTCAAGAATATCGAACGGTCCTATATACCTAGGACTAAGCTTTCCCCGTACGCCGAAACGAATGACGTCACGGTTAGGCGAAATCCTCAGGAATACATGGTCGTCGACAGAAAACTCAAGAGGACACCGATGAGAATCGGTCCAATGACGCTGGCGATCTTGGGCAACTCGAAGATGGTCCCTGACTCTCCTAACCACTTCAACTGTCTGGGCAATAATTTCCGGACCGAGCATCTGTCTTTCTCCAACATCATCCCAAGCTAGCGGGGATCTGCACTTCCTACCATACAGTGCCTCGAACGGTGCCATCTGGATACTGGTCTGGAAACTGTTGTTGTACGAGAACTCCACCAGGTGCAGGTGATCTTTCCACGAACCACCAAAGTCGAGTGTACAGGACCGCAACATATCTTCAAGAGTCTGGATCGTGCGTTCCGACTGACCATCAGTCTGTGGATGATAAGCTGAGCTGAACTGGAGGTGAGTTCCCAAACTCTCCTGCCGACTACGCCAAAAGTGCGACATAAATCTTGAATCTCCGTCCGAGGTGATACTGACTGGCACCCCGTGCACTCTGACAATCTGCCTAAGGTACATATCGACCAGCTGAGCCATCGGCTGACCAACTCTGAACGGGAGAAAGTGAGCCACCTTCGTGAGCCGGTCAACTATAACCCAAATAGCATCTTGACCAGCTGGGGATCTAGGCAATCCAGTCACGAAATCCATGGTCACAGGCTCCCACTTCCATTCTGGAATCGGCAAGGGCCGAAGAAGTCCAGCTAGCCTCTGATGTTCAGCTTTAACCTGTTGACAAACCAAACACCGAGAGACAAACCGGGCTATCTCTCTCTTCATGCCATTCCACCAAAAGTGCTGACGAATATCACGGTACATCTTCGTACCACCAGGATGAATGAAATACTGAGAACTGTGAGCTTCTGCCATGATCTTCCGTCTGACATCTCTACTGGGTACACAAAGACACTTACCATGTCGAAGTGTACCATCCTCATGGATGCATAACTCTGGTCTTCATCCTACCTCACACTCTGCTCTGAGTTGCTAAAGCTTGGAATCTGCTGACTATGCCATCCGGATCCTCTCGACTATAGTGGACTGAACTTGCATGCTGGCCATCAATGCCACACTGGCAGGAAGGACAACTTCTATTTCCATCTTCTGAAGATCTGTTAACAGCTCTGGTTGTGCTGTTAGGAAATAAACTCCGGCTCTCCTGCTCAATGCATCTGCGACAACGTTGACCTTCCCAGGATGATATTGCAGGTTGATATCATAATCCACAAGTAGCTCTAGCCATCTCCTCTGACGCATGTTAAGATCCTTCTGTGTGAAAATATACTTCAGGCTCTTGTGGTCGGTGAAGATCTCCACCCTATCTCCGTACAAGTAGTGCCTCCACAACTTAAGTGCAAACACTACTGCTGCCAGCTCCAAGTCATGGGTTGGGTAATTCCTCTCATGATCACAAAGTTGATGTGACGCATAAGCTATTACCTTCCCATGCTGCATCAAAACACATCCTAAGCCTCTGCCCGAAGCATCACAATACACTGAGAATCCCCCGGTCCCATCTGGAAGCGTGAGAATGGGAGCCGTCATTAAGCCTCGCTTCAACCTCTCAAAAGAATCCTGGCACTCTGTTGTCCAAGCAAACGGCACATCCTTGCGGGTCATTTGGGTCAATGGTGCTGAGATCCGAGCAAAGTCCGAATCAAATTGCCGGTAGTAGCCGGCCAAACCAAGAAAACTATGAACTTCTGCAACTGTGCTGGGTACCGGCCATACCTCAATGGCCACAATCTTCTGGGGATCCACTTCCACTCCTCCTCTGGTGATGATATGATCCAAGTACGAAATACGATCGAGCCAGAACTCGTATTTACTAAACTTGGCATATAACTGTTGCTCTCTGAGAATCTGGAGGACCACACGGAGATGCTGCTCATACTCCGCTACACTCTTGCTGTAGACCAGGATGTCGTCTAGGAACACAATCACGAACTGATCCAAATAAGGCATGAAGATGCGATTCATAAGGTCCATGAATACGGCCGACGCATTGGTTGCTCCAAATGGCATAACAAGGAACTCCCACTGCCCATAGCTCGATCTAAAAGCTGTCTTCGGGATGTCCTGCTCTCTGACTCTGATCTGATGGTATCCTGAGCGCAAGTCAATTTTCGAGAATACTGCTGCCCCCTTGAGCTGATCAAACAAGTCATCTATCATCGGGAGAGGGTATCTGTTCTTGATTGTCACTAAGTTCAAGGTACGATAATCTATACATAACCTGGACATACCATCCTTCTTTTTTACAAGAAGCATCGGGGCTCCCCAAGGCGATCCACTAGCACGAATGAATCCCTTGGTCCTGAGTTCTTCAATCATCTTGTACAAATATCTCCAACTCTGACGGCGCCATCCTGTAGACTCTTTCTGATACTGGAGCTGTCCCGGGGATCAAGTCGATGGTGAACTCGATCTTCCGTTCTGGCGGCATCCCTGGAAGCTCTTATAGGAAAACATCTGAAAATTCTTCAACTATTCGAGGTAACTGCACTGCTGCGACTGCCATCCGCAATACAGTTGGAGGAGAAGGTTCGACTTTGCCTCGAGAAAAAGAAAACTCTGGCTCACCTGGAATGCTAAAAACAACCCTGCCAATATGGCGGTCTATTCTAGCATACTGGTTCCTCAACCAATCTATCCCTAAGACCACATCATAATCGGCCATCGGGAACTCGATCAATCTAGCGGGGAATTCTCTACCGCTAACTACGATCCGACATGAAAAAAATATTCTATCTACTCCCACGAGTCCGTTACCAGTAAGTATATTAAGCCTTACTGATGTAGAAGCATGAAAAAGAAGAGAAAAATGATCCAAGCGGCCAAGGAGCCGCATACGGCTCAGGAGTCCCATGCGGCTCAATCACATAGGCAGCTCGAGTGGACTCCATGCGGCCCGCAGAGGGAAGCCACGTGTCTTTTCAGAACAGCTGTATCCAGCGTCATTCAAACACAATTAATGCTCTGACGGCTGACAGCCGACAGCTGACAGCCCTGACGTAAAGTAGTCATAATGGCTGACACAAAAGCACTATCTTCCTAAGGAACTGGAGAAAATCTTCACAGCTTCGAGGCAAGTTTATGCGGCCAGACTAGACGAGTTCATGTGGCCAGTGCAGAGAAACCTCTGCGGTTCAATCATGAAGGTCCCCCATGCGGCTCGGCCATGAAAGAAATCCATGCTGCTCGGCCATGAAGACTCTCATACAGCTCGGCCATGAAGACCCCCATGCGGCTCGGTCATGAACATATTCATGCGGCTCGGTCTTGACAACCTTCATGCGGTTCGAGTATAGAGACTATTCATGCGGCTCGGTCATGAAATCTTTCATGCGGCTCGGTCATGACGACCTTCATGCGGCCCAAATATAAACGCTCCTCATGCGGCTCAACAATGATGATAGGACACGTGTCCTGAAGATAATCAAATTTTGGGTCATATCCTAATGATTTGGGACACGTGGCAAGAGAATGAATTAATTGATTCATTTAGATTTACGGATATCAGCAAATCATCATGATGGGGATTTATTGCAATCAACATTAATGACTGACATGATTTGGCATAATCTCCATTAATGGCCCAGATTCTTCATGCTCAAGATTAATGGCCCAGATTGATCACTTATCAGGCCGCCGCCACTGTGAGGATGGGCAATCATTGTAAACCCTAATGATTCCCTCCACTATTATAAATAGCAGGGTGCCATTCCCTTACGAAAGAGATACTTACGAAGAAGGAGACGCATACACAGAGAGATGCTCCCCCAATAATAAAAGAGAAGAATACACAGAGATCAATCCAGAGAGAGAGAAGCCAGAAGAGCAATACGAGGAGAGCAAGAAGAGCATTTCTTCGTCAATGCCAAGTATCTCGTCACAGGAGCCAAGGCTACGTTCGATCGTCCAAGGAGTAAGGCAAAGCTGCCGTCGCTTTCCCGAGCCTCTATCGTCACCCTCCAGAATCAAAAATAAACAATTATACTTAGATTGTTGTACCTAGATTTTTGTCCCTAGGCTTTCTTTATACAAGCGAGTTTGTAACGTGAAGTAAAAGTCCAGTCCTCCCATAAAACTATTCTGCTCTTTTATATTTCATGACAAACACGATGGCGACTCTGCTGGAGACAAACTTCTCCACAGCTGAGGAGTTGGTGACGCAATCGGATGCAGCCAAACTTGGCTCCACTCAACAGATGATGGTCGCCCGATTCGACCAACAGACATTTGAAGAAATGCTCTCCGACAAGAGCGCTGGCCCGGTCCAGAAGCGAGCCCGCACAAAGAAGGCCCACAAGGAGTAGAGACCCCGATCATTCGTTCCTACTGAAGTTCTTGCAGAGATACCCTCTGTCGCTCAAAATGGTGGAGAAGACTCTCCTGCGGCCCCACTTCAGACCGTAGACAACTCTGTTGTTCCCAAGTCCGGCAAAAGAAAACACTATGATGCTGGACTTGCAGGGGCAAAGAGGAACTCTATGCGATCCAAGCCGCATAAGGGTGATAGCCGCAGGGAGAAAGCTCATGCAGCTACATCTGCCGGCCGCATGAAGAAAGCTCACACGACCACATCTGTCAGCCGCATAGCTTATGCGGCTACAGTTGCCAACCGCATGGATAAAACTTATGCGGTTACTGAAGTCAATCGCTTTCAGAAAACCCATACGGCCATAATTGTCAACCGCATGCGGCCAACCTGCACGGTCGTGACTCCTAGTCGCACAAGAACAACTCATCCGACAGCTAAAGACAGCCGCATGCAGACAGCCTGCACGGTTTCCAATCCTAGCCGCATAGCGTCTGTTCCACACTTCTCTCGATCAGTCTTTGACCGTCTCTCATGCGGTCCTGACCCTGATGGTTCTCTGGATGATAAGCCAGACGCTGTGGTATCCAACTTGGACTCTTCCTATTACGTACCCGTAAGTGCTAAAAGAAAGAAGTCTAGGGCAGCGCGGGCCCACCAAGCCCAGTCAGCTGCCCCAACCTCTGACTATCGGAGTGTCCCGCTGATTATCACGCTGGCCTCTGATGGAAAGTTGTATAAAGCTACTCGTATCCTGCCCCCTGCGGCCAATGGGCGGGATAGTCATCAAACATCTCCCAATAACGAACGAAGGCAAGCTTACGAGCTACCTTCGAATCGGGGAGCAGACAGGAGGCCTACACACTCGCGTGCCCGGAATTCCCGAACCAGCAAAGCCAGTGACTTGCGTGAGGCCATCCTCCACAAACACAAGGAAAGAGAAGATGCATCGGGGTGCAAAGAGTCCTCCCACGGACGTCACTGCACCCAAGTCATCGTTAATTGCTGCTGCAATAGCACGACGATGCAAGAAGACCGGCAGTCTATCTTTCAAAGACTGCAACAGCCATCTTCAGAAGACGAGGCACTACCCGTCGTGTCACGCACCAAAACCAGAATACTGGAGAGCGGGGGCAGACATAGCCAGCTACGTATATTGAAATAGAATACATCTCAACTATACGATCACGGCTGTCTAGATATGAGGGTTTACTACAAGCCAACAGTCTCTTAAGGTCAAGCCTATTGTCTCAATCTCAAGCAATTAACAGAGTTACAAGATATTAGAGCATCAAATATATATATATATAAGGCGTCCCAAATATTACATATTGGATGATCATGAAGCTAGTCGTACAAAATGATAAGACTAGCAAGAGTTTAGTCATACATGATCAACCCTAGGATTTGTTAATCATGTTACAGCCCGTAGGCAGACAGTAAGTAAATGTGCATCGAGCTAACAGGTGCTCGTCGGCTAAACGCCTCAAAAGAATAAATTTACATATAAGTGGGTAAAACAAAAGGAAAACCCACTCTTGGCCCGGGTTCCGTCTAGTTGTCACCATTGGGCTGGAAGCTCGGTAGATCCTCGGGAGCTGCTCCGAAATCTGGCCACACAAAACCAGCTGGGTCAAACCCCAGAAAGAGCAAGTGCCACAAAGGAGGCCACAAATAAGAACAAAAGCCAGCATATCAGAACATAAGAATAAAAGAAGTACAAGTAGTAAAGTACACAGGGCGATAAACGACTAGGGACGTAGAACCATTCCGGGAGCCAGGTTACAATCCTTAAACCAGACAAGGACCGGGGTTGTAACCCTTCGCCTGAATAGCTCACTGTCTCTACTCATTTATCGTTAAGATAAGTAAAACAAACATGCTCAGGAGATAGCAGGTACTGGACCTAGACAAGACTTAGACAAGGCTGGACACCATCCATTCGCAATCGGCCAAACAATTACTACGGCTTACTACTTTAACTAACTAGGGTTATCACAAACCTAATTACTAACAAGATGCAAGTGAGAATTCCAGTCCCAAGCCCTGCAGACCATCCAGTTATCCTTCTGCGGGTTGAGAGTTATAGGTGGGTACATTGCCCGGGAGACAAATGTACCCTTAGGTGACTTAGAGGGTGCAACACATGACAGTGTGCTGGAAATGTGCTCTACTCGTCGGCAAGCTACAAATCCATTAAAGCACCCAGATAACGAGATTGCCTGTGACTGGGAATTCTCCATGTTCTAGTTTGATCTAATCATTAGCCTAATCCAATTTAGCGCGAGTCCCTGGCCGTGGTACCCAGGAAGTCACGTCCTAGACATGATGCGAGACAAGACAAGTGGATTGTACAAGCAAGCAAGCAGGAACACCTATGGTGTCAAGTTGATTATACGAGTCAAGTTACAAGTTACAAGTCAAGTCAAGTCAGGAGTGCGCCGCCACGGCCACTATCAAGTTATCAAGATAAATCATGTCAGGGTACTGTCAGGAGTGCACTATTACGGGTCACTGTCATGTCAGATTGGTCATGTCAGGAGTGCACCACTACGGGTCACTGTCGTGTTATGCTAGTTCCTTGTCATGCCATGCCATGTACAATGGTCATTCCAAACATATTAAGTAAAATCAGTTCGTGACAAAAAGGCGTAAGGATATAAAATGGACGTAAAATATCTAATAAAATACCAATATATATAGGACTATAGAAGAGCCAAGCTTGAAGAAATAACCAAAACTCCAAAAGCCAATGGATTGTGCAAGGGGTCAGGGAGTTGGATTGCGCAGGAGTCAGTTGTGCAGGGTGCCAAGTGCGCAGGGGCACAGGGCACAGGGGCAGATTGCGCATGAACAGACTGCGCAGAAGTGAACTGCGCATGGGTGGATTGCGCAGGAACAGACTGCGCAGGAGTCAACTGCACATGGGTGGATTGTGCAGGGGTTACTTTGCGCATGGTTGGCTTGCGCATGGATGGCTTGCGCCAGCGCAATCCAGCGCAGCGCAAAGCACTGGCTGAGGTCATGCGCAATCGGCCCTGCGCTAAAGAGCACAGGCCGGGGGTGCGCAGAGCGCAAGGCAGAGGGATGTTCTTCCTGGCCGAGAGCAGGTCCAAGAATACCAAGAACTTCAATTCTTCATAACTTTGCCAAATCAAAACCAAATCTAGATTTTCAAAGTTCTAACTTGAGTAAAATCGAATTCTCTTCCACATGGAAGCATCAAAACATGCAAAAATCGAAGTTTAATAGATTAAAACCAAGGATTTTCGAAAATGGTTAAAACCTAGATCTAGAAGAATGAAAGCTCCAAATCACAAAATATCAAGTTCTAAAGTTGTTCTCCATGGCCTAATCTAGTTAATGGACAAATAAAAAGTGGTGCTTATTTGATGGCAAGGTGCACTTGCCTATGGGTTGGGGAGTTGTGTGGAAGAAGGAAGAAGATGGAGAAGTTAATGGAGAATAAAGAGGAGAGAAAAAGGTTTGTGGAGATATAATGAGGGTGGGTGTGTTGTGTTGATGGTAGAGTGTAGGTTAAAGTGTACCAATTCATATTAAACCAAACCTAATCAAACCAAACCAATTCTACCAAATAAAACCAAGCCATGGTCCAAACCCATTACGAGAAACCAAAATCCGCAAGTCGAGAAAATAAAATACGTGCCAAAATCAAATTACGAGTACAAATACGAAATACAGGAAATAGGGGTGACAACCCTACCCACCATCAAAGAATTCCGTCCTCAGAATTTAATCAAGGAGCTAGAGATTGCCACGACAAGCTATACTAAGCACAGGCAAGCTACACTAAGCAGTTCAATCATACAATCATACAATGCAAGCAAGGAAAGGGAAAGCGTAAGACATAAGAAAGACATTATACCTCACGAGTCAAACATGTAGAGATATCGCGATCGGATGTCGTCCTCACGCTCCCACGTTGACTCACCTAGAGAGTGATGACCCCAAGCAACACGGACTAAGTTAATAGTCTTGTTCTTGAGCGTCTTTTCTCTTCGGTCTAATATAGACACGGGCCTCTCCTCATACGAAAGGTTGGTACCAACAACCAATTCCGAATGATCTAGGATATGGCTCGGGTCCGGGATATACCGTCTTAATTGGGATACATGGAATACATCATGTGCCTCACTTAGCGACGACGGAAGAGCGAGACGATAGGACACATCGCCTACTCGCTCCAGAATATCGAATGGCCCTATTTACCTAGGACTAAGCTTTCTCCGCACGCCAAAACGAATGACGCCGCGGGTAGACGAGATCCTAAGGAATACATGGTCGCCGACGACAAATTCTAAGGGACACCGATGAGCATCGGCCCAATGGCGCTGGCGATCCTGAGCAACTCGGAGGCGATCTCTGACTTTCCTGACCACTTCAACCGTCTGAGAAATCAATTCTGGACCGAGCATCTGCCTCTCTCCGACATCGTCCCATGCTAACGGAGATCTGTACTTCCTACCATACAGAGCCTCGAAGGGTGCCATATAGATACTGGCCTGGAAACTATTATTGTACGAGAATTCTACCAGGTGCAGGTGATCCTCCCACGAACCACCGAAGTCAAGGGTACACGACCGCAACATATCTTCGAGGGTTTGTATAGTGCGTTCCGATTGCCCATCTGTCTGCGGATGATACGCTGAGCTGAACTTGAGACGAGTCCCCAAACTTTGATGAAGACTGTGCCAGAAGTGCGATGTGAATCTCGTATCCCTGTCTGATACTATGCTGACTGGCACTCCGTGAAGTCTGACGATCTGCCTGAGATATATCTCTGCTAGCTGCGCCGTCGACTGTCCAACTCTAAATAGAAGAAAGTGTGCCACCTTGGTAAGCCTGTCTACAATGACCCAAATAGCATCTCTGCCTGCCGGAGATCTGGGTAACCCAGTCACAAAATCCATGGTTATGTGTTCCCATTTCTATTCTGGGATCGGTAAAGGTTGAAGAAGTCCAGCTGGCCTCTGATGTTCAGCCTTGACTTGTTGGCAAACCAAACATCGAGAGACATACCGGGCTATCTCCCTCTTCATACCATTCCACCAAAAGTGTTGACGAATATCTCGGTACATCTTCGTGCTGTCTGGATGGATGGAATACTGTGACCTGTGAGCCTCTGCCATGACTTCCTGTCTGATATCTCCACTGGGTACACAAAGACGCGTGCCATGTCAAAGCGTACCATCCTCATGAATACATAACTCTGGCCTTCTCCCTGCCTCGTACTCTGCTCTGAGCCGCTGAATCTTGGAATCTGTTAACTGTGCTGTCCGGATCCTCTCAACTATGGTGGACTGAATTTGTAGGCTGGCCATCAAGGCCACATTGGAAGGAAGAACCACTTCAATTCCCATCTTCTGAAGATCTGCCAATAGCTCTGGTTGCGCCGTCAGGAAATAAACTCCGGCTCTCCGGCTCAACGCATCTGCTACAACGTTGGCCTTCCCTGGATGATGCTGCAAATCCACATCGTAGTCCACCAGTAGCTCGAGCCATCTTCTCTGCCGCATATTAAGATCCTTCTGGGTGAAAACATACTTCAGGCTCTTATGATCAGTAAAGATCTCCACTCTGTCTCCGTACAAGTAGTGCCTCCACAACTTAAGTGCAAACACTACTGCTGCTAGCTCCAAGTCATGGGTCGGATAATTCTTCTCATGATCACGGAGTTGACATGACGCATAAGCAATTACCTTCCCATACTGCATCAAAACACATCCCAACCTCTGCCTGAAGCGTCGCAATAAACTGTGAATCCTCCGGTCCCATCTGGAAGGGTGAGAATGGGAGCCGTTATCAAATCTCGCTTCAATTTCTCAAATGATTCCTGACATTCTGCTGTCCAAACGAACGACACATCCTTGCGGGTCAACTGGGTCATCGGCGCTGAAATCCTTGTAAAATCAGAAACGAACCGCCGGTAGTAGCCGGCCAATCCAAGAAAGTTGCGAACTTCTGCCACTGAGCTGGGTACTGGCCATTCCTCGATAACCACAATCTTCTGGGGATCCACTTCCACTCCTCCTCGAGTAATGATGTGACCCAAGTAAGAAATGCGATCGAGCCAGAACTCGTATTTACTGAACTTGGCGTACAACTGGTGCTCTTTGAGAATCTGGAGGACAACTCTGAGATGCTGCTCGTGCTCTGCTTCACTCTTGCTGTAGACCAGGATGTCATCAAGGAACACTATCACAAACTGATCCAAGTAAGGCATAAAAATACGGTTCATGAGGTCCATAAACACTGTCGACGCATTGGTCGCTCCAAAGGGCATAACTAGAAACTCCCAATGCCCGTACCTCGATCTGAACGCCGTCTTCGGGATGTCCTGCTCTCTGACTCTGATCTGGTGGTATCCTGACCGCAAGTCTATCTTCGAGAAAACTGAAGCCCCCTTGAGTTGATCAAACAAGTCATTTATCCTCGGGAGAGGGTATCTGTTCTTGATTGTCACTGAGTTCAATGTACGATAATCAACATATAGCCTGGACGTACCATCCTTCTTTTTCACAAGAAGTATCGGGGCTCCCTAAGGCGATCCACTAGCACGAATGAATCCCTTGGTTCTGAGTTCTTCAATCATCTTGTACAAAATCTCCAACTCTGAAGGCGCCATTCTGTAGACTCGCTCTGATACTGGTGCTGTCCCGGGAATCAAGTCGATGGTGAACTCGATCTCCCGCTCTGGTAGCATCCCTGGAAGTTCCTCTGGGAAGACATCTGGAAACTCTTCAACTATCCGGGGCAACTGCACTGCTGCTACTGCCATCCGCAATACTGGAGGAGATGGCTCTACTGTGCCTCTGGAAAATGAAAACTCTGGCTCTCCAGGAATACTAAAGACAACTCTGCCAACATGGCAGTCTATCCTAGCATAATGGTTCCTCAACCAATCCATGCCTAGGACTACATCATAGTCTGCCATAGGGAACTCTATGAGCCTAGCGGGGAACTCTCTACCGCTAACTACGATCCGACACGAGGAAAATACTCGATCTACTCCCACAAGACCATTACCAGTAAGTATATTGAGCCTCACTGATAATGACTCGGGCTCCAATCCTATCCGTGTCGCGAATCGTGCAGACATGAATGAATGCGATGCACCAGAATCAAATAATACAGATGCTGGAAAGGTGTTGACGAGAATAGTACCTGCCACTACCTCACCTGGTACAACTTCTTCTTCTATGGTCATCATCATAGCCTGACCTCTAGCTGCAGGTCCCCGCTGCTGGAAACCCCTCTGTCGGTTCTGTGCTGGAGCCTGGGTGAACTGCTGCTGGAAGGCTTGGGCCGCCAATGGCCTCGGGTACTGCTGTTGCTGCTGCTGCTGGACTGGAACTGGGCTGGTCCTCTCACCGAAGAACTAGAAAGGTTGGATGATGATGGACCTCCCCTATTCGGGCAGGTCCCTATCTGGTGGTCTGCTCCTCCACAAGCCAGGCACAATCCCTGTGCCCTATGACACTCTGCCACTACATGGCCCGGCTTCCCGCAATACGAACATCCCACCGTGAAAGACTGCTTCTGCTTCTGCTGCTGCGGATACGCCGGGGTCGAATGCTGAACCGACGTCACTGAGGCCGCCCGCCTCGGAGTTCCAATGGTTATACCCCTAGCTGCCGGGGCTGGAGCTGAAGATTGGTACATCTGGTTGTGGGACCGCTTCCTGCCTCCGGTCCTGTCCACAATTCTACGGGAGGTATACTCATGCCTCCTAGCTGCCTTCAATACTGCATCGAACGTCTGGTGCTCGAACTGCTCCACAGCCAATAATATCTCTAAGTACAGCCCTTGCTGGAACCGCTGAGCCCTATCAAACTCGGTCGCCACCAAAGTGGGGGCGAACCTACTCAGCCTGGAAAACTCGGTCGTACAGCCATCGACCGTCCTACCTCCTTGCTTCAAGTTGGTGAATCTGGTCTGCAGGTCATACCGTGCCACCGCATCGAAGTACTTTGTCTGGAACCTCTCTCTGAACGTCGCCCAAGTAACTGGTGCTGCTAATCCCATGGCCTGAGCTGCCCACCAATCGTGAGCCAAGTCTAACAACTGTAGGCGTACCACCGCCACCTTCTCATTCTCAGGTGTCCTAGCTGCTTCTAGAACCACCTCGACATCCTGAAGCCAAGCGTCCGCGGCAATCGCATCTTCACTGCCGTCAAAGAAGGGAGGGTTCAAGCGCTTGAAACTGTTGGCCGCCTGATTCCCTTGGGGACCTCTTCGGTTTAGTGCATCATGAACTTCCTGGTGCAAGACGTCACCTCGACGATCTTGGGATGCAAGCAGTTCTCTGATAAGCCCTACCAAAGGTCCCTCATCCTGTCTAGCTGGTTGAACGGGCGGAGCTGCCTGAACTGGAGGTACTGAGCCTCCGAAAAGCATAACTCGGGAGGCTACTCCAGAGTACTGAGCTTGATCTTCCAGGCGCTGGGGTGCTTGTCGAGCTTCCTCTGGCTGATTGGCAGGTCCGGGAGTAATGTCGCTGAAGAAGACGACATAGGGAACAATAAGAAAAGGACCAGGACAGATCAATGATACAAGCAATGTGATCAGGTCGAGATTTTCAGGGATTTGAAGATACGAGCAGAGATCAAGGACGAATATTGATTGAGACATCTATTCGGTAAACCCTCACATTTCTTGAATGCCAAGACCTGCATGGGCCACCACTTAAACCATGTCACGCCCCAGAACCAGAATACTGGAGAGCAGGGGCAGACATAGCCAGCTACGTATATTGAAATAGAATACATCTCAACTATACGGTCACGGCTGTCTAGATATGAGGGTTTACTACAAGCCAGCAGTCTCTTAAGGTCAAGCCTATTGTCTCAATCTCAAGCAATTAACAGAGTTACAAGATATTAGAGCATCATATATATATATAAGGCGTCCCAAATATTACATATTGGATGATCATGAAGCTAGTCGTACAAAATGATAAGGCTAGCAAGAGTTTAGTCATACATGATCAACCCTAGGATTTGTTAATCATGTTTTACAGCCCGTAGGCAGACAGTAAGTAAATGTGCATCGAGCTAACAGGTGCTCGTCGGCTAAACGCCTCAAAAGAATAAATTTACATATAAGTGGGTGAAACAAAAGGAAAACCCACTCTTGGCCCGGATTCCGTCTAGTTGTCACCATTGGGCTGGAAGCTCGGTAGATCCTCGGGAGCTGCTCCGAAATCTGGCCACACAAAACCAGCTGGGTCAAACCCCAGAAAGAGCAAGTGCCAGAAAGGAGGCCACAAATAAGAACAAAAGCCAGCATATCAGAACATAAGAATAAAAGAAGTACAAGTAGTAAAGTACACAGGGCGATAAATGACTAGGGACGTGGAACCATTCCGGGAGCCAGGTTACAATCCTTAAACCAGACAAGGACCGGGGTTGTAACCCTTCGCCTGAATAGCTCACTGTCTCTACTCATTTATCGTTAAGATAAGTAAAACAAACATGCTCAGGAGATAGCAGGTACTGGAGCTAGACAAGACTTAGACAAGGCTGGACACCATCCATTCGCAATCGGCCAAACAATTACTACGGCTTACTACTTTAACTAACTAGGGTTATCACAAACCTAATTACTAACAAGATGCAAGTGAGAATTCTAGTCCCAAGCCCTGCAGACCATCCAGTTATCCTTTCGCGAGTTGAGAGTTATAGGTGGGTATATTGCCCGGGAGACAAATATACCCTTAGGTGACTTAGAGGGTGCAACACATGACAGTGTGCTGGAAATGTGCTCTACTCGTCGGCAAGCTACAAATCCATTAAAGCGCCCAGATAACGAGATTGCCTGTGACTGGGAATTCTCCATGTTCTAGTTTGATCTAATCATTAGCCTAATCCAATTTAGCGCGAGTCCCTGGCCGTGGTACCCAGGAAGTCACGTCCTAGACATGATGCGAGACAAGACAAGTGGATTGTACAAGCAAGCAAGCAGGAACACCCACGGTGTCAAGTTGATTATACGAGTCAAGTTACAAGTTACAAGTCAAGTCAAGTCAGGAGTGCGCCGCCATGGCCACTATCAAGTTATCAAGATAAATCATGTCAGGGTACTGTCAGGAGTGCACCATTACGGGTCACTGTCATGTCAGGTTGGTCATGTCAGGAGTGCACCACTACGGGTCACTGTCGTGTTATGCTAGTTCCTTGTCATGCCATGCCATGTACAATGGTCATTCCAAACATATTAAGTAAAATCAGTTCGTGACAAAAAGGCGTAAGGATATAAAATGGACGTAAAATATCTAATAAAATACCAATATATATAGGACTATAGAAGAGCCAAGCTTGAAGAAATAACCAAAACTCCAAAAGCCAATGGATTGCGCAAGGGGTCAGGGAGTTGGATTGCGCAGGAGTCAGTTACGCAGGGTGCCAAGTGCGCAGGGGCACAGGGCACAGGGGCAGATTGCGCATGAACAGACTGCGCAGAAGTGAACTGCGCATGGGTGGATTGTGCAGAAACAGACTGCGCAGGAGTCAACTGCGCATGGGTGGATTGCGCAGGGGTTACTTTGCGCATGGCTGGCTTGGGCATGGATGGCTTGCGCCAGCGCAATCCAGCGCAGCACAAAGCACTGGCTGAGGTCATGCGCAATCGGCCCTGCGCTAAAGAGCACAGGCCGGGGGTGTGCAGAGCGCCATGCGCTAAAGAGCGCAAGGCAGAGGGATGTTCTTCCTGGCCGAGAGCAGGTCCAAGAACACCAAGAACTTCAATTCTTCATAACTTTGCCAAATCAAAACCAAATATAGATTTTCAAAGTTCTAACTTGAGTAAAATCGAATTCTCTTCCACATGGAAGCATCAAAACATACAAAAATTGAAGTTTAATAGATCAAAACCAAGGATTTTCGAAAATGGTTAAAACCTAGATCTAGAAGAATGAAAGCTCCAAATCATAAAATATCAAGTTCTAAAGTTATTCTCCATGGCCTAATCTAGGTAATGGACAAATAAAAAGTGGTACTTATTTGATGGCAAGGTGCACTTGCCTATGGGTTGGGGAGTTGTGTGGAAGAAGGAAGAAGATGGAGAAGTTAATAGAGAATAAAGAGGAGAGAGAAAGGTTGGTGGAGATATAATGAGGGTGGGTGTGTTGTGTTGATGGTAGAGTGTAGGTTAAAGTGTACCAATTCATATTAAACCAAACCTAATCAAACCAAACCAATTCCACCAAATAAAACCAAGCCATGGTCCAAACCTATTACGAGAAACCAAAATCCGCAAGTCGAGAAAATAAAATACGTGCTAAAATCAAATTACGAGTACAAATACGAAATACAGGAAATGGGGGTGACACGTCGTCTCCTGCAACTCTGCTCGGAAAGCCCCCGCTGATGAAAGGAGGAAGAAGACGAATGTTCCCAGCCCGAAGATCTCAACCACTGCGACTAAAAGACTGTCGTCTAAGCGGGTGCCCACCACCGGAGTTTTCCAAGGTACTCGCTCTAAGACGAAATCTACTACAGTGGAGGATTCGTCATCCATAACGCAGGGGGTTGCTGGGGCTGGGGGTAGCACCCCTCCGAGCCTCCACAGCAATCCGATGTTCCAAGAAGACGAGCCAGGGAAGACAACTCTCCCATCGGATACAGCAAACCTCGACGTCCCCGACGACATCCACAACTCCCCAGACGAGGCGAACTCGGAGGCTGGGGGTACTGTTCCTTCCGAGTCTGAATCAGAAGGGAACATACCCACATGCCCCGATGACTTCTCACTACAGGGGTACGATTCGGAGGGCACTTCCTCCACCGCTTCGTCTATCTCTCCTCATGTGAAGACGGTATTCATGACAGACAGCAACCAAGGTGGTTCCAGTGATCGCCAGCGCATCGACAGTCTCGAAGCCATATTGCTTGCTTTGGTCAAGTCTGTAGACGAGATTAAAGCTGCTCTTCCAACTCTGCAAGGAGGGACGCCTGGCCAAACAAGCGCAGGTCCCACGGTCAATGGGGACTCGAATTCAGCGGCACCAAACTCGGGCAACAATCCTCCGGAAACAACGGCCCCCACCGCCGTGGACGAAGCACGCGAAGTGAGAAGAGAGGTCCAGGAGCTCCGAGCCATGTTCCACGCTCGAGAAAACTCTCAAGACCTCAGAACACGGCAACCATACCCTGCTGCATGGAGGGATGTTCCATTTCTACCAAGATATAAGCCGTTCAATATCAATCCTTATGATGGCAAGACCTCAGCAAGTCGGTACATCACTTACTTCGAGGTCACCACCGACCATCTGCCCCATGACGATGCCATTCTCACACGATTATTCATCGGGGCATTGGAAGGAGTCGCCTTCGACTGGTATCGCAACCTGCCGGACAACTGCATCCACTCCTTCGCCGGCTTCAAGCGCATGTTCTTGGAGAGATTCTATGAAGTAGGGCAGGATATCACCATGTCCACCCTCATGGACGTCGTCCAAGGGGAGAAAGAGCTGACAAGGAACTACATCGAGCGGTTCTGCCAAACCGCCATGAAGTTGCCCTCTGGAAATCCAGATTCCTCCTTGATTGAAATTTGCCAAAAGAGACTCCTTCCAACAATCAGTCTCTGGATGGGCAAAAGCCAATTCAAGGACTGGAAAACGTTCATCATCAGCGCCACAAGCGCCGAAGAACGATTGAAGAAGGCTCGCCAGCTGGGATTGCACATCTCGGACGGAGAGAACAAGGGCAAGCGTCCTAACACCAATAATGACAATGGGGGTAGTCCTTCCAACAATCGGGACGGCAGGGGCAAGCAGGCTATGGTGGCCGACGCAGCACAGAAACCTGAGCCAAAGCCAGCAGACAAACAATGGCCGCAAATCACTTACTCCTTCGAAGACGGTCACGTCAAGCCCATCTTGGACATGCTCGTACAAGGGGACAGAATTCAGCTTCCTCCACCAAGGAGGGAACCGCGGCCGGCAGAGATGGAGAACCCAAAGTACTGCCATTATCATCGCTACGTCCACCATGCTACACACGACTGCTACCAGCTGAAACGGTACATCCAAAACCTCATCGATTCAAACGCTTTGGCCATCGATTTCGAAGAGGTAACGGTGGCAGCCAATATGGTGTCGGTACAACTCGGCAGCTTCCCTCCGACGGAAACTCAAGACGGGGTGGTCCCCATCCCTCTGACGACAATGGAGATTGCTAATCTTCTACCTCCCCGAGATTAGGCTGCTGGTCTAGTACCCCTCACAACATCACGAGGGGATGTCATGTGGATCCATCCAGACTTGGTATCAGAAGTGACTCGACCCACACCATCTTCCACCTACAAGAAGAAAAGTAGAAAAGATTAAGACCTGCCACACAATCTCGGGAGACATCGAGGAAGCTACAGCCGTCGTCACGCGATCTGGGGCGCAATCCCAACCTGTGGTTGACAATCCAGCTGAAAATTATCAACCCACTACAACTGATGCTCCGGGACTGGC
Organism: Iris pallida; assembly: GCA_029216955.1. Classification (NCBI taxonomy): domain Eukaryota; kingdom Viridiplantae; phylum Streptophyta; class Magnoliopsida; order Asparagales; family Iridaceae; genus Iris; species Iris pallida. Next base: position 28,858,961 of record JANAVB010044419.1, read on the forward strand.
TCAGCCTTCGACGACCGACAAGCCTAGGCCGAAGGAGACTCGCTTCGACAAATCCCTCCGAAAAGAGGCAGCCCAAGGGCTGGAGAGGCCCTACAACTTCGACATCTTGGCACAATTGGCCAATACGCCGGCCAAGTTGTTATTATACGAGCTCCTGAGACTCTCCAAAGATGTTCGTGCGGCTTTGAACGATGCACTCCAAAATGCCGACGCATACCTGGCTCAAGTTAACCTCACGGAAGAAAACCCGCCTGCAGATCTCCAAGACAGCGCCTGCACGGGAGCAATGCCCAACATCGTCTTCACTCCGCAGGACATGCTCATCAAAACTAACCTGCACGATCGCCCACTTTACTATACTGGATACATCGGCGACGTAAAAGTGGATCAGATGCACATTGATCCTGGCTCTTCCATAAGCATTATCCCGAAGGGTCTGCTAAATCATCTCCGTATCCCAATGCATCGCCTGACGCCTACAAGCACCGCCATCAGCGGTTTCAATTCGGACAGGAGCTACCCTATTGGAAAGATTTGTCTGAAGTGTCAAATCGGCGACCTCCAATCCGAAGTCACCTGCTACGTCATAGATGCAGACACTTCTTACAACATCCTCTTGGGGCGCCCGTGGATTCACGATTATATGATAGTGCCTTCCACGCTACACCAGTGCTTCAAATATGTCGACAAATACGACTTTGTGAGGACGGAATTTGCTGATATCGATCCCTTCAAAGGGGTCAAATCTTACTACTCAGACTCCTGCCTGTACGAAAAATCGAAGAAGCATCTTGGTGAAGGAGATGTACAAGCTAGTACCGAGACAGCTACATGATCAGAAGAGCCTCTGACGATCCACCTCCAAGCTCGTAAATCTGGCAAGTCTGCACCCCTTACCGCCACTCTGCGTAAGGACACAATCAGCCTCTCAGCACAAGAAGAGCAGAAGATAATCCGGCTGCCAAGGTCTGGCTAAGTGCCAAAATCTACAATGGAGCCCCTGATAATCAAGTTGCCCAAGTCATCCTCTCAGTCTGCATTTACACAGGGGGTGGCCGAAGAAGAGTCGGAGCTGGCCAAATATGTGGCTGCTCACACTGAGACTTGCTCATGTTGCCCATCAACGGCAAGTTCCTGAAGAAGTATTATGTCTGAAACAAAATCCTCGAGACATCTCAAAGTGTCGAGTTATGTACCTTCCCGTACCTCTGAACTTATATTCTGGTTCTACACATCAAGTCATGTACCCGCTGGTGCCTCTGAACTCATTACCACAATTTTTCCATACATAGAGTCATGTGCCCGCTGGTACCGCTGAACTCACACTCACCATTCTCCAGATTATCGAGTCATGTACCTGCTGGTGCCCCTGAACTCACACTTTCACAATATCGATTCACGTACCCGATGGTGCCTCTGAACTCACATCCCGGTCACTCTTTCAGATAGTAAGTCATGTATGATCATACCTCTGAACTTTCTTCCTGTAAGAGATCCTTCCTTATGATCCAATACTCGCACTTCCAGTGCACAAAAAGGGTAAGCGATCCACAAATTTCTAAAAAACGGCCATGTCCTCATTACCTCTGAGTCGTTTTACTTCCACCAAAAATAAACCGCCCCCTCACATAGAACTTCCATGTCCTCATTACCTCTGAGTCGTTTTATGTACCCCCTCTTCATTGAGCCCACTCCTACCATGTCCTCATTACCTCTGAGTGGGAAGGCTCCGTAGAAGAAACCTTCATACTTGCCATGTCCTCATTACCTCTGAGTAAGTATGTCGGTTCCCTTTCAACCTATTATCTGTACCCACAACCGGAGTACGACAAGGATAATAGGTCCACAAATGTCCTCTGTTGACCACAAATATCCTCTGTTGACCACAAAAAGTCCTCTGTTGACCACAAATATCCTCCGCGAATCCATACTTGCCATGTCCTCACTACCTCTGAGTAAGTATGATGGTCCTCCCTCGACTTATTATCTGTACCCACGATCTGAGTACGCCCAAAGATAATAGGCCCACAAACGTCTTCCGATGACCACAAATGTCCTCAGTCGACCACAGATGATGTACTGGGTCTCCAGTACACGCCCATCCCTTTCCTATCATGCCTGGGAGACCAGTTGCTCCCTGGCATTCTCTCAAATACCAGAAACTTCTATAACTGTCTTATCGCGAAGTTGTTCTAGGTATTCCTCTCCGAAACCTGTTACTCGTACCTAAAACCAAGGTACACCCAGGGTAACAGGTCCACAAATAATCCCCCAGCAGGTCCAATTCCACAAATACCATAAGTACAAGAAAGAGAAGATGAGTTGAAACATACTCATTTATTCAAAATTCAAAGTACTACATCATCTGGGATCATATCCCTTGACAAAAAGAAAAAAAAGAAAGAGAAGAAAACAGTGAAAGAAAACAGAAAACTGATCACTGCTCCGGGGCACATAACGCCGTGAGACGGTCTGTCAGCAAGGCAACCGACCGCTCAAACCTCTGTTTAGCTCGACGCTCCGCCTCTTGGGCCAGCACCGCCGCGTCATCCAGATAAGCGTGAGCTTGCCAGTTGTCCTCAAATTTCTTGAAAGCCCGCTCCAGGTTAACAGAAGATCGAGAAACCTTCTCGGCCTCCTGAACGATTGACTCCTGTTCCGTATGAGCAGCCTTCAACTCCGACTCTAGGAAGGCCAGTTCCCTCTGAAGTACGAGAATCCGCTCCTTCGTGTCAGCTATTCTACGAGAAGCAGTCTCTTCCTGAGCCCTACAAGCTTGACTTTGACGACCCAGCCTGTCATACGAAGCGGAAAGCTCGTCAAGGTCCCCCTTCACAACTGGCCCGGCAGTGTCTCGAGCGAGCTTTATCCTATCCCGAGCGGCAATAAGGAAGCCCCGCTCCCGTTCAATCGCAGCAGGCAAGTCAGCCTGCCGTAACACCAGCAATCGGGTCACGAGCTGATCAGCCTCTGCCAACTTGGGCTCCAGGAGCGCAGCCAACCCTACCCCGCCAAGAAGAGTCTTCAAAGTTTCAATTTGACCCCGAGCGTACCACAGGGACAGAGAAAAAGGGGTCCCCCGTTCTACGGCAGCATCTACGCCCCTCTTTAAATGGCGATAGAAGCTGTCGACCACATCCTGAGACACCTCATCCAGAGCCTCCGAAGAAGCCGGCGTCAACGGGAGTGTAGCTGGCAACACTGAAGAAGACGTAATAAAATCTGCCGCTTCTGACACAAGGGAAACAAACTCCGTGCGGAAGGATGCATGAACAGCGGCCAACTCCTCTTTAGCAGCCCGCAGAACTTGAATGCTCGGCAGGGCCGAGAAGTCAATCTCCGAAGCCGTATAAGCAGCAGATGATGAGGTGGAGACTATCGCTCCCGGAACAAGCTCCACTCCCATCTGTCCGGAGCTGGCGGGAGGCCCCTCGACATGAGTCGGTGAAGGAGAAGAAACGCTGCTTTCCTCCAGATCACAGCAGGCCGAGCCTTCCCCAAGAACATCCGCTGTGGGAAGTAAAGGGTCAGGACCTGTAGGGCCAAGACAACCATGAATCGATTTGACTTGGAGGATATGTTGATAGAGCAAATAAGCCCCCTCACTAGTCAATATTTGGCTTATCTTTCCAGCGGAAGAGTATGGAGGCTGAGGTTCGCCTACGGCCACCACAATCTCTCCACCAGCGGCCTTCGAGTCGAATATAATAGACTCCTCCGCCCCGGCACCCTCGGGAGAGGATGCGACGAGATCGACGTCGCCTTGCTGAAATTCAGCAATCTCGGAGATAGGCCCGAGGAAACCTTCGTCACCCCGGACCGAGGCCTCAGCAACTTAGGAGTCCTCAGCCGCCGCTGAGAGAGCCCCCGCAGAAAGGACCGCGGCACACATGCCACTAATCAGAGCAGCAAGGGCCGGATCAACTCCAGGGGCAGCAGACGGTTCATGAGAGCCCAGTTCGTCAGACACCTACAAAGAAAAATGATTAGGTCATATCTCCAAGAAAAAAAAATAAAACTACAACAAGGAGATAGCTCGAACATAGTCTTACCTCCGAAACATCGTCAGCATTTTCACCCCTCTCGGTAATAAGCAACCCACGAGACCTAACGGCGGCTCTTTTCACAGAAAAGGTCGTTCTGCCGTCAGAAGACTCACGTCTGACCCGTTTGTGTGAGGGACCAGGCACAGCGGGAGGCGGTCCGTCCCTTACTACTTCCTCTTGTGTAGCAAGCGACGGATCCTCCGTCAGTTCGTCTGGTGTGGCAAGCGGCTGATCCGCTACTTCTTCACCCCTAAAAGAAAGAGAGTCTTTGCTATCATGATCATCATCCTCCTCAGCCGCCTCGAAAGATTCTGATTCAGGGAGGGGAGTCTGGAGCGCTAGTTGCTTTCTAGCCTTAGCCCCCTTGGGCTTTTCCTCTAAACCGGTACCCACGATGAAACTGGTATTCGGATCGAAATTGACAGGAGGCTTGTTCGCCATAACATGATACAAGGCAGCCACGTACAAAATTTCTCTCGGCGCCTTACCATCAGGGACCGAGAAGCTGGCCCGAGTATGATAAGCATCATAATAATTCCACGCTCTGACACCATCAAGAACGCTACCTTCAAAGCCCAAGCAAGGGCTGGGACAGTCAAGGAATAACTGGATATAGCCAAATTAGCAGGAAAACCTACTAGGCAGGTAGGGCTCCAAGTACACATTATCGCGGTTACGATAAACCAGATGCGCGGGGCGGATGTTGCGCAACCAGGTGAGCATCTTCGGAGACAGAAAGTGAGGAGGTCCGGTACCATCAAGGTGTACATCCCTCACTTCCTCATCGGAAAAATGAGGAACAGATACGAAAAAGTCACACCCATCCACCCTCGCCAGCGCCCTCCGACAAGCTGGCATAGTACTGTATTCCCAAGGTTGGTGATGACATTGGAAAAAGAAAGCGTCTTCGTCTGTAGCATCTTCCGCTGTTCTAGATCCCATCAAAGACTTGTAGTGCATCAACAACCACCCCATCAAATAGTAGAAAGGTAGCTCTATGTGCTCAAAGTCCAGCATCTTCTTGCGGGCAATAACCTTAGACGAGAATGTTCGAAGACCATGGTGTATGCTACACACCATAGCCGGGAGAAGAGCCAGTCTAACTCCAAATACCAGCTTAACGGCAGGGAGAATAAAATGGCAGCTGATCCTCTCAATAGAATCTGCCCGCCCGAGACTAACAGTTCCGTAACCATATCATCAAAAATCCAGCCAGGAGCACTTTTTCAGACATCTGCCTGGTACCGTAGTAAAAATAGCTAAGAGAGTCAGCTTGACTCCCGAATATGTCGCTATCAGATCGTGACTTCTTGACGCTCAACATCAGGTCTTTTATCTCTCCCTGGGTTTGAGGGGTTCGAGGAATAACCTCGCCAGAAGGGCCAACTTTAAAAAGATAATTGACCCAAGATGTAGTGTGGGGAGCGTTCTCTTCTGAGCTATCCTCCTTTTTTATAGCCATCTGGTGACAAGCACTATGATGGCATAGCAACTCCTGGTACACCGCAACAAAACCTGGAAGTCGTCGGTTCAGGTCCTCGAACTCCTCGTTCGACGGGGTGTACACCTCGAAAGGCTCGTTCCCCTACGGAAGCTTGGAGACAGTATACATCTCATGGAGAGCAAGCCCCAACTCCCCTCCGGGTGCAAAGAACGTCCCCATTCGCCGGTTATACATCTCCAGGTGCGCCACGAACAATAGCTTATTGATAGGAAGCCCGTGACAGGTACCCCGGATGGCATGATAGAGTTCCACCTCCCGCAGGAATGTCCCGTAGGTCTGCAGAACCCAAGTGGTCAAATGGGCCCACATAGAAGTGGGGTTTATCCAGTTCAGCAATGCCAGTCTGCCAACGGGATAAGATTTTTTACGAGCGAGCTGATTCAGGAATGTATCAGTTTGAGTGAATGTGAAGTTGGGACCATATACGTTCATGAAAGTACCTGGGGCCAGTCCTATCATGTACTGGCGGACGGAATCCTTACCCGCGTACGCTGACCTAATGTTCGGGTTATAATGGATGTCGCCCATCAACATCCCTGATTGGGTAGGAGTCAAGCTACACACCATCTTCCTGTCCAACAATACCATATTGAACCACGACAGAGGATAATGACGCTCCATGAGAGGAATATGGATCGCCATCCCATCCAAAGTAAAATCCCCGTTCTCAGAGATCTTTAATACTCGGGGATTTTTTATGATTAAAGCGTCTCCGAAGAGGAATGAGGGCTTCAGGTATGATCCATCCAACTACCCAGAATTTATCATGGCACGGAGATAATGGAGGGTCTGATTCTCGATGGCGTTCAACCTCCCCGAAGGATCATTAGCAGGAAATTGATTCAGCACGTACTTAACTAAGTCATCAAGACGCACGCCCAAGGCAAACTGATTCGAGCCCACTAGGAGTTCCTCCGTAGGATTTATTGGCAGATTCACTGAAGAAGAGATGAAAGAAATAAGATTAGAGGATAGTCAAAACAAAGAAGCATTTGAAAGATCATTTGAGTCTATGCGGCTCGGGTCGTCACAGCCTCATGCGGCTCAGAACCATATGAGTCCATGCGGTTCGGTTCATCACAGCCTTATGCGGCTCCGAGTCAGACGAGTCCATACAAATCAAGTTTAGATGAGCTTATGAAGCTTCTGCGGTTTGGGTTCGGAAGGGCCTATGCGGTTCAAGACTCAACAGACAAACCTAGGCGCTGATGCAGCTCAGATTCAGATGAGACTATGCGGTTCAAAGTCCACGTAGACTCATGCGGCCCTGAACAGATAGACTCATGCGGCTACAAGCAGATGAGCTTATGCGGTTCAAAAGTGAACTACGCTCATGCGGCCCAAACCAAAAATATATATGCAGTTCAGATCGAGTATGACAAGCCCATGCGGCCTCCTGGGCGAAGTGCTTATGCGGTCATATCGACGAACCTTGTACATGCGGCTTGTGCATAAATTATGTAGCAGAGCCATGGCAGTTAGGGTTCTAAAGCAATGCCCTTACCAGCAATAGGTGGATGAACGTCGGGATGAACAGAGTGAACATCGGCCGGCGGAGGAGTGGCCACGTTCGTCGCCACAGTCGCCGCAGAAGCGACCGCCTTGCCCTTCGCAGCCTTCGACGCAGCAACCTTCTTGGAAGCCATAGGTGCTTGGAAGAGAAAGGAGTTAGAAAGATCGAAGAGAGCAAAAGAGATTCCTTAGAACGAAAGTGTTCCTATTTATAGACAAGGAAGGAATGCCTCGATCCACGTGCAATATGATGACTGACTCTTCGGTCATCGAGGCAAAACGGCTGAATAATAGCCTGACTCTTGGGATCCTGGCCCAAGAAAGTGGCTCTTAAAATCTGCAGCAAATCAAGAGCATTAAATACAGAAGAATCACAGAAGATTTGCACACGTGGCAGGAAGACGTGGCAAGAAGCTCATGCGGCCAAAACAGCCCATGCGGCTCAGAGAGTTATACGGTTGGGGTAATCATGCGGCTAGTCAATTCCATGCGGCTAGGACAGAATATATCCATACGGCTCTGGCATAATCATGCTTCTTATTCAAAGTATTTCAATTTTGTAAATTGAAAACTTTAAAGGGGATCTTGTAGAAGCATGAAAAAGAAGAGAAAAATGATCCATACGGCCAAGGAGCCACATGCGGCTCAGGAGTCCCATGCGGCTCAATCACATAGGCAGCTCGAGTGGACTCCATGCGGCCCGCAGAGGAAAGCCATGTGTCTTTTCAGAACAGCTGTACACAGCGTCATTCAAACACAATTAATGCTCTGACGGCTGACAGCCGACAGCTGACAGCCCTGACGTAAAGTAGTCATAATGGCTGACACAAAAGCACTATCTTCCTAGGGAACTGGAGAAAATCTTCACAGCTTCGAGGCAAGTTTATGCGGCCAGACTAGACGAGTTCATGCGGCCAGTGCAGAGAAACCTATACGGTTCAATCATGAAGGTCCCCCATGCGGCTCGGCCATGAAAGAAATTCATACGGCTCGGCCATGAAGACTCTCATACAGCTCGGCCATGAAGACCTCCATGCGGCTCGATCATGAACATATTCATGCGGCTCGGTCATGACAACCTTCATGCGGTTCGAGTATAGAGACTATTCATGCGGCTCGGTCATGAAATCTTTCATGCGACTCAGTCATGACGACCTTCATGCGGTCCAAATATGAACGCTCCTCATGCGGCTCAACAATGATGACATGACACGTGTCCTAAAGATAATCAAATTTTGGGTCAGATCTCAATAATTTGGGACACGTAGCAAGAGAATAAATTAAATTGATTCATTTAGATTTGCGGATATCAGTAAATCATCATGATGGGGATTTATTGCAATCAACGTTAATGACTGACATGATTTGGCATAATCCCCATTAATGGCCCAGATTCTTCATGCTCAAGATTAATGGCCCAGATTGATCACTTATCAGGCCGCCGCCACTGTGAGGATGGGCAATCATTGCAAACCCTAATGATTCCCCCCACTATTATAAATACCAGGGTGCCATTCCCTTGTGAAAGAGATACTTACGAAGAAGGAGACGCATACACAGAGAGACGCTCCCCCAATAATAAAAGAGAAGAATACACAGAGATCAATCCAGAGAGAGAGAAGCCAGAAGAGCAATACGAGGAGAGCAAGAAGAGCATTTCTTCGTCAATGCCATGCATCTCGTCACAGGAGCCAAGGCTACGTCCGATCGTCCAAGGAGTTAGGCAAAGCTGCCGTCGCTTTCCCGAGCCTCTATCGTCACCCCCCAGAATCAAAAATAAACAATTGTACTTAGATTGCTGTACCTAGGTTTTCATCCCTAGGCTTTCTTTGTACAAGCGAGTTTGTAACGTAAAGTAAAAGTCCAGTCCTCCCATAAAACTGTTCTGCTCTTTTATATTTCATGGCAAACAACTGACAATGACTCGGGCTCTAATCCTATCCGTGTCACAAATCGTGCAGACATAAATGAATGCGATGCACCAGAATCAAATAAAGCTGAAGCTGAAAAGGAGTTGACGAGAATAGTACCGGCCACTACCTCTCCTGGTGCCAATCCTTCCTATACGGCCATCACTATAGCCTGACCATGTCCTCGGGGTGCTGGTCCCTTCTGCTGAAATCCTCGCTGCCTGTTCTGACTCAGAACTTGGGCTTGTGCATACTGCTGGGGTGTTACTGCTGAAATGCCTGGGACTGAGGCGGCAAGAGCCTCTGAGGCTGATACTGTTGCTGCTGGACTGGTGCTGGTTCTCTCACCGAAGGACTAGAAAGGTTGGATGATGATGAACTACCCCTATTCGGGCAGGATCCAACCTTATGATCTGCTGCTCCACAAGCCAGGCACAATCTCTGCGTCCTGCGACATTCTGCCACCACATATCCTGGCTTTCCGTAATGAGAACATCCTATCACGGAAGAGGGCTTCTGTCTCTGTTGCTGAGGGTATGTCGGGGATGAATGTTGAACCGACGTCACTGTGGCCGCCTGCCTCGGAGCTCAAATGGTCAAATTCTGAACTGTCTGGGCTGATGCTGAAGTCTGATTCATCTGGCCGTGAGATCTCTTTCGACCTCCGCCCTATCCACGATCCTCTGGGAGGTATACTCATGCCTCCTAGCTTCTCTCAAGACTGCATCGAAAGTCTAATGCTCAAACTGCTCAACTGCCAATAAAATCTCTTGGTAAAGCCCCTGCTGGAATCGTTGGGCTCTATCAAACTCGGTCGCCACCAAGGTGGGAGCAAACCGACTGAACCTAGAAAACTCGGCCGCATATCAGTCGATCGTCCTGTCCATCTGCTTTAGATTGGTGAACCTCGTCTGTAGATCGTATCGAGCTACAGCATCAAAATACGTGGTCTGAAATCTTTTCCTGAATACTGTCCAAGCAATGGGTGTCACTAATCCTACGGCCTGCGCCGCCCACCAGCTGCGGGCAAGATCTAATAACTGCAGGCGTACTACGGCCACCTTCTTATTCTATGGAGTCCTGGCTGCTTCTAGAATCACCTCTGTGTCCTGAAGCCAAACATCAGCTGCAATAGCATCTTCGCTACCATCGAAGAATAGAGGGTTCAAGCGCTTGAAGCTGTTGGCCGCGCTGTTATCCTGATGACCTCATCTGGTCAGAGCATCTGTCACTGCCTGGTGCAAGGCATCTCCTCGACGATCTTAGGAAGCTATCAAGGTCCTGATGAGACCCACCAAAGTGCCATTATCAGGCTCTACAGGCTGAACTGGCTGGACTGGTGGCTCTCCTCCAATTGGCACGACTCTGGAGGCTACTCCCGAATGATGGACTTGATCTCCAGGTTGCTGCTGGTCCGCGGGAGGTGCTATGTCTCGCTGATCGGCAGGTCCAGGTACTATGCCGCTGAAGAAGACGACATTGGAAACAATAAGGAATGACCAAGATAGATCAACGATACAAACATGTGATCAAATCAAGATTCCAGGGATTCAGAGGATACGAGCAGAGATCAAGGACGAGGACTGATTGAGACATCTATTCGGTAAACCCTCACATATCTTGATTTATAAGACCTGCATGGGCCACCACTTAAACTATGTCACGTCCCAGAACCAGAATACTGGAGAGCGGGGGCAGACATAGCTAGCTACGTATATAGAAGTGCATCCCACCTCGCTATACGGTCACGGCTGTCTAGATATATGAGGGTTTAACTACAAGCCAACAGTCTCTTAGGATCATGAACAAGCCTAGTGTCTCAATCACAAGCAAGTAAGTAAATGTTACAAGATGTAAGATCACCAAATATACAATCGTAAGGCGTCCCAAACATTACATATTCAGTTGATCATGAAGCTAGTCATTACAAAATGTGAGAACTATCAAGAGTTTAGTCATACATGATCAACCCTAGGATCTGTCAATCATGTTACAGCTCGTAGGCAGACAATAAGTAAAGGTACAATCGAGCTAAACAGGTGCTCGTCGGCTAAACGCCTCAAAAGAATATTTGTACAATAAAGTGGAAGAACAAAATAACCCACTCGTTGCCCTGGTTACGCCTGGTGGTCACCATCGGACTGGAAAGTCGGTTGATCCTCTGGAGCTGCTCCGAAATCTGGCCATACAAAACCAGCTAGGTCAGATCCCAGAAAGAGTAAGTGCCACAAAGGAACCTTCACTTAGGAACTAAAACCAACAATTAGCACAAGAATATAAATAAGTAGTAAGAACTGGAAGTATAAAAATATCAGGATGATATACGACGAGATAACCATAGGACTATTCAGATAACCAGGTTACAACCCGTAAACCAAACAAGGACCGGGGTTGTAACCCTTCATCTGAACGGAACTTGGTTTCCTACCATTTATTGGCAAGATAATATAAGTAATCAGGACATATAACAATCTTGCACAGGACCAAGACAAGATTAGACTGGCTATACCTTATCCAACGGCTAAGCAATGAGTACGGCTTGATACCTTAACTAACTAGGATTATCACAGGCCTAGTTACTAACAAGATGCAACAAGATTATTCCACAGCCACAAGCCCTGCAGACTATCCAGGTTACCCAGGTCGAATATTAGGGTTGAATTCAAGTGGGTACACCGTCCAGGAAATACATGTACCCTTAAGTAGCTTGAAGGGTGCAACACATGACAGTGTGCCGGAAATGTGCCCTACTCGACGGCAGGCTACAAATCCCAAGCACGCCCAGGTAACGGGATCGCCTGTAGCTGGGAAATCTCTTCATGACTACTGGATTAGTCTAGTTATTAGCCTTAGTCAATTTGGTAGGCACCCCTGACCGTGGTACTCAGGGGTCCCTATTCTAGACATGATGCAAGACAATACTGGTTCATTTGTACAAGAAGAGTCCAAATTCGAACTTCTATAGGTCAAAATGGGGTAGAACGAAATTTTCTACAACATGGAACCATCAGAACTTGATAATAACAAGATTAAACAGATCAAAACTCAAGAAAATCCAAAAATACAATAAACTTAGATCTACATGAATTTAGCCATGAAATTTAAAAATGCTAAGTACTAAAGTGGGTTAGAATGCTGTAAAGAAGAGAATAGAACAATAAAATTTGGGTTCCTCCATGAAGCAAGATGCACTTGCCTAAGCTCTCCCTCTCTCTCTCAGGTAGGTGAGGAGTTAATGGCGGGGAAGAAGAAGAGTAATAAAGAGAGAGAAAGGAGAGGGGGCTAATAAATGGGGATGGTGGTGGTAGGTAAGGGTTCTCCCCTTGGTTCATGATGAACCAAGGCAACCCAAGCCTAGCCGAACCAACCCAAAATAAACCAAGCCATGATATGCCAAGATAAGCCAAGCAAGGAATCATGCAATACAAGATAAAATACGTACATGTATTCCAAAATATGTAATACGAACAACAGGCATTACATCTCTAACTCATGTCTTTTATTATCCTTTATGTCTTATGTGCTAATATACTGGTTTTAGTTCTTAAGTGAAGCCTTCCTTGTGGCACTTGCTCTTTCTGGGGTCTGACCCAGCTGGTTTTGTATGACCAGATTTTGGAGTAGCACCCGAGGATCTTCCAGCCTTCCAGCCAGATGGTGACTGTCACGCCCCGCTCCCGTAGGAACGATCGTCCTCGCTAAGTCGTGATGCCGCACGGGCCTAGGTTGCACCCGTGTAAGGCCAAGTCCAGAAACGATCGATTTGAGCTAGGCCACAGAGTCGTACAGAGTGTCCCCATTGCAGCAGAAAGTAAACGAACACAAGTAGAAGCGAATTCAAACTCTTTATTGATATTCAAGAAATTTACAAGCGGCGCTAGGCCGATATTATAAGTCGCTCAAGCTCTCTCTCTCTGAAACATAAAAGGCGTGCCAAGTGGCTTACAACATGGAATGATTTAGGGCGATATTCTGATACATTATGTCCTGTATAGGGTGCTTCAGCTTCTTGTAACGTCCCAAGGCCCCGGAGTTGGCTTCGCGCCTTAACACGTTCGATGGAAGCTCCGCACCCGCCGGCGTCTCCTGCATCCTGCAAGCAGACTGTGGGGTTATCAGTACATTATTATGCACTGGTGGGGAGGCTAGCTCGTCCACAATGCTATCATTACCAAACACGTTCTATTTACTTTTGTGCATCTCTATCATTCATTGTCTTTCTAATCTTGCCTTAGGATCAATTTCATGGCATATGTCATAACCTATCCCGTATTGCCAAAATTCAAGTGTCGTATGGAAATACATGCACGACTTACTCATACTTACCGTCCGGCCTTCCCTGTCCAAAGTAAACCAAGTTAGTCAAACAATTCATGTGTAATAACATAACGTGATCCTTGGAAACATTCAATATCAAGGGCGTGTCCCTGCCTCAGTTTCTAGCGCGTCGTAGGCGTATTCTCTAACTCATTGTACGAAGTATTCATTATCATTTGGTGTGATACATTTCAAGTCGTTCAGTAGGCGATTGTTCATTTAACTTAGACTACTTTAATTTTAATACAAGGACTTGCACGTGGATAGCCACCAGCAAAGTCTACTTAATCTATATGCACCGGTCGCTGGCATGACAAACCATTTTGGACATTTCTCTTTGGTATTTCTCAACTTAGCGTAGGGTGATGGCTGGTACACCCCGTTAAGTCTCTTGAATATACCCTGCACTTACGTCTCCTGGTGCCCAAGCCCGCATCCAAGCAGCCCGTAAGCCTCGTTTTGATTCCGCCTAGGCCGGCCACGGTATACCCCTCACAACGCCCGTGCCGCAGAATCCTTCCACTACACGGCCACGGTATACCCTTCACAACGCCCGTGCCGTTTGTCCACGACCATTTTGTATTATCTTGTTATTTTAACTTAACGGCTATCTCCGAGCCGTAGGCTAACCCTTAGCCATAATGCGTTATCGACCAAGTTGGCGTCCGTGCAGCGCGGGTAGCGAGCCCCGTTGCACGTGTCCGTCACACCTGTCGCTAACCATTCCTTTCCTTCTTATCTTTTATTCATTCCTTCTTTTCTTTCTTTCACTTGTCCATTCGTTCATTGATTCATTTTCGTATTCATCCATTCGTTGATTCATTCTTTCACTCGTTTATCGTTCATTCTTTCATTTATACATTATGCAACTTTCCGTGCGGGAGTCGCCTTGGCGACCCATCGGTCCCATAATATTTTAATGTTGCTATACTCTACTTGGAACGACTATGTTGATAGTCTTCCCGTTTCATTGTTGTAATCCATTCATTGTTTCATTGTTGAACGCATAGGGAACTCGAAATGTAAGCCCGCACCTTAGTACGAGCGTGGAGCACGGTACGAGAGTTCTCACATTTTTCTATATTCTTTTCTATATTCTATACAAGCATACAAGATGGGATTATTCCCTTAGCTAGGTGCGTTGAGTAATTCATTCATTAGCATGTACGGTGTTGACGCCTAGCGATTCTAGCAATAGTGTTTGTATTATTATGTGTCTAGGCTAAGCAAAGACGGGTTCATCGGAGCCACCCACCTTAGCGATGTTCGCATCGGCCGAGCGATACTCCGAGCGCGCCTTTGAAAGTCTAAGTCTGGATTCATCTTGACGGGCCAATGTAAGCCTTGCATCGATTCTTCATCAGGTCGATGCCAACTCTTCGGGTCGACGGCTCGTTTGAGTCGTTGTACTTGCCGTTTGAATCGGCGTTTCGCTAGGGCGGAACGGGTCATTACATAATACACCACTCAAAACAAGTCTCGTCCTCGAGACTTCCTGAGTGCAGGTCATCCTACCATTTCTTAACTCATACCTTGTGCATATCTTAGACAATTCCTATCGAATGGCTTTACCGTTTGATGGCATCGAACTATACTCGATACCTTTCTAAGTTTCGTGTCGCATACGTTTGGTCGATTTTATTTTATAACTTTTTATTGAGAAACAAATATGGCAGCCATTTGGTAATATAGCAAGTCCCTTTAGAATCACATTTGTAATAAAGGGAACAAATCATATAGTAGCATAATAATTCTTCGAACACAGCCACCATCTTAGGGTTCTCTGCAGAGAGAGTATCCAATTCCACATTTGTTGGCACATATTCTTCATAGGAGTTTTCGCCCATTGGAAAATGTGAAAGATGTAGTGCCCCGCTCCTTGCGGTCCACTATGTAATACCTACGGCTTGTTGACTCAGTCATGAACTGAGTCTTTGGTGAAACCTTTGCCGGTATCGATTGATCGCGGATGAAATGCAATGAACCTTTCCAATTGATGGATTGGCTTCTATTGAAATGAATCCAAGAGTTTTGCTGAATGTTTTCTCTTTGCTGCTTGGTTTTGATGAATGCGTTTTCGTGTTGGTTTTCGATGATTGGTTTTCATTGTTCGCTTTCATCGCATTCGCATTCATTCCGAATCTTGAGAGAAAGAGACGAAGTATGCTAATCAACTGTTGGTGCCATTGTAGGCTGTGTGAATTGTTCGTGAAAGGCGCGTGAAGTCCCTCCTTCTCTCTACTAAGATTCATCTCGGTGAGTTGCTTCAACCGAACAAACATTAATCTGTACGCCTAAGAAAAATGATCTCTAGTCTACTCTGTTGCCTTGTCCCAATGATCAACGATACCACATCCACAAAAGATAATAGAAGATAATTGAATTGAATCAAATGCAAGAATATGTGTTGCTACTCTATCTGCTCGATAAGAATGATCATCTGCTTGTCATCAGTATGCTTGAAAATATAGACATGTACAGACGAACTTGTACGTGTTGAGATAAACCTGAAGGCACGAATCAAACGTGTCGTATATCTGTGCATAAGTCCAAGTGTCTCATCTGATAGAACGGCTAGAGCATGCATTTGGTCTCGAACAACTTGTATACAAGGAATTATTTGTCTCTCGGGTGGTATCTGGGGGCACCTGGAACCGCTCGGCCTAGGAGAGATTATGAGCACACTGGGTAAAAGAAACCCATGTTAAAAGTGTACCCGATATCTGAGTCCTTAGCGACGAGCTGAACCAAAGAGTCACAGCGGCTAATCATGGGAAAAACCCATGGACCAACATGTAGAATAGTCCACCTGCATGACCCGAATGACAACTTCAATATCTGCAAGAATGAATCATGAATTACTCATTATGCAAATTGTGCTAACGTGATTTTGTGCAGGGATGACTGCCGGCGAGGGTAAGTTGCTTATGATATATTCTACTGTCATGTTCTTATGAATTGTTAAAAAGAACCTAGACAAGTAGAAAGATCACTAGTAAATGTTAGCTCAACATATTGATTTAGTGCAGAGATTTGCGAGTTCGGCCAAAAGCCGCTCGCCAGTACATGATGTGTGCTGACCCACGTTGTGGGCATCCTTTTCAGAAAGCAAAGAAGACAGGGGGATTTCAAGTGAGGCACCGAAGCTCGTCTAGCCCAGTAGAGCTCGTAGATCGCCTCGAAGTTTATTTTCATTCCAGTCCAGTTTCAAGTTTCTTTTTCTTCTGAAGGTGTCTTTCAATTCCAGCTTGTAATAAAGGGATATCATGTATGGGCATTGTGGCTATTTTCAAAAGAGTGTTTCAAAGAAAATTATGTAGCCAAATTATAAGACAAATCTGAGTTCGCAAAGCTTTGTACTTGTATTCCAATCAAGCTATCAATAAAATGAGTATTTTTATTTCAAATCTCTGTGTCCAACATTTGGTTTTCTGCAATGAATGGGTACGTGCGTGTGTTTTGCTTAACTAATGGGTGCACGCGTGTGTTTTTGCTTGACTAGTTGTTTTGTGCAGGTACATGGCCTTGTGCAAGCGCAACTTAGGCTTGCACGGCATCACGCCTTAGCGAGGACGATCGATCCCGCAGGGATCCAGGCAAGATGGACGACCCTAGCGAGATCGGGGCGTGACAAAGTGGTATCAGAGCACAGTTTTACGTCCTTAGCCTCTTGCAAATATCGTTTTCAAAAAGTATATAAAGTACTTTGACGGCTTTCAAAAGTGTCCGGATTTTGAGTTATGAAAACCAATGCCCCATACAATAAGTCCATAATATTTTATGAGACTGACAGAAGTTATACTATTTTGTAGAGAAATGGCTCCTCCTCGTCCATCTGGCTCGACCGATCCGGTAGAACGGATCATGAGAATATTGGAACTGCAGAGGCAGGATAGTGAGGAAAACAACCAAATACATCAGGCCCGAGTGGCTGCCCAACAAAAGCAGTTGGATGTCCTGACCCAGCTTGTCACGGCGCTTGCGGCAAATCGAGATGCCACCGCAGCGACGGAACCAACGAAAACGCCCGAAATCGAGCCCGTAGAGGGTGATGAGCCCCAGCCAGCGCAAAGGCACACTGTCTTTAGGCCAAAGGACTTCTTAGACGCGAAACCTCCAGAATTTGAAGGCAGGACATCACCCGATAAGGTGATGGACTGGATTGATAAAATGGAGAGTCTGTTCGCGTTCATTGGAGTTTCGAGTAGCAAAAAGGTAGTTTGTGCCGTTATGCTTCTACGGCTGCGGGCGAAGGACTGGTGGAAGACGAAGAAGCCGGCGCTTCTCGCAACAGCTAGGAATGGAAAGATCTCATGGGCCTCGTTCAAGAAGGCATTTCTGGATCAATATCTGCCTCCAGCCATGAGCAAGAAGATGGAGGATGACTTCATCACACTGAAACAGGGAGATATGTCCGTGGAGGACTATGAATCTGAATTTGCTAAGTTGGCAAATTTTGCCGCTGCTTTGCTCCCCACGGAACAGACTCGCATAAATCGATTCGTTGAAGGTCTGAACGACGACATCCAGTTAAGTGTGCTGAATCGAGAATGCGGGTCCTATTCTCAAGCCTTTGAGGCGGCGCTACAGGTGGAACAGTTCCAGCAGAAGAAAGCGTCCAACAAAGTGCAGAACAGTCGAAATCAGTCCGCCAAGAGAAATCATGACGGAAAGAAAAAGACCGATGGGGAACCACGAAATGAAATAATCTGTACCCACTGCGGTCGACGAGGGCATGCGAATGAAGAATGTCGCTTTGCGAAAGGTTTGGTATGCAGTCACTGTGGGAAGCATGGACACACCAAGGAGGACTGTCGTTCTGCAAACCACGTTTGTTTTCGTTGTGGCCAACAGGGTCACGCCATCAGAAATTGTCCAAAGAGAAATCGGAATAGAGATGATAATGAAGAGCGTGGGCAGTTGCCGGGCCCACCGCCCCTTCGAGACCATCCGCAGAACCAGCCACAGCGGACTAATGCGCGCGTCTACAATCTCTCCACGTTGCTTGACTCAGAATGCAACACTAGTGGAGGTGAGTTTTGTTTCTTAAGTTTTGAGGACAAAACTTTTTCTCAGTGGGTTATTATGTAGTGCCCCGCTCTTTGCGGTCCACTATGTAATACCTACGGCTTGTTGACTCAGTCATGAACTGAGTCTTTGGTGAAACCTTTGCCGGTATCGATTGATCACGGATGAAATACAATGAACCTTTCCAATTGATGGATTGGCTTCTATTGAAATGAATCCAAGAGTTTTGCTGAATGTTTTCTCTTCGCTGCTTGGTTTTGATGAATGCGTTTTCGTATTGGTTTTCGATGATTAGTTTTCATTGTTCGCTTTCATCGCATTTCGTATTCATTCCGAATCTTGAGAGAAAGAGACGAAGTATGCTAATCAACTGTTGGTGCCATTGTAGGCTGCGTGAATTGTTCGTGAAAGGCGCGTGAAGTCCCTCCTTCTCTCTACTAAGATTCATCTCGGTGTGTTGCTTCAACCGAACAAACATTGATCTGTACGCCTAAGAAAAATGATCTCTAGTCTACTCTGTTGCCTTGTCCCAATGATCAACGATACCACATCCACAAAAGATAATAGAAGATAATTGAATTGAATCAAATGTAAGAATATGTGTTGCTACTCTATCTCCTCGATAAGAATGATCATCTGCTTGTCATCAGTATGCTTGAAAATATAGACATGTACAGACGAACTTGTACGTGTTGAGATAAACCTGAAGGCACGAATCAAACGTGTCGTATATCTGTGCATAAGTCCAAGTGTGTCTCATCTGATAGAACGGCTAGAGCATGCATTTGGTCTCGAACAACTTGTATACAAGGAATTATTTGTCTCTCGGGTGGTATCTGGGGGCACCTGGAACCGCTCGGCCTAGGAGAGATTATGAGCACACTGGGTAAAAGAAACCCATGTTAAAAGTGTACCCGATATCTGAGTCCTTAGCGACGAGCTGAACCAAAGAGTCACAGCGGCTAATCATAGGGAAAACCCATGGACCAACATGTAGAATAGTCCACCTGCATGACCCGAATGACAACTTCAATATCTGCAAGAATGAATCATGAATTACTCATTATGCAAATTGTGCTAACGTGGTTTTGTGCAGGGATGACTGCCGGCGAGGGTAAGTTGCTTATGATATATTCTATTGTCATGTTCTTATGAATTATTAAAAAGAACCTAGACAAGTAGAAAGATCACTAGTAAATGTTAGCTCAACATATTGATTTAGTGCAGAGATTTGCGAGTTCGGCCAAAAGCCGCTCGCAAGTACATGATGTGTGCTGACCCACGTTGTGGGCATCTTTTTCAGAAAGCAAAGGAGACAGGGGGATTTCAAGTGAGGCACCGAAGCTCGTCTAGCCCAGTAGAGCTCGTAGATCGCCTCGAAGTTTATTTTCATTCCAGTCCAGTTTCAAGTTTCTTTTCCTTCTGAAGGTGTCTTTCAATTCCAGCTTGTAATAAAGGGATATCATGTATGGGCATTGTGGCTATTTTCAAAAGAGTGTTTCAAAAAAAATCATGTAGCCAAATTATAAGGCAAATCTGAGTTCGCAAAGCTTTGTACTTGTATTCCAATCAAGCTATCAATAAAATGAGTATTTCTATTTCAAATCTCTGTGTCTAATATTTGGTTTTCTGCAATAAATGGGTGTGTGCGTGTGTTTTGCTTAACTAATGGGTGTGTGCGTGTGTTTTTGCTTGACTAGTTGTTTTGTGCAGGTACATGGCCTTGTGCAAACGCAACTTAGGCTTGCACGGCATCACGCCTTAGCGAGGACGATCGATCCCGCAGGGATCCAGGCAAGATGGATGACCCTAGCGGGATCGGGGCGTGACAAAAGATACTTCATTTCATGAAGAGCGAGGCCGATTTCCCCGTGAGGTATCATGAAGGTACCGGTTGTAATGCCGTAGTCCCAAAATACGTAGGACTAGGCATACGAAACATGCCAGCTGTATGCATACGAAGAATACTCCAATATGTAGAATTTTCGTACGCATACATAAGCTGTAAATCACAGGCCAATCACAAATAACTATATCTCATCCACAAAATCACAAGAGAAATTGATAGTCCAGATAGTATCAAATAAAAGAGTCAAAAGATAGATAGCCGAGTGTAAACAAATCCACTACCAAACAGCTATGAATATAATCTAAGATACTGGAGTCCAGCCTCCAAAAATAAATGAAAGATACAAGTAAGGAAAGGATCAGGCATCGTTAGAGGGTAAGATATCCTCGGTAGGAAACGAATGAGCTAAACCGAGTCCGTACTCCTGGGGAAATCCTGACCATCTATACCTGGAGCGATCACCAGGTCCTCAGCGGGACATAACAAGATACATAAAAACATAACGTATACACTGAATATAAACTGCTCACAATAATCCGGACCATAACATGGTTCAGCACTTTATCATCGAAGCAGTGAACCACACCTACAACCAAACAAGGACAAGGTGTGGCACACTAGTTTGTGACAAAATTTTGTTCCAAGCCATGAACAGAATAGTACACAACCATGTGGAAAAGTACATACACCTACGGATAAAGGTCGTCTAACCATTCTAAGTGGAATACATTTTAAGAACAGTTCATGGTCGCATGACTACCGGGTCAAGTCAGGAAATACCAATGTAGTACAGTGCCTCAGTAGCGAGTCACAACACCATATACTATTCCTCAATATCGAGCGAGTCTATAGCATATAGTCTACCTATCGTTCCTCAGTAGCGATCGAGTCTACGATAGATAGGGTGGTAGTTAACTTCCAATCATGTTCTTCCTGCCCAATGCCAACTCATAAATGCTAAGTCTTCTAGCATGCAACTCTATTAGCAGTTATTTCCTAACGCACGTCCTCACGTATCGGTGGCCAACCAACTACGCAAGTCCGAGACCTATATGAGACTCGTGACTCATGTAGAACATGTGTCAAGGCCACTGAATGCATCACAACATAGGGTAGTCTTCTTAATTTTAAGAAAATAAAACTAAATCAGCATGCTAAATGGCAGTAAATAAGCAGAATATAGTGGCAAGGTATCTTGCCTGAGGGTGGTGCGAGATATAGTAAAATCCAACAGTCAGAATCGTCAACACGAAAGTCAAAATCCATAAAGAGCTCCGGATGCTGAAACAAACATCAAGAACACGTTTGGTATAAAAGATATGTCTAGAAAACGTCTGTCCAAAAGTCTAATTCTGGAACAGGGGCAAAATCGTAATTTCGGGTCAAAACGATGTCCGTCGTTGGACCCATTTTGCACCGAAATACGTACCAGTACCTACAGTCTCTAAAGTCATCAAACTACATGTCTACAGATCCATTTTAAGGAGATGAACCCAACGGTATGTCCAATTTTAGATTTCGATGAGCCGTGCACAAATTCGCCCGTTAGAGCGGGTCGTAGGCCCGCCAAATAGGCGTTCCGTTCGACCTTCTCAGAATCGGACCAAACTTAGCATACAGGAACCAAATTTTGATACGGTCTTGATGGCACAAGTTTTGTCTCGATACGACGAACGTACACGAAGTTATGGCCAAGTTTGTAAAGTGTCGATATGAGAGTATCTTGACGGATACGCACTGATTTCGTCGCGCACACGCAACGAAATTGAGTTCCGTCAGTTCCCACACATTGACAACATCCATACGCGCCTTTCGATACATATAGTGCGCGACCACGTCGCCCGATTTGTCGGGGCGCATGGTGTATCGGTGAGAATTGTTGACATTCACTATTTTAAAAACCAATTTTTTTCTAAACTTTGAGACTGTTTTAACAACAACATACTAAATAAAAAACAAAACTAAAAGTTGGGTTTCTATCTCGTATAGGTTGTCTACAGAGTTGTTCAAATATATTTTTAAAACATCTAATATCTTGACAGAAAAATGCCTTCCAATCGGGTGTTCGAACCTGTTTTTACACTCCTCGATATTTCAGAAAACTAAGATTTTTGTGGTTTTTCTATTTGATTTCGTGAATCATACTATGATTCAAAATAAATTAATCGATGGTATTGAAATAGGGTTAGATGGGGTTCGAAAATGTGGAGATGGATCGAAAAATGATCGAGTAGGTAAGTAGAAATTCAATGAAGAACAATGGTACCTCGTTATCGGTTAACTGAACAATGGTACCTCGTTATCAGTTTTTTTCTATATGAATTTTTTTCTTCTCCGTCTAAAGATGTAGAGAATATGAGATAGTTTATATATATATATATATATATATATATATATATATATATATATATATATATATATATATATATATATATATATATATATATATATATATATATATATTTAAAACCAAGCGGCCGTGTCAAAGACACCCAGCCACCGCTTGGCCCGGGAGCCGTGGGCGAAATGTCGAGAATATGAGATAGTTTATATATATATATATATATATATATATATATATATATATATATATATATATATATATATATATATATATATATATATATATATATATATACCAAATTTCGATTGAAATCTTGATATGATTTAAATTGATTCTGGTATCATCTGGAGGAGGAGGGGAATGGGATCACATTACAGTAGATGTGATCGGATTCCTTCTTTTTTTTTTTTAACAACCGAGTGTTTAAACTCTGTTTCAAATAGAGGCTTAAAATAGGGTCGGGGAAGGGATAATGAACAGTGCTCATGCACTCTTTATTTCATTTTTTTTTTACTATATATAAATAAATTTAAATAATTCCCAAAAATATAAAAATTGTTTTCTAAATATTTAACAAGATATATTTGCACTTATAACATATATATGTGCGAATGAATCTACAATTTACAAAAATATGGAATAACTAAAATTTGCGACTAGGTATATATTTTGGAAAAGATACGTATTTGACTCATATAACCTAATTACTATAAAAATTTATATTAACTATACATGTTTATACTTTTAAAAGACATTTATATAATTCATATATATATATATATATATATATATATATATATATATATATATATATACATATATATATATATATATATATATATACATATATATATATATATATATATATATATATATAATATTTATGTGTATATAAATACAAAGATAATACAAAGAAGGAATAAAAAAAATATGAAAAAAATATGTAACAAAATTAGGGGGTTTACATCGTACCCAACTTAGAATAATTTCGTCCTAGAAATTAAAATAATCTTTAATATAAGAATAATGAGG
This sequence comes from Iris pallida, assembly GCA_029216955.1. Classification (NCBI taxonomy): domain Eukaryota; kingdom Viridiplantae; phylum Streptophyta; class Magnoliopsida; order Asparagales; family Iridaceae; genus Iris; species Iris pallida. The sequence continues at coordinate 28,882,503 of JANAVB010044419.1, forward strand.
CTGGGTACGATGGAAGAGTATATACATCAATTCATAATTCAATTTTTTTTTCTTTTTCAAAAAGATGGAGGGGTAGTTATAAAAGCAATTTATATTTGCTCCATATCCTATAAGATAAGGCATTCTTGGGTTAAGGCTCTACCCAACTTATAGAAGTTGGCTAACTGTGATCGCAGTTACTAGACTTTTAAGATGGACCATATCTACGAAGGGACATGAGAATATTGGGCACTTCTAACCGTAGTCAAGGACTCTAAGGGAGCATATATGGCCTTTTTGACCCGAAAGTCGTATTCTAAAAATAGAGTATAAGGGGACGTGTTTGATTGGGACATGATATACCTAGATGATGGTGAGCTCGTTTAGATCTTGTATATGAAATTCGTTTGAAGGAAAAGTCTAGTGTTGTGCTCCAAATATCAAAGTCGCGATGGGGAACACCCAAGGATCAAAATAGAGAGTGGGTTTTCATGAGACAATGATTTATCCTTCTAACGGTAACCAGTTTATCCTAATCAATTGGTAAAAGAAGTCTTGAGGGCATTCAATCTATAATCTCCAGAAATTCCTCTTTCAAAATTAAAACCATAGCACGATTTTATGATTGATAAAGTTAGAAATATTTCAAGTCGTGGTATCATACCTTGACTTGATATCAAAGAGTAATAGATAACATTATGCGGTAGATATGAATCAAGGACGAAGTGATTTCGAATAGATGGAAGAATATTGTGTATGTCATACTTGTGTTCCCATGGGAATTCTCCTGGCACGAAACACTATAATGACACACGAACCGAGGACATAGGCCATTTCACATATATAAGGTCTACAAAAGGGATATCAAGTCCCCCTCTCATAATCTATGCAAAATCATGCAATACTCATATATAACACTAAGTAAATATACAAAAGATAACCTATAATAATGTACCACTAAAATTAAGTGTCAAAACTAAATTTTGAACATTGGGTGTCCATTTGGTCATTTTGTCAAGCACTTGGCATGTGTATCGGGATATGTTGAGATACGTCCATGATACGCACTCCAAGTGGATCCAAACTTGACCCTAAGCATATCCACATGTTCTAAATCACAATTAGGACCCAACAAACCGATTCTCAAACCCTAGAAACGTTATTCTCGGATTTTCTCCAAAATGGGTCAAAATACAAGGGAAAAAATCTTCAAATGGATGAAAAAAAGTCAAAACTCCTCACCATGAGTAACTTTAATGCATGAGAGTTCCTATTTAATGCTTCTTCACTAATTAACACTAATTAGAGGGTTCATAATGCATTTTACCTATTGGAAGATGGATTCTCAACGAAATGGAACTATGTAACCCCACTTTCCTGAATAAATAAAATTTGGCATTTTCTAATATTATTTGATGGGATACAAATATTCTAAATAAGTATCATTAGGATTAATTATATGTTGCTATTAATAGGCTAGTGATTAGGGATTAGTTCCTAATCACCTACTAAACTAATTTCCTAAGTTAATCAATTTCTCTCCACTGTTCTTTCAAAGAATAGCTCGATTTGTTTTCCCTCCCATTTCTTTTCCTGGTCCCCAAGCCAACAATTGATTTCAACCACCTTGTATAAAGTCTCTCTCCCATTCTTTTATTTTCTGATGTCCCAAAAATTCCCAGAGCGGAGAAACCCACCCCATCTCCTTCTTCCCCAACATACTCCAAATCCTAACCCTAATTTCTGGAATTCCCCATGGCGAGGGCAGCGACCACTTCTCTCTCCGACGACTGAGCTGTTCCAGAGACGACCACTTCGACAGCAAGCTTCCCGACGGCGTGCGGTCATTCTGACGACTGCGAGGACGTTCATCGGCGATGTTCATTCTTCCAGCGATGACGACGACTGTGCGCAGCTCATTCCCGACGAGCAAATCTGCGTCGTGCTCCATCTTCTTCGTTGAAGCTTGATCCAGATCCCAGAGAGTAAGCATCGATCCCTATCAAACCTAAGTTCTTGATTGAGAAGAACTATTATTCCATTCTTCGTTGATCAATCCCGTCGTCTGGATGAGCAAATTCTTGTAGAACACCTTGTCCAAATTTCCGGATCGATCGAGAATCCCTACATCTGCACCGAGATCGACGAACTAGTGGTAAGCTCGATTCAATTCTTCATTCCCAGTGTTCTATTAATTTAGTTGATCGGTGGACTGATGCAATTTAGGAGATGGCATTCGTGAGTTGGATCGATTCTCCTCGACAAGAACCGATCGCATCGACTCTGTTGCAGAAGCGAAGGATCGAAGTAGAGATTCTTGTATAGGTAAGTGTTGGTTGGAGTTTATTTCGTTTCCTCTGATTCGAGATCGATCAATGAAAGATCGATTCTGTTTTGTGATGATTTTCGTCTCTCAAGAATCTTAGAAATTCTCTGAAACCGTTTTATTTTGAATTGCATATCAACCGTTTGGTTAAACGCCTGAACCAGGTCCTGTTTGTATCAAGAACGCGGAGGACCATGTCGGACACGAATTACCCTCGTTTTCGTCAGTCAAATAGAATCTACTCCCTCAGATACTGTTCTATTTCTTCCCTGTCGTAGCTTTTGTAGTCCATTGCTGGGATTTAGTGGGGGTATATTCCTGGACAGATCGAGTTCTGTAGGAGTGTTCGTTTCCAGCGTTTGTGTCTCGTTCGTGTCCATGGAGGTGTCGTGTGTGCGTGTCTGGTTGTGGAGGTGTCCAACGGTCATGCTCGATGATGGAGTCGTGTGTATCACAAACAGTGTTCTAAATGGCGTCCGCCTAGGCCGCCTAGGCAGCGCCTAGGCGGTAGGCGGTCCCTCTCCGCACCGCTTTGCTGTAGGCGGTGGAGTAGGCGGCCAATGGAGGTTGGCGGCATAGACGGAGGTGAGGCAGCGTAGGCGAGCGCCTAGGCGGATAAATACTTTACAAAATATTTTGGCCAAAAAGGTTTTTCTTAACATTATGGGCCTAACAACACTAAAACTTTATAAAACTTCGTTCTACAACTTAGTTATGCATGGAACACCCTTAAAATATGTATATTATGCAAAAAACAGTGGTAAAATAGTAAAAAATGTTCAAAATGTATTAACCGCCTAGGCGGCGCCTAGGCACCGCCTAGACGGCCTAGGCAGTAGGCGGACTCTCTCCGCCGCGCACCCGCCTACCGCCGTTTATAACCTTGATCACAACCGCAAGAATGGGGTTAGCAAGGGCGCAGGTCTATCTTGTATTCGAATTTCAGTGGTGTATTTAATCTGCAGTACGGCGAACTCATATTTGAATTTGGGTGGTTATGTTGATTGAGTTTTGCGTGTGTTTCTGTTTAAGTTTCAGAGGGGTGTGTTCTTGCTTTATATTTTGGAAATTGGGAAGTGGCCGCTAGGTTTGAACAGAGCCAGTGGGGGAGTGCCATTCAACTTGAATTTGAGATCGGATGGATGGTTAACTTAAGTCTACCTAGTTGTTTTGTAGAATCCTATCTTAATTATGAGTTCTAATAATTGGTAGTAATCCTATTAACTGGATATGTTGTTAATGATTATATTTTAGCGGCTACATTGTTATTGTGATATTATTTTCTTATTACTATATTTTCTAAAGAATTTACTCAAGTTTCACTAGATAAAATGTTGGTAACAAATATTTTGTTATAACTAGGAAATGTATTTTTGATATTCAACTAATATTTTGATGTAGTTGTCTATTAGTTTTTTTTGCTAAAAATGTATATGCATTCAAGTCTTTATCTAGAATTAGTATACTTTATATGTAAAATTTTTTAGCCAAGTAATATGTATAGTTGTTAGTTAGTTTATATATATAGTTGGTAATATTCTTTAGTTATCTAGAATTTAGCTAGTAATATTGAGGACTCAATAGATAATTAGACAATGTCATTTGATAGATTCTAACCAACTTATACCAAATCAGGTGGACTTACGGATCATCTTCCTACCCTTGATTACCCGGAGCAAGGCTAGTCCTAATCATTTAATTAGGTGGCCATGTCAAGTTGGTTTAGGTCCTCCAGGGTCACTAACAACTATTCCAACTAATGGCTAACCATTAATCATATACAATAATATAACATATGCACTATATTTAATTATTATAAATAATTAATCCAAAAAAATAATTACTAGTTTTGTAAAATAAATTTATCACTCAAATTATAATTTGAATACCATTATTCATAATAACAAGAAATAGGAAAATGTCAAAAATATTCCTCTTCGAGAAAGTGGTAGTTACAGTTACAAAGCAAGATAAGATATTCCCCAAATTTAATTGATAACTATGTCATAAACATGCCTAATAATCATGCTAAATCCTCCAAATCACAGAAAATAAATAGTCACAGACAGTGTAAACTGCAAAAAAAGATATCAAACATGCGTGTGTGTGTGTGTGTGTGTGTGTGTGTGTGTGTGTGTGTGTGTGTGTGTGTATATATATATATATATATATATATATATATATATATATATATATATTCAGAAGATGAAGAAACTAAACCAAAAATAGACTCACATAGACTAAACACATAGCTTTGTTAAACCTTCTTCTTCTGTCTCTCCCAATTTCTAAATTGTCAGCTCCAACACCAAACCTCAAATCTCCCAATTCTCTGAGCCCTCTCCTACCAACGATCCGTCTCCTTTTGACTCCTACCTCAACAGAACCAGCACACCAGCATCCTGTCGGCTTTAAAACAAGAATGTCAACGACTACCTGATTGGCATCAACAAAAGACTGTCTTGACTATGTCTTTATGGATACACACTTCTTTGGAACTAAGATATTACGAGGAAATAATTTCCTTGTATATCAAATAATGTTTGCATTATCCTACAATTCTTGCATAAGCCCAAATTAAGATTAAAATGCTCAATAATCTTGTTAGAAAGAGCAAATATGAAAACCAGTCAACAACTTCCGCACAAGCAGTACAACTCTTGATCACACTTAGGGCAATATATGTTGGCCCATGTGTCATGATCAACCTAATTTCGATAATTAACTTAAAACTTCGACTTTGATACGTAAAGCAAGAAGACTACAGAAGACAGCAGCCGAGCTCGTCAAAGCAAACTTTTGCAATTTATTACATATTTTTCATTTATCGAGTCTAGGTTATCTTGTGAGTCGGATCACTGGCATTTAGAAGTTCATTCTCACAAAAACCAAAACCATCTTTTTTTTTCCAAAACCAAACCAGCATCCAAAATCCATTCCGAACCAAATAAACCCTGAATTTCTAGTAGCTGAACTCGGTCAGAGTTCCCCCTGAACTCGAACCGAACTCGGTCCCCTTGAATAACTCCTGGTCAGAAGCATTTTCTATTCTTTTGGATCTCCAACGTTAAAAAATTTAAACGTTTGCCCTAACCGAGTTCTACCAGAACTCTGGTTCAAAAACTACTATAAATAGAGAAGAATTTGACATTTTACTCACTCATCTCATTCTTCATCTTCTATATTCATTCTATGCCTTCCTATTACAAAAAGCTTTTCAATCTTCAAATTTTCAAGACAACTCTCTTTCGTCTAAGTGTTGTGTCTTTCGATTAGAAGTGTTCGAGTTGTACAAGCATAGAGTATAAAATTTTTAGACAGTATTATAGTTTGTTCGTGGGCTTTGGAAAAAAATACGACGTCTTATAAGAAGTCGGCGTGTCCTTCGGAGTAAAGCACGCGGTGTAATATCTATTTCAAATAATGGATTTAACATCAAGCAGGAGTACTCGAGACTGGACTAGTCCTCTCAGAGAGATACCAGTGTAAAATCTTGGTGTCTGCATATTGCTTTCTTCTCCTATTTACTTACTGCTTTACCTTACTGCATTTAATTATCTGTTTACATTTGCCTTTACCTGCATTATTTTTAATGTTGGAAATTATTTCAAAAAATCTGCAAACAAAATAAAATAAAGTAAATGTTACCGGCCTCCAAAAAGTCGCGCACGAAGCACTGCCCTAAGAGTTGATTCAGGTCTATGTGCAAACTTGTTCCGAATGCTCATAGTGGTAAAACTCCCGCTCTACCGGTATCTCCTCGTCGCACACAACTCGGAAAAAGCGACCCCGAACTTAGCTTTTGTCCAAATATGAAAGACTGGAATTTGTTGTTTGAAGGTGAGGAGTAGAAAGGGAGAGAGAGCTTTGTAGGAAATTCACTACAAAAGAAGATAAAGTTGTGTCTTTTCAATAGAAATATTGGCCTTTATATAGCAATGAACACATGCTAATAATAGGCAATAGAACCGGTATTTGGGGAAGGACTAATTCTCCAAGTGCACCCAAAGGAATAGGAACTAGGAGACTTGGTTTTTTGCTACCAAGTCCAACAATCCCCCCCCCCCCCCCCCCCCAAAAAAAAAAAAAACCAAGTTCTTAAAAATGAAAGAGAAGAATATGAGAGACAGTATCTGGGCAAATATATATACTATGCATAGATGAGATTGACTACAGCCTTGAATCTCACTTAGTAACTATTGTCTTAGTCTGAAGAAGTACTTGATGGACTATGCCTTGAATCAGACTTCTTGAACCAGATTCAGAAAATAGCACACATAGTGCGCTAGAGGTTCTTGGGTCTATCAGGTGGCGCTTTTTATCGGCCATGCGCACTTATTTCATATTCATGAGTGTTGTCTAGGGTCGCCTTGTCCCATAGTCGTGGCCTTCACGACCTCTCATATAGGTAAGTCCTCAAGGGTTGGTGATAGGTATCAACCCTGCATATCATGCTTGGACACTACCAAAATATGGCAATTTAGCGACGGCCAGCTTCGTCGCCCATCCGTCGGTAAATAATATTAGCGACGGATCACTAACGAAAATTGGTCAAAACATTCCGTCGGTAAATAGCTCGTCACTAATAAATGTCCGTCGCTAAGTAGTCGTCAAGCGACGGAATAGCAACGGCTTTCCGTCATCATAATTCGTTGCATTAGCGATGACTTCCCGACGGTCTTTCGTCGAATTCATGTATTACGTATTGAATTGTGTGGAGGCTAGCGACGGATAGTCCGTCGGTAAACTGTCGTAACAGTGTATCGGAGTGTATCGTTCAGTCGCTATTCCGTCGAACGTCGTCGGTAACAAAGCACGACTTAGCGACGGATCCCTGACGGATAATCCGTCGCCATGGTTCTGGAAATTCTTGACATTTCCAGAACACTGGCGACGGATATGTCGTCGCTCCTCCGTCGCGAATCCGTCGACATGGCAACGGATTACTGGCGGAATATCCGTCGCCATAGTTCTGGAAATGCTTGACATTTCCAGAACCATGGCGACGGATATTCCATCGCGAATCCGTCGAACTTTGTATTTCCAGAACCATGGCGACGGATATTCAGACGCTAATCCGTCGACCATGGCGACGGATCTCTGACGGATAATCCTTCGCTAACATTCTGTACATCTTCATGCCATCAGAACCTTGCCGACGGATAATCCGTCGGCAGGTCGTCACCATGCTAGATATTCCGTCGGCTGACCGTCGAAAAGCCGTCGCGAACTGGAAATATTTTCAATTCTACATATAGCGACGAATATTCCGTCGTCAAGTAGTCGAAAACTGGAAATATCCGTCGCTAACTGAGATATTTTTTAAAAAAAATTACAGGCCTTTCCCTGTTCACACAACATCCGAACATTGGACCAATATATAATCACAATATACAATCACTGCACTGAGACCAATATATAATCCATTATAAATCAATACGAATTTAATGCACACCAATTATCCAAGAATCACATAGACCAATATATAATCACAAATATGCATAACCCAAACCAATATAAAATAGACCCCAATTATCCTGAAATTTGAAAACTAGTTATAGTCCCAAATTTCCACAAATATGCATAACCACAAATATGCATAACCCAAACCAGTTATAATCCAAAATTTCCATAAATATTCCAAATTTTAAAACTATTCTGATACAATACTTCAAGGAGGAGGAGGAGTTCGATTGTCCGATGGTGGTAATCCCTGCTGCGACCGACGAATATACTGTTCTACTAGGTACGGCGGCAAGTCGTCGTAGACACTGCTCGGAAGTCGGCGTAGCTGCTCTGGCGACATGAGATCAAGGAGTGCCGTCACAGTCGGAGGCGGTACCAGAGGGGGAGCAGGGTTGAAAAAAAGATGACCGACGGAAGAAGGACCGGCACCAGCAGTCGACGGACCGGCACCAGTAGCAGACGGACCGACACCAGCAACAGACGGACCGACACCAGCAGACGAAGGCAAAAAGTACGTGGCAATTTGCTCCCGCAAGGACGACACCGTCTCGTACAGTTGCGTAAGCTGCGACCTAGCATCATCGTCTGTCGAGGCCGCGGAAGGAGGCGGTGTCGGTGAAAATCTCTGAGTCGCCATGTGCAACGGCCCTAGGGAGCCGACTCCGTACAGGTGCCCTTTCTTAAAGCCGCCGACGGTATCTACGAACAAGTCGTTGCGAGCGGCCAAAGAAGAGGACGTCCGGGCGGGCGTCATTTTACCGACATCCTCGATGTCAGTTAACTGAGCCCGACTAAGGGCCTCACGATACGCAGCCTATCAAATGAATGTGTTTATATTATAAGATTTACCTAAGTTGTAATCTAAATCCTATGTTTCACTAATTTAAGTGTGAATCCTAAGTTTACCTAAGTTATAGTCCGAATACTTTTAATTGTAACGTAAATCTCATAAACATAAGTACTTAAATCAGTCTCCTTGGCCCTTTCGTCGACGAAGCTCCCGTCCTTCCGTCTCTTGTGCGTATGCTGGAACACGTCGTGCATAGTGACCGATTCTGGCGTCCTTCCCTCCTTCACCGCCCGTTTGGTCTGCATACGAAATTTCCGTAGAACTTAATTAACTCCGTATATTAATAATACCTAATTCGATAGTGAAATAAATTTACGGTATCTCACCAGATCTGCAAGCGTCGCTGCGTGGGGCCTTGATCCCCCCGTATGAAGCCCCGCGGTCCGTCGGTTCGCCTTCGCCTTCTCCGATTTCTCCTTGTAGGCAGGAGTATTCATCATACCTAAGAGGTCCTCATAATAGTCCTGCCGGATCCAATTCGGCCTCGTATGCCCCATTTTCAGGTCATGAATCATATCCCGTATCTTCTTCGAGGCAGCGCTTCTGTAAGTTCTGCGGATCACGTCCTCGCGATGGGGGGCCACCAGTACATCATCTAACATACAAATTCAATTATCACGTAATTTAAAAAATGGTTGATTAAAGAGTAACTAATAATTAACCACAAGATATAGATATATACCCTCAACTCGTCGAGCCAGACGTACTTCACGTTTGGGGGCATCGACGAAAAGTTGAGGTAGGGGCCATGGAAGTTAGCCCTGATAATTTCTCCAAGAGCCCTGGCAACATTAAACGAAAAAAACCTACAAAGAAGAAACGACTGGATTATTAACTTGAATAAATTAAAAATTTTAATAAATTATCTTAAATTTACTTACGAGGTCCCCGCGGGCCATAGCTCTCGTCGGAACTCGCCTCTCGGCCTCTCTGGTGCCGTCGGAGGATCCGCGGGTCCGCACATGTACTCTCCAGTAACCGGATGGAACCGAGTATGGGGGTACTCCGGGACCCACTGTGCAGTAACTGGAGGATCCACTGGTGGATCCGCTGGTGGGTCCGATAGCGGAACGGATCCGCTAGCAGATCTGGACTCATGCCTCGATGAAGTTGTTGATCGACGGCGGGATGCATCTGTGCCCGGGGTACTCTCCGGGTCAGGCTCGCTGGATGGGGTCACATCCCAGGAAGATTGATTGCGACCACGACCACCACCACGACCACGACCACCACCACCACCACCAACACCACGACCAAGGCCAGCCATCATGACCTGTAAATAGAACACATAAACATAATTAACCTTATAAAAGTGTAAATGAATATAAAATTCTAAACTAGAATATACATACCACCAGTAGGGAGACGAGTGCCGTCGCGACGAAAAAGACTAGGAGTGCCATCTGCAATAAGTAAATAATCGAATGAAAAAAAACATGAATTCACGTAATTGCTTTTATGAGGTCAAACTTAATTCACGTAATTGGAAGTGTTTTTAATATACAACAATATTTAACCTAATCATCTTCTTCGTTCTCAGCCTCGGCCTCGTATTCATCATCCTCCTCCTCCTCATCCTCATCCTCATCCTCATCCTTATCTTCATCGTCGATTTCATATGTATCCTCATCCCCATCAAATTCGTCTTCTTCTTCTTCTTCTTCGTCTTCTTCTTCTTCTTCTTATTCTTCTTCTTCTTCTTCTTCTTCTGCCTCAATATTTGGGACAAGACGTCTCTTTCTCCCCTGGTTGACAGCTAAGTCTTGTGTATCAACCTCTTCCTCCCCTCTATTTTTCTCAATAATATCTTTAACATCCATTGTATCCGAGTGTTGTCCCAAGTATTGGGACTTTTCGATCTGGTCCTCTTGGTATGCTAGGTCTCCAACGTTGAATGTATTTCTAGATTTAATCTTGCATACTGCCTACCAGTCAAATCGATCTCTACGACACCTTGGGTAGCTTATATAGTAGACTTGAACAGCCCGATTTGCTATCGCAAATGTATCGGACCCTCTATACCTCCTGCGATGATTTATATCGACAAATCCAAATTGTTTATGTCACGCCCCGCTCCTGTAGGAGCGATCGTCCTCGCTAAGGCGTGATGTCGCACGGGCCTAGGTTGCGTCCGTGCAAGGCCAAGTCTAGAAACGGTCGATTTGAGCTAGGCCACAGAGTCGCACAGAGTGTCCTCATTGCAGCGGAAAGTAAATGAACACAAATTGAAGCGAATTCAAACTCTTTATTGATATTCAAGAAGTTTACAAGCGGCACTAGGCCGATATTACAAATCGCTCAAGCTCTCTCTCTGAAACATAAAAGGCGTGTCAAGTGGCTTACAAGATGGAATGATTCATGGCGATGTTCCGATACATTATGCCCTGTATATGGTGCTTCATCTCCTTTCAACGCTCCAAGGCTCCAGAGTTTGCTCCGCCCCTTAGCACGTTCGAGGGGAGCTCCGCACCCAACGACGCCTCCTGCATCCTGCAAGCAGACTGTGGGGTTATCAGTACATTGTTATGCACTGGTGGAGAGGCTAGCTCGCCCACAATGCTATCATTACCAAACACGTTCTATTTACTTTCGTGCACCGTCTATCATTCATTGTTTTTCTAATCTTGCCTTAGGATCAGTTTCATGCATATTTCATAACCTATCTCGTGTTGCCAAATTCAATGTGTTGCATGGAAATACATGCACGACTTACCCATACTTACCGTCCGGCCTTCCCTGTCCAAAGTAAACCAAGTTAGTCAACAATTCATAGGAAATAACTTAACGTGATTCATGTGAACTTTCAATGTCAAGGGCGTGTCCCTGCCTCGGGTCCTAGCGCGTTGTAGGCGTGTTTTCTAACTCCTTTGCCGAAGTACTCTCGATTATTTGGTGTGTCATGTTCAAGCCTGTTCAGACGGCACTTCATTTAGTTAACTTAGACTGCTTTGATTTCAATACAAGGACTTGCACGTGGATTGCCACCAGCAAAGCCCACTTAATTTATATGCATCGGTCGCTGGCATCACAAGCCAATCTGGACATGTCTTTCCCTTGGTAATTTTTCACCTATCATGGCGTGCGGCTTGGTACACCCTGATAGTCTTTTGAAATACCCGGCCTTACGTCCCCTGGTGGCCAAGCCCGCACTCAGGCCTGTACGTAAGCCAAATTTTGATTTCCGTCCGGACCGGCACGTCCTTCACACTTTTACCGTGCCGCTGGAAATCCCTTATATCTTCCACCTCCCGTATACTAGTGGATTGTCCACGACCATTTCGTTTTCTTTTTGTTTGTCATTTTAACTTAACGGTTGTCTCCGAGCCGTAGGCTAACCCTTATCCATAATGCGTTATCGACCAGGTTGGCGTCCGTGAAGCGCGGGTAGCGAGCCCCGTTGCACGTGCCCGTCACACCTGTCGCTAACCATTCCTTTCTTTCTTATCTTTTCTTCATTCTTTCTTTTCTTTCTTTCACTTGTCCGTTTGTTCATTGATTCATTTCATTCACATATTCATTCATTCATTCATTCATTCATCGATTCATTCATTCACTTATTCATTCATTCATTCATTTATACATTTTGCAACTCCCTGTGCGGGAGTCGCCTTGGCGACCCATCGGTCCCGTGGCCTTTCAATGTTGCTATACTCTACTCGGAACGACTATGTCGATAGTCTTCCCGTTTCATTGTTGTAAACCATTCATTGTTTCATTGTTGAACGCATAGGGAACTTGAACGTAAGCTTGTGCCTTAGCACGAGCGTGGAGTGCGGTGCGAGAGTTCTCACATTTTTCATGTTCCTTTCCATATTCTATACAAGCATACAAGATGGGATTATTCCCTTAGCTAGGTGCGTTGAGTCATTTATTAACATGCGCGGTGTTATCGCCTAGCGATTCTAGCAATAGTGTCCATATTGTTATGTGTCTAGGCTAAGCAAATACGGGTTCATCGGGGCCACCCACCTTAGCGATGTTCGCATCGGCCGAGCGATACTCCGAGCGCACCTTTGAAAGTCTAAGTCTGGATACATCTTGACGGGCCAATGTAAGCCTTGCATCGATTCTTTATCTGGTCGATGCCAATTCTTTGGGTCGACGGCTCGTTTGAGTCGTTGCACTTGTCGTTTGAATCGGCGTTCATAATACACCACTCAAAACAAGTCTCGTCCTCGAGACTTCCTGAGTGCAGGTCATCCTACCATTCCTTAACTCGTGTCATCGTGTTTCTTAGACAATCCCTATCGAACGGCTTTATCGCTCAATGGCATCGAACTACACTCGATACCTTTCCAAGTTCCATGTCGCATGCGTTTTGGTCGATTTTTATTGAATGGCTTTTAATTCGTTTTAGAGTTGATGGTACTTATTCAATTCAAGTATTTCTTCTCTTGTTGCTATTTCTTCGTGTCATGGGACTGTAATGGTCGCACGAGGTGCGTTGTAATTTATCAAACTCGATAGTCGTAAGCTGAGGTAAACTCACTCATTCGTTCATGCGCATCTCAACACCCACTTGCAGCTACATTCGAGTTCATCATATCGCTGAGTTTGGATCGTGCACGCATTCAAGGCGTCCCCCGAATACGTACATTTCAACCAAGCTTAGCGACTAGCGAAGTCGGACAAGCTACTCGTGATAGTTTCGATTTGCCGACCATTTTGCTAACTTCGATTTAAAACCGAACTCATGTGTGTATCACATATCGTTTATCTCGGTCCTCGAGATGATTCGATTCGCTTCTCAAGCGTTCTTGTCCACGAAATCAGTATGATTTCTTCTTAGCGAAGTCGACCAAGTCTAAGTAATTCCCGTCCGATTCGAGACCAAGTATCGCACTATCATCGAGTACGTCTTTCGATCAATGATTCGATTTGTTATCCCAACTTTACTTGCGCATCATCCATTCCTATCATTCCCTTTGTTTGGGGCCAATCTCACCGTCGTTCACGCACATCCCCAGTTCCACGTCCTACTCTAAGTCTTGTTGCCCCAAGTCTATCGTCCGTCCAGACGATAACGTAAACAACACAGGTTTAATCACTTGGCATAGGGTCGTCCGCCTATCCGCTAGGTCAGCTCACAAGGTCATAGGTACAAGTCAAGTCTGTGGCTCATTGTGCAAGGTCATTGCACGACGCTCGCCCCAAATCCTATGGTCAAACCATTTGTTCATTCGTACGGGAGTTTCTACCCAAGTTCGTTTCGCTCAAATTTCTAAACATCAAGCAGCGTTCACCCTATTCGCATTAACATATTCTTCGTTCCAAGTTCGAGCTTATTTAGGAAAGTCATCCTACGATAGGTTGTCCTCAATCAAATTGTGCGTTCGCAATAACAATTATCATAGTCTATCTCTTCAAGTATGTTTGATACAATCCACCTATCCAATTCACGTAGTCGATCACAAGGTCGTCTAGCCTTGCAATATGTCGCCCCCCGATCTCACGCAAGTCTGATTATCCACGGCGGACATGAATCACCATGTCAATATTCCCGCAGAATAATCGTCCTCATCGGGACGTAACTCTTGCGTTGCGTCTAGACTTGCTCATTTTCGATACGCGGATTGGGTCTACTCAATCCTCAAATTTTCTCATTCTTCAATCGCAAGTCCTAACAATCCTCGAATTCACCTTCGCTTCAAACCACAAGTCGAAGCAATCAAAATTGCCATGTTATGATATTTTGAGTTCGACCATTCCCGCTGGACATGAATCACCATGCCAACGCTCACGCGGAACGATCGTCCCAAATCCGACGTGACGCATGTGCGAGGCTGGAGTTGTGCTCACGCAAGACAAGATCGTTGTCGTTGTGGTTATCATCGAACAATCAAGTCACTTTCCTTCCTCATTCCAAACATTCATTTCCAACATAGCATCCTTCAAAACAATAACTTCTAACACGATCATCATTCATCGAATCAGAGTACCCCCGAGTTATCGTACATCGATCTTTGATACGCCTCAATACCATCGATGATGTACATAACCTGACGATCTTCCTTTTGCAACGAATTCCAAGTCGTGCAACTTAATTTCCTCAATTCACATTGTCGCGTGCTAACTCTTCATCGAGCAACATCAATTTCACTTCCTTAGTCATTCTCGTATCTTCAAATCAACGTTTCCTATGCACGCTATCTTCCGACCGTGCTATTCCCGATCTCGTCCATGAGTAATTCACCTTAAGTTTTAATCCATTCAACCAAATTCAAAATTGCATGCACGATCTTCTATGTTTCCTCGACCAAGACCTCCATTCGTTTCATGATTCGCACTACGCATTCTTAATTCATCTGAATGATATCTCGTTTGAGACTGTCGAAGTCAAAACCAGCTAAGCGTTACTCGTTCTAAGGCTTTGCGCGATATCATCGCTTGACGACGTACTCGTTCTATTCGTAAATCCTTTAATCTCGCTCGAACAATTTCTATAACGTCCATACACCACTCAGGGTTCGAGCCACTCGATTGGTCGTTGACACTCACTCTTATTCTTCTTCGAACCTATCACATACACCACTCGGGGTCAAGTCATTCTATAAATCCTCAAATGATCATTCGATTCCCTTTCGATATGTTCAATCGCACGTTCGCCCGTTCCTCAAAATCCAAATCAATCTTCCATGCACGCCTAAGCGTTAGTTTGATAGCGTTCCTATCGATATACGCTCTAAGTGTAGCTTCGTTCCCGACCGAGCGGTACTTGATATCGCTCGCAACTCGATTGCACCAAAAAGTCGAAGTGCGCGACACGCGGCACAACTTAGCCAAAAGGCATGTGTGCATAACTATCCCGTTCGAACTATACTTCGGTCTCGCGTACTCGTTCGCGGTTGTCAGCATAAGGTTATTCAAGCACGCCTTGCGTTTGCTAACTTTTTAGCATGCGTTCCTTCCAACTCGAGTCCGTCGCGGTTTGGCACAAAAGCCTTCGCCTATCGATTCCGTTCAATCGAATACTTGTACGAGCTTTTGAAAATATTAGACTTATTGTATGGAACATCCCAAGGCACAACGAGAGAGAGCGTACACTTCTTTTGTTTCAAAACTGAGCTTTCAAAACTGAGAGAATTGAAATGAAGTCCAAGGACGTAAACCGTGCTCTAATACCAATCTGTTACGCCCCGCTCCTGTAGGAGCGATCGTCCTCGCTAAGGCGTGATGCCGCATGGGCCTAGCTTGCGCCCGTGCAAGGCCAAGTCCAGAAATGGCCGATTTGAGCTACGCCACAAAGTCGCACAGAGTGTCCTCATTACAGCGGAAAGTAAATGAACACAAATTGAAGCGAATTCAAACTCTTTATTGATATTCAAGAAGTTTACAAGCGGCGCTAGGCCGATATTACAAATCGCTCAAGCTTTCTCTCTCTGAAACATAAAAGGCGTGCCAAGTGGCTTACAAGATGGAATGATTCATGGCGATGTTCCGATACATTATGCCCTGTATATGGTGCTTCATCTCCTTTCAACGCTCCAAGGCTCCAGAGTTGGCTCCGCCCCTTAGCACGTTCGAGGGGAGCTCCGCACCCAATGACGTCTCCTGCATCCTGCAAGCAGATTGTGGAGTTATCAGTACATTGTTATGCACTGGTGGGGAGGCTAGCTCGCCCACAATGCTATCATTACCAAACACGTTCTATTTACTTTCGTGCACCGTCTATCATTCATTGTCTTTCTAATCTTGCCTTAGGATCAGTTTCATGCATATTTTATAACCTATCTCGTGTTGCCAAATTCAATGTGTTGCATGGAAATACATGCACGACTTACCCATACTTACCGTCCGGCCTTCCCTGTCCAAAGTAAACCAAGTTAGTCAACAATTCATAGAAAATAACTTAACGTGATTCATGTGAACTTTCAATGTCAAGGGCGTGTCCCTGCCTCGGGTCCTAGCGTGTCGTAGGCGTATTTTCTAACTCCTTTGCCGAAGTATTCTCGATTATTTGGTGTGTCATGTTCAAGCCTGTTCAGACGGCACTTCATTTAGTTAACTTAGACTGCTTTGATTTCAATACAAGGACTTGCACGTGGATTGCCACCAGCAAAGCCCACTTAATTTATATGCATCGGTCGCTGGCATCACAAGCCAATCTGGATATGTCTTTCCCTTGGTAATTTTTCACCTATCATGGCGTGCGGCTTGGTACACCCTGATAGTCTTTTGAAATACCCGGCCTTACGTCTCCTGGTGGCCAAGCCCGCACTCAGGCCTGTACGTAAGCCAAATTTTGATTTTCGTCCGGACCGGCACGTCCTTCACACTTTTACCGTACCGCTAGAAATCCCTTATATCTCCCACCTCCCGTATACTAGTGGATTGTCCACGACCATTTCGTTTTCTTTTTGTTTGTCATTTTAACTTAACGGCTGTCTCCGAGCCGTAGGCTAACCCTTAGCCATAATGCGTTATCGACCAGGTTGGCGTCCGTGAAGCGCGGGTAGCGAGCCCCGTTGCACGTGTCCGTCACACCTGTCGCTAACCATTCCTTTCTTTCTTATCTTTTCTTCATTCTTTCTTTTCTTTCTTTCACTTGTCCGTTTGTTCATTGATTCATTTCATTCACATATTCATTCATTCATTCATCGATTCATTCATTCACTTATTCATTCATTCATTCATTTATACATTTTGCAACTCCCTGTGCGGGAGTCACCTTGGTGACCCATCGGTCCTGTGGCCTTTCAATGTTGCTATACTCTACTCGGAATGACTATGTCGATAGTCTTCCCGTTTCATTGTTGTAAACCATTCATTGTTTCATTATTGAACGCATAGGAAACTTGAACGTAAGCTTGTGCCTTAGCACAAGCGTGGAGTGCGGTGCGAGAGTTCTCACATTTTTCATGTTCCTTTCCATATTCTATACAAGCATACAAGATGGGATTATTCCCTTTGCTAGGTGCGTTGAGTCATTTATTAACATGCGCGGTGTTATCGCCTAGCGATTCTAGCAATAGTGTCCGTATTGTTATGTGTCTGGGCTAAGCAAAGACGGGTTCATCGGAGCCACCCACCTTAGCGATGTTCGCATCGGCCGAGCGATACTCCGAGCGCGCCTTTGAAAGTCTAAGTCTGGATACATCTTGACGGGCCAATGTAAGCCTTGCATCGATTCTTTATCTGGTCGATGCCAACTCTTCGGGTCGACGGCTCGTTTGAGTCGTTGCACTTGCCGTTTGAATCGGCGTTCCGCTAGGGCGGAGCGGGTCATTACAGTTTATCGATTCTCCAACCGATATTTGGTGTCGTATCGAACCACTCACATTTGAACATCATAATATGCATATGATATGGGCCAGTATATTATAAATCTACAATATCCCGAAGCACTCCATAATAGTCAAAGTCCGGCTCGTCGTCATAGATGGTGCCTCTTATGCAAACACCGGAATCCTTGGTACTAATGCCGTCATTGATAAATTCGACATTTATAGCATTTTGAGTTGCCTTAAATCTGAAGCCATTAACGACATAGCATGGCCAAGTCTTTGTTTGCCTCTTCGGTCCCAATGCCAGATAACGAACACTCTCATTAGTGAGTGTTATTTCAGGCAATAAAACCTGTAAACAAATATTTATAATTTAAATGTTTTAGATTATATATTTATAATCTCAATTATAATCTCAGTTACTTACGTATTTGCAAAACCATGACGGAAATGTACAATCAACCTCTCTTTGAAGTCCCTTATCGGTAATATCGGGTGTCCTTATTTTGACTTGATCTCTAAATACACTATTAGAGAAAATAAGAATATATAAGTGTAGTCACTTACTTCATCAAATTAGAGATTATAACGAGTGCAAGTGTACTGACTTACTTCTACAAATCTCTCACTTCTTGTATGTCACAGTTTAACAAGACATATCGGTGAGCGACATCATACTCGTCGTCTGTCAACCACCGTTTTTTACTAGCCCCAACAGGCTTGCCCCTTACATTGAATATACCTCCATCCTCAACGTCCTCGTTATTCCTTTGAGGTCTATTTCGATGTGTCTTAACATGAGTATCGAAATAAATGGAGCAGAAGTTTGACACATCTTCGATAAGATATGCTTCGCATATCGAAGACTCTATATGAGCCTTGTTGCCAACTTTCTTCTTTAGATGGTGTAGGTATCTAGAGAGACAAATTATCTTGAGAATTAAGAATGAATTTTAAAACCCACTGAAATTTAACTTAAATTATATCGATTTTTATGTACCTTTCAAATGGGTACATCCATCGATAATGAACAGATGCACCGACACGGGCTTCGTATGCTAGATGAATCGGTAGATGCTCCATGCTGTCGAAGAAGCCATGAGAAAATATTTTCTCCAACTTGCAAATTGTTAAGATAATCTTCTCCTCAAGTTCAACCATGTGTTGCACAGTCAACTTAGTTGAACAAATATCCCTAAAGAATACAGATAGTTCGGCCAACGGAACCCATACAGCAGAAGGCAACAACTCTTTCAAAGCAATGGGCAGTAATCTTTCCATAAACACGTGGCCCGTTAGCTTGCGTTCATTGAGATCAACGCATCTAGACAAATTTGACACATAGCCATCGGAAAATCTTAAAGTAGATACCCACTTGCAGATTATTAATCTATCTTCCTTGCTCAATGTGTATTATGCTATCGACTTACTTAATTGTCCAGCAGCTCCCCTTTGTATCAAGTTCAGATAAGGACGCTTGCATATCTCGGCAATGTCTTGTCTTACTTTTGGATTGTCCTTCGTCTTTCCTTTAATATCCATGACGGTATTGAAGACATTATCGAACACATTCTTTTCGATATGCATAACATCAAGATTATGCCTTATAAGATTATCTTTCCAATAAGGCAAGTCCCAGAAGATACTTCGTTTGGTCCAATTATGGCTTTGTCCGAACCCATCGACACGATTGTTCGATGGATCTTCCATTACAGTGGGCAAGTCCTTTACATCTTCCCAAATATCGTATCCCGACAATCTGGCAGGCGGATGAGAAAATTCTTGTTTTTCAGCTCTAAACGCGTCCTTGTTCTTTCTCCAAGGATGACTCGCGGGCAGAAATTGACGATGACAATCAAAGAAAGAAGTTTTCCTCCATGCTTAAGGTGGAACGTCTTACTATTTCTCATGCATATCGGACAAGACATGGTGCCGTGAGTACTCCATCCCGACAGCATACCGTATGCGAGAAAATTATTGATTGTCCACATCAGTGAAGCTCTCATCTGAAAGTTCTGTTTCCTGGAAATATCATAGGTCGCGACGCCGATCTCCCACAGCTGTTTCAGCTCATCCACCAACGGCTGTAAATATATATCGATATTCTTCGTCAAATTTTTAGGACCCGGTATGATAGCTGTCAAGAACATATAAGGAGTCTTCATACACATCCATGGTGGCAGATTGTAAGGGGTCAGAATGACCGGCCAACAGGAGTATTGAGATCCCGACTGCCCGAAAGGGGCGAAGCCATCAGAACATAGCCCCAGACGTACATTTCTAGGCTCTGTAGCAAAATTTGGATGACGTAAATCAAAATATTTCTACGCCTCTCCATCCGAAGGATGTGACAATTCTCCATCGTCCTTTGTGCGTTCTTCGTTGTGCCACGTCATGTGTTCTGCTGTATTCTGAGACATATACATCCTCTGCAAGCGCTTCGTGATCGACAAGTAATGCATATACTTGTAAGGACGTCGTTTCTAGTTAACTTTCCTTTTCCCCTGACAGGCTTGTAACGATCCACATTACAAAAGCTGCAACTTTCTATATCCTCGTTCTCCTTGTAGTATAACATGCAGCCGTTGCGACAACAATCTATCTTCTCGTACCCCAGTCCCAGTTGTCGGACCATCATCTTCGACTTGTAGAAGTTTTTTGGAAGCTCTTTTGATTCCTTCGGTAACACCTCCTTGATTAGTTGTATAATCCGACCATAGCAAGTTTGTGGCAAGTTAAAATTGGACTCTATGTTCAAAAACTGCATCGTCACTGACAGTACGGAATGTGGCTCACAACCAAGATATAAAAAAGTTTCAGCATCCTGAAACATATCATAGAACTCCTTCGCCTCGGGATTAGGATCCTGCGGATCAAAATTAGGCCCTGCCGCGCCGTACACCATATCTCGTGCAAGGTTATGCAGGTCTCCATAATCAACAGAGCATTCGTCGTCTTCGACGATAAAATCCGTTGCAGCATTATCATCAAAAGCATAAGTAGCAGCATTCGCAACCTGTCTTTTCGCATATAGTTCACCTTGCGATGACCACAGGCCGTAATCACGTACGAAACCCTTACGGGTCAAATGATCTCTTACACTCACCACTTCTTCGTAACGTCTATTGCGACAATTACGACATGGACACTTGATTTTGTTACCGTCCATATACTGAGCTTTGCTCATGGCATACTTAAGAAACACTTCCATGCCTGCTTGAAAATCGTCACTCACACCTATTCTGCTCTCGTGTTGTCGTTTGTACATCCATATACGATCAACGAAATAACGATCCATCAAAGATTGGATGTGAAAATCTGTATCGTAAGACAAACTAAACAGAATTAGTATATAATCATGTAACTGGTGGATCCGCTGGTATATATGTCGGATGTACTTAGTATCGACCGTATCAGATTAATATCGGTCTATAGGTTTGGTATAGGCCGTATCAAATTGGTATTGGCCTTAGCGAATTGGTATCGTCCTATCCGATATGTATCGGCCATATAGCTAGGATTCGTATTGGCCTTATCGATTCGGTATCGGCCATATCCGATAGGTATCGGCCGTATCGGATATTTATCGGCCGTATCAGATTAGCATGGTGGAAGGTTTAGTAACAACTGTACTTAGATTTTTCTCTTCTCGAGCTAGAATACCATTGCAAGAGAGTCACGAGTGAGTAAAAAAAATCTCCTACATATTGATGTTTACGAGAGTGATTGGCCAATTACAGTAACACACATGCTGCATTTTCTACCTGGGAATGAGAGATTGAAAGCAATAACATATAGAGTTGTATTTCGGGAGAAGAACTCGTACAAACTCTTTGTTTACAAAACAAGCTATAGAGAATACAGAACAAAGAGTTTATAGTAGTTCGTCTATAGCTTGCTTTGTGAAGAAAGAGTTTATAGGAGTTCGTCTTCTTCCGAAATACAACTTTATATGTTATTGCCTTCAATCTCTTCTTCCCTGATGGAAAATGCAGCATGTGTGTTACTGTAATTTGCCAATCACTCTCGTAAACATCAATATGTAGGAGATTTTTTTTACTCTCTCGTGACTCTCTTGCAATGGTATTCTAGCTCGAGAAGAGAAAAATCTAAGTACAGTTGTTACTAAACCTTCCACCATGCTAATCTGATACGGCCGATACATATCCGATACGACCGATACATATCCGATACGACCGATACCTATCGGATATGGCCGATACCGAATCGATAAGGCCAATACGAATCCTAGTTATACGGCCGATACATATCGGATAGGACGATACCAATTCGCTAAGGCCAATACCATCCGATACGACCTATACCAAACCGATATACCGATACTAATCTGCTACGATCGATACTAAGTACATACGTATACCGATACCGATAGTTCTATACCGATACCGATAGTGCGATACCGATACCGATAGTCCGATACCGATAGTGCGATACTGATAGTTCAATACCGATAGTCCGATAGTCCGCTAGCGATACCGATACCGATAGTCCGATAGTTCGATACCGGAACCAATAGTGCGATACCGATAGTGCGATCATATACTGTTAGAGTACATATCTAACTTGAACACATGGTGGTTGTGTATTAACAAGGGCATCTAGAGATGTACGTGCACTCACACTGCTGGTCATTAATCTCATAATATCTATATGAACCTGGGAATGTTTATGATCTCATTAGCCTAATAAATCGCATTACCATGTGTGAAATTTTTTTATATTACTCAAACTGCATGCTTTTCAAAGCTTCAGTACAGTACCGAACTTAGCTGACTCTTGTCGTTAACAATAAGCGATAAAATTGAATCGCAGAAAAAATATGAATCTATGTATAAAAATTATAGACAATGGACCTAAAAATTATAACCAAATATGTCTTAAATGGACAAGGGCAGATTTCAGTCCCCACCCCCTCCACCCCCCCCCCCCCCCCCCCCCCCCCCCCCCGCCGCGGGGCGATCAAGTACAAGCACAAGCCAATAGGACCACACTAGTACAACCATGCCAAGTATCACACACAAAATATAATATGTATATATGTACCATAGGCCATAGAATGATATGCAAGGCTATACTAGGCATGGTATATATAGGTATTATTATCATATAGAGGTATGCACTCATAGGCTATATGCCATATAGACAAAGTATTTATATATATACATACAGGCCATTAACCCTTATAATACATATGGAGATGGACATGTGAGTGTGTTTACAACTAACTTGTGTGTGTGTATGCAACCTAGACTAGAGTGTGAGTGTGGGACATATATATGTGATACAATAGTGTGTGCCAAAGGTGGATGAGTGAATTCAGGAATTAGTGGTTCTTAGTTTAGGCATATGCATGTGTGTGTAGTTGTAATCAGATTTCATGTGTTTGTGTGAGTGTGTGAGTGTCTCAGTCCTCAGATTTCAGATTCACATATATACATACAAACTCAACTGTTAAACCACTCTATATACCATTTCCTATTAACTACACTTTTCCACCTATCCCATTGCCTAGGTATCAACCTTATCCCCATACTCTAGTATCTAGGTATTCCTAAACCTTTCCCATACCTTTACTCTATACTTTACCTACATCTATACGTACCTCACATTACACAATACCTCACTACCTACCTATATTGGCTCACCAATCCACTACCATTTCCTATACCCTATTGACTGATCCTGAACACTACTCCTCCTATTACTCACACATTAGAAAACCCTTTCTTATTACCTATACAAACACACACTCACACCAAAACCACTGTCTCCTGCCTGCTGCATGTACAGGCCCTAAGACATGCACCCTGCACACTCTGCCTGAACATTGGCCTATGGCCAATGTAACTGCTACCTACAACAGGGCCATGATGGCCTGCTGCAAGCAACAGTCCCCTCACCTAACCCTTGCTGCTAAGGTTGCTACAACTGCAAGCCAAGCCTAACCCAACCTCAGGTTACATATATACACAGTTACATTATCATTAAAAAGTCATCTAATATCTAAGAGCCTAATTAACCAAATCAGTAACCACATAGCAGATATCAGTAACAGTGGGCGCCCCCCGCAGCCCCGTGCGCGCCCCCCACAGCCACCGCCGCCACTTCAGTCCCCCCCTCCCCCTCCCCCCCCCCCCCGCAGCCCCCGCCGCCCCTCGCAGCCCCGCGCGCGCCACCCACAACATCTCTCTGCCCCTCCCACCCCCCGCCGCCCCCCCCCCCCACCACCACCCGCCTCCCCCGTCGCCCCCCAGCCCCTGACGCACTCGCCGCCCCAGCCGCCCCCGCAGCCCCCGACGCCCCCGTCCCGCTGCACCCACGACTACCGCGCGCGCGAGAGAGAGAGAGAGAGAGAGATTACCTTTGGGAGAGAGAGATGAGAGGTCGCCGATCACCGCCGCGGGAGAGAGAGATGAGAGGGAGGCCGATCGATCACCGCCGCAGGAGAGAGAGAGAGGAAAGAGAGTAAAATTTGGGGGAAATGAAAAGTTCCCCCCGTCGTTTCAATTTAAGTCTGGAACGTATATTTAGCGACCGACTAGCGACGGACAAAATCCGTCGCTACGCCGACGCTATATTGTAAACCTGACGACGACCTTTCCGTCGCTACGTAGTCGACAATTTATCCCGCCACTTCTCATAACATTTTTCGCCAAATTATCGACAGCATAGCGACGGATGAAAATCCGTCGCCATATCGTCGACGCCGTGGCGACGGACTGTCGACTTTCTCCTACCCTTAAAATCAAAACAAAATGATATCGGCTTATCGTCGGTATGCCGTCGGTGATTTGTCGCAAATCCGTCGCTAATTACGACGGAAAGTTTCGGTCACTAACCATCCGTCGCTAATTGACTGTATTTTGGTAGTGCCGCAAGCCTGCCTTTGCACTTCTTCCACTGATCCCACAAGCCACCCCTACTAATCTAAGCACTGAAGTAGGTAATCCAAGCGCTATACAAATCAAAGCTATCCAAGCGGATAGGCACCAGGAATAGGTTCTTCGATCAAACAGCCCCAGGAAAGGAAGAGAGTGTAAGAGCACAGTGTATCACACGTGTTGGAAGATACGGGAAGCAAGGGGAGGGGTGCGGTGAGGGAAGGTTTGCTTTCTAATAAAAATATCAAGTTGGCTCGTCCGTCTTTCTTTATGTTGATCGTTATGGGCCTCTTGAATCTTCTCTTCCCTATTTTTTTGTATGTAATGCGGATTTACTCTTGTTTTACTATTGATAGGAATTCTCTTGTTGAGACCCTATGAATCAATTAAAACCTCAGATTCATACTAGAACCAAGATGATTTCGCCCCAAGCTAAACTCAAAGGTTCTCTGAGTAAAAACCATTTGATGATCACTTATTCAATGAGTAGATGTAATGACTCAACAAAATCTTTGTCCTTCGGACAAAAGAAGTACCTATCTCCATTTGGTTCTAGGGGTGAGTAACAGTTTGATTCAAACCAATAACGGTAAATCGTATTTCTCAAAATCGATACCGTTTTCATAAAATCGAACAAAATCGAACCGAATTAATTCGGTTCAGTTTTTGGTCGGTTCGATTTCATAGGCCGATGGATCGGGCCTTCACTTTTAAGCAAATGAGCCAATTTAAATAACAAATCTTCAAAAAAAAATGACATTATTATATATATTAATTATTATAATTATAGTGAGTAAAAAAATATTAGTATATATAGATTGAGGGTAGAGAGAGAGCGAGAGAATGTAAGGAGAGAGTACGTTTAGATAGGGCTAGTGAAAATATTAGTATATACAAATTGAGGATAATTTGGTAAATTGTTTAATCTAAATTGATTTTTTGTTCCGTACGGTTACTCGGACCAAGAACAAAACACTGAACCGATATTTCAAAATTTTAAATCTCTAAACTGATTTGGTAAATTATTGAATACAAATCGATTTTCTGTTCGTATATTACTAGATTTCAGAAAATATATGTTTTATTTTTTTTATATTAATATTCTAACTTATAATTAAGATTTAAGAGTACATGTTCATCTGTTTTATATAATTGGGGATGTCAAGGGGGGAAGTTGCTACTTATCTCCATTTGGTTCAGATCAGTTTGAGATATACTTAGACTTCACTAACGACTTGAAAGTGTCTTCTTGCATGTTCTGGCATAGCCATGGATAAATGAAGAAACTCAAATAGGAACTTAAAACAATAACTTGTAATATAGTTATAGTCCGTGGTTGTTATCTAGTGGTAGCAAGGGCCCCGGCACAAAAGACGCATGTTCGAATTCTCTTTTGAGAAGTCGAAAAAAATGACACCTTAAAAAAAACCTTATAATATAGTTATGACATATGGACTTATTTTCTATTTATGTTTTGATTTTCTTTCATGTTTAGTCCCTTAAAAAAAGAGTTAAGGATGATATGTATTTAATCCAACGAGATTTCATTGACCAGAACTCGCAAGTTCTTCTAGGATTTTTTTTTTATAAATGAACCTTGTTCTATTGGCAAAACATTTTGAAAGAAGAACATATCGCCGAGACTCCTACCGGTCGGCCGTCTAGCTCGTTATTCTTTGAGATCTGGATAGGTTTGGTCTGATTAGTACTAGCATAAGGGATTGTGATGTGTGAAAAAAAACATGCAATTTCAGTCATTCATATTCCTAAAATTTGTGCACTCTGAAAAAAAGAGAAAGATAAAATGACTTTGAGCTCAATAATACATATAAACAGTTTGATTAGAGCCCTATTCATCATGTGCAGGTCAACTAAGCCTACTATACAAATTGACACACCCCCTCTCGTAGTGTCGGACTTTAAATTTTGGAGTCTAACGTAAACTCTAAATATGACGTCCTCAAAGCTTAATATTCGTAGAACTTATTTTTTTTCATCGACATATTATCAATAAAAAATTCATAAAATAAAATAATAAAGATGAAGATGTTCCAAATAAAAAAAATCTTGATGTTCCAGACAAATAATCATGGATTCATTAAACCATAAGTCGTGTGATTTTAGCCGACTTTTATAGGCCGCAAGCATAGACATTAAGTTCTAAAAACTAATGAATCCATAACTAGAAAAAAATAAACTAATAACAAGCACACTACATATGATTATTTGTCTCAACTTGATATGAGATCCATAGCAATAAGTTAAAGTTACATGACTTATGATTATTAGCTTACTTTGATATGAAGTTTATAACTTGTCTGGACTTGATAAAATCCCTTGAGACATGTTATAATCTGAAAGATTCTTTTTAGTGCTCTCTAAAATTTTGGGCCTAAGACAGCCACCTCATGGACCTTCTTTCGACTAAGAAAGGAAGGGAACTTAAATTTAACAATTATGTCCTCAAACTAGAGCTATATTTTTAGTAATAATGGAGCATTAAGTTTATAACTATTATTTGACTGGACTTGATAAAATCCCTTGAGACATGTTATAATCTGAAAGATTTTTTTTTAGTGCTCTCTAAAATTTTGGGCCTAAGACAGCCACCTCATGGACCTTCTTTCGACTAAGAAAGGAAAGGGAACTTAAATTTAACAATTATGTCCTCAAACTAGAGCTATATTTTGAGTAATAATGGAGCATGTTAGGTTTAAAGGGGAATGCCATTTGTCAAATGAGCTATATTTGAGTAATAATGGGTGTCTTATACCATTCCTCGGTAACCACAAGAGCCACTCGAGTTCGATCTCAATTTCATATTTAATATGGACATATGTCACTATTTGCAAGTCTAATTAGAGTTTCAAAATTTCCAGCGGGTCGATAATTCATTGTAAAAATTATGTGTTTATGGATGTGCTTGATGCATTAGAATGGGTAGTGGGCCAGTTCTTACATGTATGCTTGTAATAGAAATGGGCTAAAGTGGCCATGCATGGATTTGGGCCAAGTACTATTCATACACCGCTAGCCGCTAAAACTCCATAGATGGGTTCAAATTACAGCAAAAAATCTCCGCTTTAAAGTGTAAATTATACCATGCAATATGTATCCATCAAAGACTTTGTGTTCTTTTTTCTTTTTATTTTTCTTTTTCAAAACCAAGGCCGGTGGACAATGCCATCCAGCCAGCCTCGATCCGGAGGCCGTGGACAACGCCACCCAGCAGTTCCCGTGGAAGTGGGGGCTCGAACCCGTGCACTCACCCCCGAGTGCCAGTGGTCTTACCGGTGCGCCATTGCGCCACTGGCAATAGTCATGCAAGATATTAAGGAAATTAGTAGTTGTGACAATAGTCATGCAAGATATTCCTTTTCGGTTTCTGGAATAAAATATATTAGGACTATTTTACGAGAAATTATTTAGTGGGATGGGTTTACCGCTTACCAGCAGTAAATTGTGAGTCCGTCCAATAGTATAATGACTCACGGTAAAATAAAAAATCAGAAAGGAAAAATAAATAAAACAAATGCTAAATATTATTAAAATAGGATTATCAAAAGGGTCTTGTTATCGACACTCCTAAAATTTCATCCTGCACTCCTCTTTAAATTTTTATCATTCAACTTCCAAATCTACTCATATATTAAATCTGAGATTAATTTGTGCATGCATGGAGGGCAGAGTGCATAGTGCAAGATAATATTTTATGGGATGCTAATAATGTTAATGCAGGAACATATTTGGAATCTGAGTGATAGAAAAATTAAAGATGAGTGCATGATAACATTTTAGGAGTGTCAATAACGATATCCTTACTAAAATAGTAAGATATCATCATGTGTCACTATACCATTGAACGGACTCACCATGCAGTCCAAGACATAGGTTTGAATGTCTGTGTATTTTAAGATTTTTATCATTGCCTTCCTGGCCTACAGTTCTCTTGTGCCAATTGTACGAGTTGGATTAAACAAGCAGTTAGGGGATCATTCCAACTGTGTCCTGATATCTAACGCGAGCTAATAATTGTCAAATAGCAAAAGTAAACAAAAATCAACCGATCTGCTTCCTATTCGGTAGGATCGGCCTTAGAATAAGTCAGACAAGCCATCGGATTTGGATAACCCTTTTAGATAGGACAACTCCTCAGGTCCCTAAGTTTTCAGTTCTCTGCCAATAGAGCCCTTGCGGTTCAACCAAAATCCTTCTTGTCAGTTGAAATGGCAATCTCTCATATCCATATTTTCAGTTAATACTGGGAAGGTCTCGCGTAGCTCAAGAGTCAGGAGAGAAACTCACAATCCAAGCTCCACGTAACGTCAGAATTGGAGATTTCGATGCTGCCGCCAATTTGAGGGTCAAACACTTCCAAACATGGCATCCTATTTTTTTTGGAGTCAAGGGATAGGGGCAACCAAAATTAACTCCGATTAGGATAACCCAATCTCCTGGGCCGGTCCTGCTCGTCAGTATATCTCTAGGTGATTTCAGTTTTGCTCACATATATTCAGAATGAAGTCTATCGTGAAAGCATGTACCTATACGTACTCTTTTCGGGCTTTTTGATCACCGCTGATTTTTTGAATATCCTCTTTATATCCTCAATCCAAGTTCATTTAGACGTATCCTACTTCCGGCAACTCTAGCCTAATGTCCTATGTTTTAACATATTGGGGTTTTGATTGGTATGTATCGTACGTGTCCAATTCATAAGAGACGAATGGTTGGGTAGATTACACCCATAATACTGAACTTGTTAGGCCCTAGGCCTTGTATAGGAAGCAACCCTAACCCTACATGATCTTGTTGTTTATTTTCGAACAACTCTATGAATATTAAATCACAATCTAAGTAAATCTAGCTTTGCTGAAACAGTAGACATCGGTAGAAACTTGCTATAAAACGAAATGCAGGAATTGCTAATGAGATCAGCACACTATGTTGGGGGCGATTAAAAGCGCCGTTGTTCAAAGCAAGATTCGACCGTCTTCGTCTATTCGTTTCCAGGAATCAGTAAGTTCTGAGTAATCTCTGAAATGTTGTATGTCACCTCCCTTCTTCTTCGAACAACACGGACAAGCGTCAAGAGCTGATGCAAAAAACTTCGGCTCCTGTAGAAATGAAACTCTCTTTCTAACAATGAATTTTGTCCTCTCTTTTTTTACCCCTCTTGTATAAGCAATAAGTATTGGTGTTCTCTCTAAATATGAGCATCCCAACATCCTACTAAAGAGCATCATTAGTAAGACCCATCCCATTTTCTAGATTATAATTTCGGTCTCATCCAATCCATAGGTGCTAAAGGTTGGGCCTCCCAATTTCTAGATTCTGGATTGTAGGAACTCGTTTTGCAGAATAGTAAGTCTCAATTTGGAGCACAATTTTCTAGATTCTAGACTTTATAATTTTTTTCCTACATCAATTTTTGACCACATAATCTTTGAGACCGGAGTTCACTTTATCATTTTCTACTATTCTCATACAAATCCAACCCATTCTACATTTACATTTTTTTTTTTTTTTTTTTGAAATTTTGGACCTCAAATTGCATTTGAGAGTCCTAGCTACTAATGATGCTCTAACAATGGAGATAAAAAAAAGAGTGATCTAACCAGTCATCCCACTAACAACATGGGGCTATAACCCAAGAGTACCTACCAGAGTGAGAAATTACTAAACTGGACAACCTACAACGAGGCTAGCATAGCAACGCAGTTGCGCAACCCCGTATCCTTGCGACCCTACTGCAGTGTGTCACCGCAGCCCCACTGCCATGCAACTATGCGCCCTCACATCTCCGCTGCAACGCACCTACTCTGCACCCAGTGCGAACATGCGCATCGACACAACCATCGCAGCCTTGCTGTGTCGCGCCAGACACATAAGAGCGCGTCTACTCCACGAATGTGTGAAGTACAAGCCATCAAAGCGCCACTTTGCCGACGCCTGAACACGAGTACGAGCTAGACCGGCCTAGCTCCAAAAACATTTTCCCAATAAATTGTAACAAAATCAAATGATTGTAGTATGATTTGTACCTTATACTTGAGCTTACACTTCTCATGTATAAATTAGTAAATAATACTTCAAATATTGAAATACAAACACTTAGATATTTTATTCCAAAGTATAATAGTGGTAGCGGGCCTCTGACTAAACCCAACCAATCTAGCTCAACCAAGCATCTAAATAATATTAATCATTTGCTCGTACAAATAATAAGTAGTGTTTACTTTTAAAAACTTCTTTAATTCTCTTTAGGCAAAGTTAGCATCAAACTTTATTTATCACCTATTTATTTAGACTAAGGAGAACAAACGTGGGATACAAGTGGCGCTAAAGGCTCAAGTAATGTGTTGGCAGTCCCCGGAAAAGCACAATGAGTTGAGGATCAATATATGTTTCTTCGGAAAATTTCAACAGTAGCATTAAAGTTTATTTAAATTGCCGAAAAGGCACAAAGTTTGGAGAAAATTCAGATTGAGCATCGTCGTGCCCCATTTTTGGACGTGAAAAATTACTTCCTAATACCCTCCCCCACGTCTGGCTTAGCCTGTGAAAAAAATAATAATAATAATAATAAATAAAAGGGCGCCCAAACAAGGGGCGCCAAATTTGCATTTATTATTAAAAAAGAAAAAAAAAAAGGCGCTCAAAAATGGGACGCCGATTTTGCATGCAGTGAAAAAGAAAAAGAAAAAAAAAAGCGCGCCCAAGAACGGGGCGCCGAATTTGTATTTACCCAAAAAAAAAAAAAATGCACGCCCAAAATTTGGTGAGCGGGGAAAAAAAAAAAAAGGGGCTCCCTTTTTTTTATTTGTTTTTTCTACTTTTTTTTTCTACTTTTGTTTACTTTCTCCTTTCTTCTTTTTCCTTTCTTCTTTGGTGAGCGGGAAAAAAAAAATGCACGTCCATTCTTCTTTGGTTTGCTGGCAGCGGCCAGCTTTAATTTCGGCGCCCCTAAATGGGGCACGCTTTTTTTTTTTTTTTTCTTTTTCTACTTTTCTTTGTCTCTTTGCTGTCAGTGTCAGGAGCTTAAATTCGGCGCCCCTAAATGGGGCGCCCTTTTTTTTTTTTAATTAAAAATCGGGATTAAGAGCAGCTGATCTGAGGGGAATGACGGTGATTAATTTTTTATGACCTATTTTTGGGCGTGAAAAATTTTCACGCCCTATTTTTAGGCGTGACCATGCTGCTCTCGCAAATTTCACAAACTTAATGTCTTTTGTGCAATTTTTAATAAGTTCTTTGCTTCTCGTAAAATTTTCCGATGTTTCTTTGAACTCTTTAAAGACATAATTGCATTCTTGTCAAGTTTCACACGTGTCCCCGGATAATTGCACATAGCCTTTGGATAGCATCCCACCTAAACTACCCCACTTCCATGAAAGTTTTAATATCTTGAGGTTTATATATATATATATATATATATATATATATATATATATATATATATATATATATATATATACCATGAAAGTTTTGATATCTTGAGGTTTATATATATATATATATATATATATATATATATATATATATATATATATAGCCTTTGGATAGCATCCCACCTATATATATATATATATATATATATATATATATATATATATATATATATATATATATATATATATATATATACATACGTCCTTAGAAAATTTTTTAAAAACCTCCCTCACTCTAATTCGTAATATTAATGTTAATATTAATGTTAATATTAATATTAATATTTTTATTTTTATTTTTTTATATTAATATTAATGTTAATATTAATGTTAATGTTAATGTTAATATTAATTTTAACGTTAAGTTTAATGTTAATTTTAGTATTTAATGTTAATATTAACATTAAATTACGGATTAGAGTGAGGAGTTTTTAGGGGATTTTTTAAGGGAGGTCTTTGATCCGCTTCATATATATATATATATATATATATATATATATATATATATATATATATATAACACTCCAAAACCAGTCGATTGGTTTTGTATAATGGAACCAGCCTATGTTTTATGGGTTGGATTGAAATTTACTAGTTGACATTAAAACGTGTAGACTCTACCATTTTTTAAGTCATCTAATTTCAACCATTCAATTCCAATCCAACATATATAACTAGGGGTGAGCATATAACGGTTGAAAACCGAAAACCGAAAACCGAACCGAACCGAACCGAAATATGACAAACGGTTCGGTTTTTCGGTTATCGTTCGGTTTACGGTTTAAAATTTTAAAAATTTGAAATAATGGTTCAGTTTTAGGTTCTTCATCCAAAAAATCGAACCGAACCGAAAACCGATTTAGATTTAGTAATTTATCAAACTATCCACAATATACATATAATAATGTTTATTAACCCCTAACTGAGCACTCTCTCTTCTCCTATTCTATGTCGGTGCTTCTTTGAGCACTCTCTCTATCTACCATCAATCTATATACTAATATCTTTCACTCTATGTAATATAACAATTTATAAATACAATAATGTCATATATTTTTTAAAAATTTATTATATAAATAGGCTCATTTTGCTAAAAATTTGAAGGCCATGCACATTGGCCCATGAAACCGAACCGACCGAAAACCGAACCGAATTAATTCGGTTCGGTTTTGTTCGGTTTTTATAAAAATGGTTCGGTTTTCGGTTTTGAGAAATACGTTTTACGGTTATTTCGGTTTTGACATATTCGGTTCGGTTTGAACCGAACCGAACCGATGCTCACCCCTATATATAACACATGGTTTCAATATACAAAACCAGCTGGCCATGGTTCTATAGCACCTCTCTCTCTCTCTCTCTCTCTCTCTCTCTCTCTCTCTCTCTCTCTCTCTCTCTCTCTATATATATATATATATATATATATATATATATATATATATATATATATATATATAATCGTTTCATAGGGAGTGCAAAATGTAAGATCACACAAGATCCAAAAATTGAAATGTTCCAAAAATCAGAAATTTCTAAAACTTTTAGCCTTTATATGTATTACTAATGTGAAATATTTATTTCTTTTAAGTCATGTTTGGTTTACAGAATCATAAATTTGAAAAAGAAAAGTCAAATAAACAGGAAAGAAAAATGAATTCCAAGGAAAAAAAAATGGAGGGAGTGGTTTTCTCATTTACCCCCATGGATTCGCTTTTTTTTATTCCTAAGTATCCACTTTTTTCTCCCAATTTTTTGAATATTTCCAGACAATGGAAAAAGTTTAACAAAAATATAATTTTTTTAAATAAATTAGTAATGAATTGATTTACTTTTTCTTTCCTTTCCTTTTCTTTACAAAACCAAGTGAGTTAGAATGGTTAAGAAAGGAAACTATTTTTAGCATTTGTACATTATCCTTGAAATATTACAAAAAAGTATTTTAGTAAATAATCTTATTATTCTAATTGACATTTTTATTATTTTGTACAAAACGAGAATATCTCTTAATTTCTTTTAAATAGTGAAAATATATGCTAGTTTTTATATTTTGAATGTGGACATTGCTGAAACATTCCTATGAGAAACGGCCATGTTTGTGGCTTTAATTAAGTTGGCATGTTCAAGGAGGAGGAAATCAAGATGGCTAATGTAATTTTTTTTTTTTTTTTTTGAGATGTCCGGCGATACGTATGGAACTTTGTGTAAGCTACATTGCATGTATGTCGGATCCACTGTCTTTAACTTCCACCAAATAATTTTTCGTCACTTAGTCAGGATCTTACACCTCTCCTCGGTAATCACAAGAGTCACTCAGACTCGATTATGGCTAATGTAGTTTAACTCTATAGGTAGTACACATGTAATCAATATATTTAGTTTAGGCACCCACTTAAGAGTATGCTTAGCACTAAGGCCTTCCTTCCACTAGTTTTTGCTAGTGGGGGGAGTGCAAGTCCACTAAAGAGTAGGGCATCTACAAATTGGTCATCATCCGCCATGTCAAAGGAGTGTCATCAAAGGATACGCACAAACGTGTCCAACACTATTATGTTGAGGTGTGCCATTGGATTGAACACTCTTTCCCCAAAAGAAGGGAGAGGGAAAGAGAAGTGCAATAATACCATCCCATGTGAGATGTTAAAACTTTTAGAAAAGAACTTTTTTTAATGCATCAAATAAGAAATAAGAAATAAGAAAAAAGAAAAAAGAAAAAAGAAAAAAAAGAATAGATGTGTCCCGTACCTAACTCCATTAAGCTATTGGTGGGAGTGAGGAGGTGTACTCGAACCATAACTTGTCTGTGGACCTATTTTGAACCCATGCTTCGGATCCTCATTTGCCACTCATTTTCGTCATCATGACGACGAGTGACGCCGTTACAAAATATATATTGAAATGTTGGATAGTTCGTATTGTTATTTGGTGTTGGACGAGAACCGATCGAATAAGAGATTCTGTTTGATACGAAGGAAAAAAGAAAATTTTGTTCAGATCGATTTTGAAAATAATAAAAAATATATTCAAATTCGATTCTGATTTTGATCCAAAATGAAAATAACGTAAACGCATTCAATTCTATGTGTATTTTACGGTTAAAAATATGTATATTTTAAACAGTAAATGTATGTTTTTGAAGTCCAACTTTGGTAAGAGAAATCAAATGTGCCGTGTTTTCGAGTTCATTATTTTTCGAAATCTCGAAAATACTGAGATGAGTTTGTTTTGTAGATTACTGACACTTCTAAAATTTTACACAAATATAGATTTAGAATTAAATCTTTTATAATACATATTATGAAAGATTAACTTTGGAAAAAATCTAAAATCGTAGTTAGGAGATATGACTCTTCAAAGTCTCTATAGTTGCTGAAAATTTGAACTGTATTTTGGACGAATTTTAGAACTGATTTGGGACAAAAAAACAAGAAGTGCAACTTTGGGCTCAGATTCGAAATACGACAAATGTATGTATACAATTTACATTTTTGATATAATTTGGGCCCAATTACAAGTCCAATTTTGGGTCCGATCTATTAAATAACAAAATAGTCTAATCGAACCAACTACGTGTGTTCTATTTGGTTTCAATATAGCTAATTTCGTGTTGAAATTTTTAAATTTTTGATTTATTCGATTTTGTCTCTTTTCATTCGATTGAGACCGAATAAATTAAATGCTAATCCCTAACATGGACAACTCTATAGTAAGTGAAGTGGACCTTCCCTATTTGTGTATATTTTGAGTTGGCTGTCAAAGGATCCAATATGGAAAATGTCATAAAAGTATATGCAAAAAAAAAAAAACAAAAAGCAAAAAAAAACAAAAAAAAAAAAGTATATGCCTATTCCATTGCATTCTCATAGCTCTTTTCTTCTGTTACATAAGTAAATTGAACTTAGTTTTATTTTCGGAAATGATATTTGACTGCTCTTGGGCGTGCCCGTCCATATATAGGTCCCTCTGTTAGCACCGGAAACTGATGGAAGACCGTCACGTGAACTGTGTATGTGTATGATTGGCGGTCATGCAAATGGCGATCCAAATAGTAGGATTTTTTTTTTTGGGTGCAATGAATTCAAATGGAGATCCTAGCTGGCGACAGTCCTTCAAGATTGGACCAGCAGGTTGAACCTGATGACCAGCTAGTATCGAACCGGTCTCTAAACCGCTGCACCGGTCCAACTTGGATCCCATTTATGGATCGAAAATGCTAAGGTCTCGTTTGGTTCGCGGAATGGAAGGGAAAGGAAATCAATTCCTTGTCATTTTCTTTCCTTTGGAAAATTTTATTTTTCATTGATTTTCCTTCCTGATGTTTGAAAATGTCAAAAAAAAATTGAAAAGGAAAGTAAATACTTCATTGTGGGAAAGTGATTTCTTACTCGGATGGATAGAATCACTTTTCCTCCTAATTTTTCTTCCATTGTGAATCTACTTAATTCTTTTGGCACCCAAATATAGGAAAGTAATAACTTTCTTTTTCCAACCTGGAGATTCCGGGAATCAAACGAGGCACAAGTCTACAACCAAATACTTACAACCTTTCTCTTTTCTTCCTTACACATGGATCCCACCGGGTCCCATCTTCTCTCTCACCTTTCCCTACATGGACTCTATTCGACTCCAACATTTTATTTCTCTTCCAATCGAAATTCGACATGTAATAGTTGTAAAAAAATTATAAGTATTTGATTGTAGGCATAACAATCACTTTCCGACAAGTAATCACTTTCGTTGTGGTTCTTTTTTATGGCATTATGGGCTGTAGGCGTGGCATTTAAATGGGTCTCCCCCTCCCCGCCTCCAACTTCAAGAAAATGGAACCATCGATCCTCATAGAAGCTTTTAATATATATATATATATTTTTTTTTTTTAAGTGGGGTTGCCAAGCGCCAACCAGTCTAGGACTATGATCACAGCACAGGCGCCAAGGTGGGGCCCACCCTAAGCTAGCACAGGCCCCGAGGAGACGTGAACTAGCCGTTGTAAAATTTGAAACTGCAGACCGGCCTCCCAAACACAAAACAGGGCTGCTGCCATGACAGAGGTTAAGCTTATTTGTTTTAAGTCTTTCTCCAGGGTGTGAAATTTTGTTCATCAGCCGTAGACGTCCAGTCCTCCTGCTAACATGGTCTATAATTTCAACAAATGAGAAGAATGACACGTGATATCGTAATTTAAGCTGCGGTCCCCTTCATCTGGAAAGATTCAAGGAGTTTTCGGTCCGGTCCGGGCCGGCCCACGGTCCAGAGGCGGCGGGTCTGACCGGGTTCGGGCCGGTCCAGGACCGGCCCACTCTAAAATTCGGTCCGGACTAAGCCCGGTCCGATTTTCATGTTCTGGGCCCAGCCCGGCCCATTGAACCGGGCACAAGTGGGGTCGGTCCGGGCTGAACCGGACCACGGGCCGGTCCGGGCCTTGGGCGGTTCGGGCCGGTTCAGGCCGGGTTAACCGGACCGGCCCGGTTTGTTGGATTTTTTTTTTTTTTTTTTTTTTTTTTTTTTTTACAGTTTTTTGTTTAATTTAGTTTTTTAATCATTTTCTTTTGTATTTTAATTTTAAAAATTTTTAACTTAAATGTTTATAAAAAAAATATTTATAAAATGTTTATACAAAATATGTTTAAAAAATATTTATAAAATGTTTTCTTTTTAATACAAATGTTTATAAAATGTTTTTACAAAATATGTATTTTCTTTTTAAAACCATTTTTAAAACCATGTAAAAGTAATCATTTTCTTTTGTATTTTAATTTTAAAAATTTGTAACTTAAATGTTTATAAAATGTTTATACAAAATATTTATAAAAGTAATGTTTATACAAATATATACAAATGTTTATACAAAAATGTTTATACAAATATTACAAATATTTATAAAAATTTATAAAAATTTTAAAAAAACATTTCTCCCTCTTCCTTTATCCGGACTTGGGACCGGCAAATGCTTGTTTGGCATAGGCAGAGTTAAAAAATGTTTTTTTTTAAAGTAAAAAATAGTTTTTGAAAGTATAAGCTAAAATTTGAATAGTATAAGTAAAAAAAAAAATAGTTTTTGAAAGTATAAGTTAAAATTTAAAATTGAAATGTATAAGTTTAAACGTACATACCTGATACCTTGCACCGTAGCCTCATTGTTGTTCGCCTTCATGCAATGAAAGCGATTCCAAATCCAGCTCGTGGATGTCATGATCTTCTTCATCT
Source organism: Iris pallida (assembly GCA_029216955.1). Lineage (NCBI taxonomy): Eukaryota > Viridiplantae > Streptophyta > Magnoliopsida > Asparagales > Iridaceae > Iris > Iris pallida. Next base: position 28,920,902 of record JANAVB010044419.1, read on the forward strand.
TTCTGGTTTTGTGTTCTTTTATCGGCATTCATCCAATCTTGTACGCACACGATTGCTTCCAGAATATCGGGCTTCAAGCGGCTCCTCCTATCGCTCAACATCCTCGAACTTGCACTAAAACAGGACTCTGATGCTACCGTCGACACCGGGACCATCAGTAGATCACGTGCTATGTTAGAAAGTACAGGAAATCTCTTGTCGTGTCTCTTCCACCATTCTAAAACGGCGAAGTGATCTGGAGTCTCATCTTCGTCTTGATAAGAGTTAAGGTAAGCAGACAACTCTTGAGTAGGTTGGGAAGATTGCTTTTGTTTCTTCCTTTGTAGTATGCGACCGGTTGCTGATAGCTTAGACGCCAAGCCGGAGCTACTACTAGCCCCCCCCCCCTGAGTTGGTCGGGTCGACGTTGCTCCTTCTTCGTACAGTATAACTAACCTGTCCAAAGCCACTTTAACTTCTGCCTTCATGTCAGAAACGTCTATACCCATATATTCTCCATATCCTTCTAATAAAACCTCTACGCCATCCAAATTTGATTGTAGGATCAAATATGGAAGCCAAACAATATAAAAGAGGTACTTCACCCCAATATTTCCTGAATTTGGCTTCCATATTTCTCACCGCAATTTCAAAATTTGGATAATCTCTATATTTAGAAAATAAATAAGACATGTTACAAAGTTCACGTAAAGCTAAGCAAGATGTGGGATAATAAACACCAGAAAGAGTTAATGTAGCATTGTAAAAAACTTCTAAAAATTCACAAACACTTTCAGCTGCTACCCAATCATCATCAGTAACCTGATAGTCAAAGGTGGCATCCGAAGTACAATAATATGTAATAGCACTCTTAAAAGGAATTGCAGATTTCAACATCAAGTAGGTGGAGTTCCACCTAGTTGGTATATCCTTCACAAATCTTCTAAAAGTCATACCAAAATGTGCGCAAGTGCATGCAAAACTTTGTTGTCTACTTGGAGACGAGTTTAGGTGGAGCAAGCATTGTCGCAGAGTGTCTAAATGGGGTTCAAAAAATTTTAAACATTCTTTAACAACTAAGTTAATTATATGGCAAGCACACCTAACATGCATAAGTCTACCTTCTAAAATAGGCTTAAAAATTACTGACAAAGAAGACATAGCAGCATTGTTGTTTGATGCATTGTCCAAAGAGACAGAAAAAATTTTAGCGTGAATATCATATTCACGCACGTGTCTTGAAATCTCACTTGAAATTACAGCGCCCGTGTGTGGACATTCTATAAGTTTAAGACAGATGATGCGTTTTTGCAACATCCATTGTGCATCTATATAGTGTGCAGTAATACAAATATAAGCATAACTCCATTTAGTAGTCCAAATATCAGAAGTAATAGCTAACTTACTAATATTTTCAAAATCCGCTTTCAAAGCGGCTTTCTGCTCGTTGAAGAGACGAATGGCCTCCTTTCGAGCTTGTTGCCTACTCACTTTAGTAAAGGAGGGGTTTAGAGAAAGTGATACATAATCTCGTAAAGATTCGCTTTCACCCGTCGTGAAAGGAAGTTCGTCACGAATAATATGTTTAGTTAATTCGGTTTTATGCCTAGCAGCTGAATAAGTAAAGTTATCAATTGAAAAATCGGTGGCGCCGAAGCTTATTTGGGTTTGGGACGCTTGAAGTGTGTCCTTCCCGTAGCAAGTGTCGTAGTGTCTGGATATAGTCCCGGTGCCACCGCCCTTCTTCCATGCGTACTGGTTGCAACATTTCTTGCATTGCGCCTTGTACGGTTTTGGTTCCCCCTTGGCATCTAAAACAAACGAACCATCAGGATTAGTTTCAAAAATTATAGTAAAATAATCCCAATACTTAGACCTTTTTTTCTTTTCAGGACGTTGGGTGGTACTAGCTACTTCCGGAGGAGATGGTTGGCACCCCTCCGGAATCGGATGGGTGGCTACTTGCTCAGGTGGAATTTCATTACCGTCAAAAAAATTACTAAAATAATGGTAAGTCTGTCCAGCAAGATCAGGTGGGTTTGAACCTTCACCAGCCATATATAAAATAAAATAAAGTAAACTACGCTAGAAGAAAGTAAGGGGTTGAGAGGAAGATCGGGAAGCCGTAGAGCCGGAATGGAGTTGGGAGGGAGATCGGGAAGCCGTTGAGCACCGGGGAGGGAAAGTCGTAGAACACCAGAGCACCGGGGAAGGAAAGCAGTAGAGCACCAGAGCACCGTAGAGAAATGTAGAGAATTTGTGAGGAATGAGTTGTGTTTGAAAAATGAGATTTTTGGCTTATTTATAGAAAATTTTTGGGGTTATTTTGGTAATTTTAGGCCAAAAATGACCAAAATATCCCTCCCAACGTTTTAATAACGGTTATATGGGAGGGGTATTTTGGTAAAAGAACCCCCCCCCCAACCAACGGTAAAAAAAAAAAAAAAAAAAAATTCAAAATCCTCCCCCCCCAACGGTCGGCTGGACCGGTCCCAGCGGGCCGGGCCGGGCCGGGCCGGTCCAACCGGGCCTATAGCGGGCCGGGCCTGTTTTATTTAAAAAAAAAATATGGAGCGGTCCGGGCCGGGCCGGGCCGGGCCGGGCTCGGGCTGGAGGGGGGGCCCGACCCGAACCGGATGGAAGTGGGGGGCCGGGCCGGTTCGGGCCTACAGCGGGCCGGTCCGGGCTATAAGGGGGGCGGGCCGGTCCGGTCCACGGGCGGGCCCGGGCTAGACCGGCCCAATGCACAACTTGAGGAAAGATACACTAAGAAACTGTTTGGATAAATGTAGCTATTTGAAAGTATAAAAGTGACATTTGCAGCAAGTTGAGTTTCCGTAAACTTACAACAAATGGCACTTTTTAAAATATGTTTTGATAGAATATTTTTTGTCTGCTGCAAGTAGAAAAAAAAAATTAATTGGTGTTTGGATAGTTATGTAAGTAGAAAGTAAATTTTTTTTGGAGATATGGTAAACCTAGGTATAGTTACCCCTAATATATATATATATATATATATATATATATATATATATATATATATATATATATATATATATATATATACAGGGCCGGCCCTGGCCCAGGGCGACCGCCCAGGGCCCCATGAAATTTGGGGGCCCAAAAAAATTAATTTAAATGTATATATATATTAGTAATCTTATCTTGAAAATAGAACTAATATATAATATGATCATCTTTTATCATAAAATATTTGTGGTGTAGTGGTTGTTTGTTATACTTGTACATAATAGGTCGTAGGTTCTAGCCTTGGCTGTATCATTTTTTAGTTCAATTTTTTTTTATATTATATATGGGCCCCATTTTAAAAATTTGCTTAGGGCCCCCATTAACTAAGGGCCGGCCCTGTATGTATGTATATATATATATATATATATATATATATATATTTTTTTTTGTATATATATATATATATATATATATATATATATATATATATATATATATATATATATATCAGCTCTCTCTTTCTCTCTTTACATTTTTTTTTTCCAAAAAAAAAAAACTCCCCAGCGCCACAACTCCCCACCGCCACCGCCACCGCCACCACCACCACTCCTCTCTCCCCCCCACAGCCACAACTCCCCACCGCCACCGCCACCGCCACCACCACTGCCCACCGCCACCGCCACCACCACTGCCCACCGCCACCGCCACCGTCACCGCCACCACCACCACTCCTCTCTCCCCCCCACAGCCACTACTCCCCACCGCCACCACCACCACCACCAGCAGCTCCTCCTCTCTCCCCACCACCACCACCTCCTCCTCACTCCCCACCACCACCGCCACCACTCCCCACCGCCACCGCCACCTAGGGGTGTAAAATGGACAAAGTAGTCCGTTGTCCGTACGTGTCCGACTCGATAAATGGTTCGACCGCGGACCGTCCGATTGATTAACGAACAGAACTTGGACATTTTTTTTGGTCCGTTTAAAAATCGAACACGGACACGGTCATATCCATGTCCGGTCCGAATTTGTCCGCGAACCGTCCGATAGTGGAGACTCATTTTGATTTTGCATCAATTATGTCATATTATTTTGGTTTTGCATCAATTTTTTGTTGTTCGATCTCGATTTTTGTTAACCTTTTACTATTGTTTGTTGTATTCTATAACCTTCAATTATATTTTCTTTCAACTTGATTTTTTGTACCAACTATCAAGGTATCTTGATAAAATAATAGCTTTTGGTAATATATTTCATTTGTCCGTGGACCGTCCGATTGAATTAACGAACAGTGGTTGTCCGTGTCCGTCCGGCCCGAACTCGAACAGTGGACTGTCCGTGTCCGTCCGTCCGAACTCATTTTCATTTTCGGACCGAACACGGACAGTGGACTGTCCGTGTCCGTCCGGCCCGTTTACACCCCTACCGCCACCACCACCAACAGCTCCTCCTCTCTCCCCACCCTCGCCACCACTCCCCACCGCCACCGCCACCACCGCCACCACCGCCAGCGGCTCCTCTCTCCCCACTTTCTTCTCATGTTTTTGATGTAACTTGGTTGTAAGAAACAATTTGTGTGCTGCAACTACTGTTGCATGGATTAGACATCTGCTAGCCGATTCTCGCGCGAATCAAACGCTGCAACTGCCGCGAGCTCCGGCCAGTTGCAGCAAAATACTCCACTTATCGCGGTTTTCCTGCGATCCAAACAGCCCCTAATATAAAAATGAGTAGCAGAACCGCATCCACAATCGCCGCAACACCTCATCGCACTGCACCCGTACGATTTCCGATCTCTCCTCCCCCCCTCTCTCTCTCTCTCTCTCTCTTTATATATATATATATAATAAAATAAAAAAAAAAAAAAATATATATATATATATATATATATATATGTGAAATAATTGTATTAACTAAGCCGTTTACACAATCAATCCGTTAGAACAATTTATAGTGGAGATGACCTGACATAAACACTATAATCATTACCCTGTAGGTAGAGTTGGCAATGGGGCGGGTAGGAGCCAGGGACTCTACCCTTCTTCCTTGTTCTCCAGTAGTGTTCGAATTTTCATCACCGTTTTCGGTCAAATTTAACTTTTTACCCCAATCTTCGTCCCCGTCCCCACCCTGTTAACACTTTGGAGACGAACTTCTTGTTAGCCCAATTATTGTATCATATTTTTGAATATTGTTAATCGATTAAGTTTAGCATAATATTTATCACTAATTATCATTCAATCATTATATAATTTATACTTATAACTTTTGGGGATATGTGCGTGTTGTTTTTAAATATTAGTGTTATGAGCTTTGATTATATCTATCGTAAATTTAATCGAGTTGTCATAATAAAAAAAGGAATAGATTGTTAGCCTAATGATCTAACTATATTTTTATTTTGATTATTCGATTAAGTTTAACATTATGATATCATAATATTCATGCTATTACTATAATATTTATACATAAACTTAGCATAGTCCTAATGAGCATTAAATTTATCATATTTACTACTGTATATATTGTTTGTTTGTCTAACATGTTGCAAAAAAGCAGTAAGCAAGATTAACATGGACATATGCAATAAAAAAATCATGATGTACCAAAGATGACAATATCCTACAAGATTTTTCTGAACCGTTAAGCGACGTATCCGTGCCATGCACTCGAAAGATTTCATAATCTGGATATCTTTGGACAACTATTGTCAAGAAAAAAACTATCACAGTACAAAGGAAGAAGCCAATTTCATTCCATCATCATCTCAAAACTCTGAAGAAACTTTCACGTGTTATAGTATATCTATAATATGTAATAATACATGAGTCTTAGAAATAATTAGAAACATAAGAAATGGATGACAAAATTGATAAGTATGGTAGAAAATAAAAAGACTGCCAACCGGCATACCAACAGTATAATGTAGTCTATGTCATTTGGACCGACATACTGACGGTATATTGGTTCATCACAGCTGACAATCCAACGATCGAATTATTGACATTAAACTATCCCAACGGTTCTTTTTCAAGCTGTTGTTGTTGCAAAACAGTATACCGACGTTATAATGTAGTATATGATAGTATGCTGACTGCGAACTGAAAGTTGCATATTTGTTATTTCTTTTGTTTTTGTTATAAATAGCCTTGGATATATTCATTCACGGTTGATGTTTTGAGACTAATTTTTTTTTTTCCAATGAGGGGTTCCCTCCCTCCCCTCCCCTTCTCCAATGAAGGGCTGCCACGTGGCAGCTGATTTGACGCGGGACGGGAACTTAAGTTCAACTAATCCAAATCAAAAATTAAGATTTGTAGTAGATTTAACAAATGAGCAAGTTTTTTGTAATGATTAAACAGAAAATGGTGGAAGGAGACATTGTATTTATTATTGATTTTGAAAGTAAATTGCACGACTTACTCGGAAGAGTGCGATTATGTCGCAAGCCTTCGAGATAGACGCAAACTTCGTTCTACGATAAGAGGTCTTCAGCACATACTTGGATCTCTTTAAATATGGTGCACAACTCCGTGTCGAAGAAGAAAACCGTACACGCCACTCGCGAACAGCATACTCGATTCGAATTTGACTTGGGTTCGTAGAAGTTGATTCGTGGACGTTGTCGTCGTCTTAAGAGAGTCTTTGGGTGAAGACGTCAGCATGTATGTTTTTAGAATAGAAGAAAACCTTATAGCCAATTTTAATTGTAAGATAACATTGCTTAATAATAATATCGTAAGTAGCAAGGACTAGACGCTTCAAATATGCATTTTCTTAGGCTTCATTTGATTCACGAAAAGGAATGGAAAAAAAAAAATCAATTCCTGGTATTCGTTTCCTTCGAAAAATTATAATTTTTATTAATTTTTTTTTCGATGTTTGAAAATGCTAAATAAATTGTAAAAGAAAGTGAATACTTAAAGGTGAAAAAGTAATTCTTTGTCATTTTTTTCCGTAATTTTTCTTTCATTAAAAATTACTTTTTTTTTTTCTTTCTTTCTCAATTTTATTGACATCCAAATATAGAAAAATAATGACTTTTCTTTTTCAATTATATGATTCTGCCAATAAAAAGATGCCTTACTCTGCACTACAAATCTTGCATTGTTTAAAAGGAAAATTGTACAGTAAACATTAAAGCTTTAACTTATTGTACAGAAGGAACTAAGTTTCCTAAAATTACATAGCAGCATCGTCACGCCCTAAAATGGAGCGTTTAAATTTCTACGTCCTTTATTTGGGCGTTATAAATAAAGAAATTGGTTTAGCCAGCAAAGTGGTTGGGATTGGTATTGATTTACAAGGAAGTAAATTGCTAATTGGTTTAGCCAGCAAAGTGATTGGTATTGGTTTACAATGAAGTAAATTGCTAATGTTAGTGGTGCATGAAAAAATGCGCCCATAAATGGTATGTTTATTTTGATTTGGCACCCCTTTTTTGGACGTTGTTATTATTTATGTTTTTTTTTACTGTTTTTTATTTTTACAACGGCTATTTTTACAACGTATCTAATTTTACACGGACAAAAAGAGTCTCAAAAGAAGTAGTTTGCTACATAAAAAAAAGAGGGAAGCCACACGACCGCACATGGGCATAAGAAAGAGCCACGCGGCAGCAGCACAGCAGATGCCAGAAAAAAAAAATACGCCCAATATTTGGGCGCCAAAACTTTATTAAAAAAATCAACGTCTAATTTTCGGGCGCTGAAAAAAAAATACACCTTTCTTTAGGGCGTCAGTTTTTATTTTTAATTAGGTTGGACCGTGGTTAAGAATTTATTTAAAAATTTTGTCAGCTAAGTAAACAAGTCCAATGTTTTGACGCCCAAATTTAAGACATTTATTTTTTTAGGTCATATTTTAGGGCACGATGATGCCTTCTCTACCGAACTTTGTTTCTTTATGCAATTTTTTTATACTTTTGTGCTTCTTATGAAATTTCCTGGTGTTTAAATAGTCATGCTCTTTCCCAAGTGTCCTTTGCTTTGTCCCTATTTTCTGACACTTCTGCATCCTTCTCCACTACATACTCCACACCACATTACCACTAACCTCCACCAAAACATCCTTTATTTGGAAACAAAAGTTCACACGGCATTACTCAAAGCAAAAAGTCATTAGATAAAATGTATTAAAAAATTAGGAAGCATCATAATTTTGAAAGCAAACAGTCATAATTTTGAAAACAAAAAGTCATCGACAAAGGAAACTGTAATTGTCAACAAAGATTACAATGCCCATATTTTTTTAATAAATTATCAAAATTATTTTTAATTTATAAAAACATTATATATTAATTTTTCAAAATTTATAATAAATTGAAGGTAGTTTTAATAAGAATAATGCTATTCCTCTCTCCATATTGTCGCTCAAAACTCTCTCCGTGTGACAGCAAACGTGACAAATTTAAAAATAATATTATTAACATTAATATTAATATTAACATTATATATTAATGTTAACATCAAAAAAATTGAGTAATTAATTTTTTGGCTAAAATTTATCATGTCAGCTGTCATGTTAGATGACAAATAATATTTTAGTATACCACGTTAGTTGTCATATAAGGAAGGATAATTGGGGGACGAATAACATTACTCTTTTAATAAACCATCTTAAAAATTCGCATAGATGGTAAAAACTTCACAATTACAATTCTCTTGATAAAAAAAGTACATCAAAAAAAATATTAAGAAGCATATGCTAAAATTTTAGTAGTATTGTATAAATTTTGACATTTTTTATATTTCACTGTTAAAATTTTGACCGTCATAAACATAATAATTATTATTGATAGAAATATTTTAGCAAATGCCTCCATTCAAAATATAAAAAATAGCATAACCTCCATTTTTTTTACTCTCCTAAAATGTCATTCTGCACTACTCTTTAATTTTCTATCATCAAAATTTTAAATCTATTCATGCATTAAATCAGACATTAATTTGTGCATGCATGGAGGGAGGAGTACATGATGACACTTTAGGAGTGCCAATAATATTAATCCAGTAGTAGATTTGAAATTTAAATGATGAAAAATAAAATAAAGAATGTAGGATAACATTTTAGGAGTACCAATAACGGAACCCTTTTTAAAATTAGCAACTATCTCATTCCTTTGTAAATATTTGGAGGCATTTGATAGTTTTTTTTTAAGTAGTGAAGATATATACTGATTTTTATATTTTGAATGAGAACATTTATTAAAATACTCCTTATTAATATTTTAACAATCCTAAAAAAAATTACTCAAAATTGTGATGTTTTGGAACATATTTGGTTATGCGTTCATCAATGGCTAAACAAAACAACACATACTTGTGTTTTGTTTATCAAGGTAAATTATAATGGCATATCAAAAGTTACTCAGGACTAGTCTAAATCTGATTTTGGTTTATTTACAAGTTTGTCATTTGAAAAATTACTCAAGGGTAGTCCAACTATATGTATATAAGTCAATTTTTTTATTTTTTTTATTTTGCTTTTCTTTCTTCTTCGCTTCTCTCTCCCAAAAATTCTAAATATTTTCGCTTCCAAATCTCTCTCAATTAATGCTCATGCCTAAATTTCATCTTGTAGTAACTAAAATTTGATTTACTTTCCATTATAGACAGATTTTTGAAGTTTTGAACCCATTTTCGGGTTACGGATTTCAAAAATTCGTTCACAGTCGTGACTGGGACGATGATGGACTGCCCAAATTTCTGACAGCCCTTAGTGGATAGGACTGTCAGAAATTTGGACATTTCTAAAATGAATTTGTTGGACAACAAGTCCATTTTAGGACTGTCCAAATTTTTGGTAGTCATAGGACTTGTAGTAGTATCCAAGAACGTGGAAGAATACATTGATAATGTCATATGGTACAAATTGCATAATAAGCTAAATATTACAAATAAGGTCTTTACCCACCAAAAAACACAAGTTCATAACTAATTAATGGATCAATGAGTAGACTATTAACATTAGCAGTACTCTTACGGTAAGAGTTTTGCATGCAAAAGTAGTCATCTTACGTGTAAAAGTTCAATATGATACTATATCGATAATAGTTTATGAATGTATAAACATGCTGGACAACAATCCATTTCAGGACCATCCAAATTTCTGGCAGTCCTAGAAGTATTTAGGACTGTCACAAATTGTGGCGGTCCTAAAGTCGACTTGGTCGACTGCAATTCCAGAATTTAGATTTTAAATTGGGAATGAGAAAAAAAAATTAGAGTTTATTTTCATGCATTATTTGTGAGGAGCCTATTCGACTGTCATGAGTAATTTTTTGTCAAACCTCAATTAGCTCCAATCCGAAAGAGCTTTGCTATGCCTACAACCAATGCTTACAACATTCCTACAATCCGCCACGTGTCAGACTTCGATTGGAGTAGAGGAGTAAATGGTGGGGTCGGATGGAGCCCATGTAGCAGGGGTGTGAGGGATGATGGGATCCGATGGGACTCATCTGTAAGGGATGGATGAGTGAGGTTGTAAGAATTTGTTAATAAGCTTAGCATTTTTCAATCCGAAATAGTCCTGAGTAACTTTTGATGTGGCCTTGTAATTTCCCTTTATCAATGGCTAAACAAAACTTCACATACTTATGTTGTGTGTATATATATACACACAGTCGTCTCTTATTCTCACTCACTCGCTCACTCTCCAACCATGGCTTCTTCCTCTTCTTCTTCCAATCGCTTGCTCCTCCTCTTGTTCTTCTTCATGACAACGACAACATGGTCCATGGTGCGCTCCAACCACACCTACCTCGTCTTCATGAACCCGTCCCACAAGCCCTCCGTGCACCCGACCCACGCCGACTGGTTCCACTCCCACCTCCAGTCCCTCGGCATCGACCCCTCCCTCCACCTCCTCTACACCTACCCCTCCTCCCTCCCCTCCCTCTTCTCCGCCCACCTCCTCCCCCACCACCTCCCCCCCCTCCGCTCCTCCCCCTCCCTCCTCCTCCTCCTCCCCGACCCCCTCCTCTCCCTCCACACCACCCGCTCCCCCCACTTCCTCCACCTCCCCCCACTTCCCACCACTTCCTCCACCTCCACTTCCTCCTCCTCCGACGTCATCATTGGCGTCCTCGACACCGGCGTCTGGCCCGAACTCCCCTCCTTCTCCGACGCCGGCCTCCCCGCGGTCCCCTCCAAATGGAAGGGCGAGTGCGAGGCCGGCGTCGACTTCTCCCCCTCCCTCTGCAACCGCAAGCTCATCGGCGCCCGCAGCTTCCGCCGCGCCTTCGCCGCCAACTCAGACGCCCCCCCTCCCGTCAAGCAGGAGTTCTCCTCCCCCCGCGACCGCGACGGCCACGGCACCCACACCTCCTCCACCGCCGCCGGCTCCGCCTCCCCCAACGCCAGCCTCCTCGGCTACGCCCCGGGCCTCGCCCGCGGCATGGCCCCCCTCGCCCGCCTCGCCGCCTACAAGGTCTGCTGGTCCTCCGGCTGCTACGGCTCCGACATCCTCGCCGGGATCGACCGCGCCGTCGCGGACGGCGTCGACGTCCTCTCCCTCTCCCTCGGCGGCGGGAGCTCCCAGAACTTCCTCCGCGACCCCATCGCCGTCGGCACGTTCGCGGCGGTCCAGCGCGGCGTCTTCGTCGCCTGCTCCGCCGGGAACTCCGGCCCCGGCCCCGCCACGCTGACCAACGCCGCGCCGTGGATAGCCACCGTCGGCGCCGGGACGCTCGACCGGGACTTCCCGGCCTACGCCTCGCTCGGCAACGGCCACAGGTTCGCCGGAGTGTCCCTCTACAGCGGGAAGGGGATGGGGAGGAGAATGGCGGCTCTCGTCTACGGAGGAGGAAGCAGCAGCGGCAACTCGAGCAGGCTGTGCTTGACTGGCACTCTGGACCCGAAGCTGGTGAAGGGGAAGGTCGTCCTCTGCGACCGCGGGATCAACGCGAGGGTGGAGAAGGGGCTGGTGGTGAAGGAGGCCGGCGGGATCGGGATGATACTCGCGAACAACGCGGCCAGCGGAGAGGAGCTGGTGGCGGACAGCCACCTCCTGCCGGCGGTCGCGGTGGGGAAGAGGGAAGGGGATCGGATCAGGGAGTACGTGGTGTCCAACGCCGCCGGCGCCAAGGCCGTGCTCAGCTTCGCGGGGACCATGCTCGACGTCAAGCCGTCCCCGGTGGTCGCCGCGTTCAGCTCGAGGGGGCCGAACGCGGCCACGGCGGAGATACTCAAGCCGGACCTGATCGGGCCGGGGGTCAACATCTTGGCAGGGTGGTCCGGCGCGGTTGGGCCGACCGGATTGGCCAAGGATGACAGGAGGTCGGAGTTCAACATATTGTCAGGTAACGAACTGATTACAAACTTATTTTTCCTTTTTTAAATAAGAATGAAATTATAATGTTAGTTAATTGAGATTCATAATCTACTATTGATGGGAGTTTTAAATCACATAAGAAATTTGAAGTCACACACACCATATTCTACTCTATCTATTTTATTCATTATAAGGCACCTCATAAAGGAAAAAAAAAGATTCTCTTAGAAATTATTGATTGGGACTGGCTCACCAAGCGGTAGTGTGGAATGGTGTGTCCGTCCAATAGTACAATGACACATGATAATATTAAAAGTTAAAAAGACTAATCAAAAAATGGTCAAATATCTGTGTCATTATACCAGGACATGCTCACTGCCACGCTGACCATCCACCACTGCCACGCTGACGAGCTCACTGCCACGCTGACCATCCACCACTGCCACGCTGACGAGCTCACTGCCACGCTGACCATCCACCACTGCCAGCCCATTTGACTGAATAATTTCTCAAATTGAGAGCCGATTTTACTCCAAGTCTTTCTTTCTTTAACCCCCTTTCTGTTCTTCTTCCTTTTTATCTCCTTCACTAGTGCAACACATCAAGGATCTGTGACCCATAACATCAAATATTCTAACCTAATGATTTTAACCCGATGGCGACCTAGGCTCCTATGGATAGCCTCAACTTTTCTTTTACGTGTCCCGCCTCATTCGTTGCCTAACCATGACCTCGTTCGTGTTCTATTTCTTCTATGTCCATACCCAAAGTATTGTTGCTAACAATTGATTCTTTATGATCAGATAATAGTTTTCTTGGTTACTTTTGAGATCTTCAATCTATTTTGATCAAGATTCTTGTTTAATTTTTATTGTTTAATTTTTTGAACTTTTCATAATTTTTTGAAATTGAATAAGATAATGAATGTTTGTTCTATTCTCTTGTAGAAAAAAAAAATTGGGGGGGATAAATGGTTGTTACTTTTGAGATCTTGAATTTATTTTGATTATATATATATATATATATATATATATATATATATATATATATATATATATATATATATATATATTTGCAGTCGAATAGGATTATGAATGTTTGTTTTCTTTTTTATTATATAAAGAAAAAACTAACTTTTTGGGGTAAATGGATGGTACTTTTGAGATCTTCAGTATATTTTGATCAAATTTATCGGCATAGTTTGCAGTATCGGCCGATATCGATCCGATACGGTTTGACATGGCTCGGTCCTATACCGACTGATATATGATGTCAACATTGGGGGGGTCTCTTTTTTTTCGGTCAAGTCGGCAAAGAAAATTGAACGAAAATACCGATCAACAATGGTGTAAAAAGTTGTAAAAGCATGTAAAAGAAGACCTACCACATGTAAACCAATCGGCAAAGGTGACTACTATTTCATTCAATTTCAGAACTACTAAAAAAACAATACTTAAAATACTTAAAATTATGGCTAAATGTAAAAAATATATTTTCTAAAATGTTAATAATTTATTAATAATTATTTGTTTTCCGAAACCAAAAAAAGCCGATACTCCGATCCGAAACAATCGATACTGCCGATACCGGATACCGCCTATCCCGATACTCATAGGAAACATCCGATACCAATTTCTGAAACCGTGTGCGAACTTTGGAACTCTCTCTCAATTTTTTAAATCAATTTTGACATGATCTTATCTTTAAGATGAATTTTTTGTTCATTTCTAAGTTAACTTTTAATTGTTCATATTGTTTTTTTCGAAATTGAATAAAATTACGTATGCATGTTATCTTGCGTAGAAAGAATTTTTAAAAAAAAATGGGAAATGGTTGTTACTTTTGAGATCATCAATTTATTTTGATCCAGTTTGTTTCTTAAAAGAAAAATTCATCAACTTTGATATGATATTATCTCGAAGATAAATTTTTGTTCATTTTTCATTGTTTCGTTTTTTAAATGGCCATAATTTTTTTTCAAAATTCATCAAGATTATGAATGGTTTGTTCTCTTGTTGTAGAAAGTTTTTTTTTTTTAAGTAAATGTCTGCTTATTGAAGAATATCTCCACCGGGGGGTCCTGTCTGCCTGAAGAAATGGACACCTAAAAAAAACAAGCATTATACGCAAGTATAATTTGCGTATAATGTAGAATATATATGCAAATATAAATTTAAGAAGGTTACAAGCAAAATAATACTAATGATCCAACAAAATGTCCGATGCAGGAACATCCATGTCGTGCCCGCACATCAGTGGCGTTGCTGCACTGCTGAAGGCCGCACACCCCAACTGGAGCCCGGCCGCCATCAAGTCCGCCTTGATGACGACCGCGTACACAGTCGACAACACCGGTTCCCAGCTCGTCGACGCCGCCGATGCCGCGGTCGCGAACCCGCTGGCCTACGGCTCCGGCTACGTCGATCCCCAGAAGGCCCTCTCCCCGGGCCTCGTCTACGACGCCACCGCCGCGGACTACATCGCCTTCCTCTGCTCCGTCGGCAACACCGCCGAGCAGGTGCAGGCCATCTCCAAGAACCTCAACGCCTCCTGCGCCCGGAAGCTGTCGAACCCCGGCAATCTGAACTACCCGTCGTTCTCGGTCGTCTTCAGCCGCCGCAGGCTGCAGGTGAAGTACGGGCGGGTGCTCACGAACGTCGGCTCGCGCGGTTCGGTCTACACCGTGAAGTACAGTGGACCTGACGGTGTCCGCGTGACGGTGAAGCCGACCAGACTCGTGTTCAGGGAGGTGGGAGATAAGGTACGGTACAGTATCAGCTTCGCGTCGAAGAAGGGTGGGGTTCCGGCAGGAGGAATGGCGTTTGGTTGGGTTGAATGGAGTAATGCAGAACATAAAGTGAGAAGTCCAGTCTCGTATACATGGAAATCATTATGAGAGTAACTCTACCAAGTAAACTCAGCGTACACAAAGTTTCGTGCGTATTGTTAAATATTTATAAAAAAAAAAACTATTGAAGTGAACGCAGAACGGAATCGCTACTTATTCTGATGATTTGGCGGACTTTCCAAAATTTTAAGTATTTCCTGCATCCTGAGCCTTTTCAAAACCAGGTCAACTTTATATGTGTGATTTTTTGCTTTTAATGTGCAAGCAGGATATAAAGTGATAGTTTGTTGATGAAAGAAGCCATATTCAAGTTGGTAATTTTCCTTTTAGCACTTCCCATTATACTTGTTCTTGTTTTGCTTGTTTATTGTCAGGTTTCTTATGTTGTGTACTACATAAATATTCAGCTGAAAAAACTATGGATATGTTGCAAGTTCACTTGGGGTTTGTTTGGTAACGGTATTTTCAACGGTTCTGGCATGTTTTTTTAACTGACCGTTTATGAAAATCTCTGGTGGTTAATTTTTTTGAGACACTGGTTTTGGTCGGCTCAAAAATCCTTCAAAATCGGTGTAATGTAATTTTGGATGATTTTATAATCATTCCAACTCGGTGGATTTTGATCGGTTTTATTATTTTATTCCATATATTCTCAAAAAAGAAAAATTATTAGTACCCAAAATCCTTCAAAATCGGTGTAATGTAATTTTTGGATGATTTTATAATCATTCCAACTTGGTGGATTTTGATCGGTTTTATTATTTTATTCCATATATTCTCAAAAAAAAAAAAAAAAACTATTAGTACCCTTCCCTTTTAATTTTATTCATGTAAAAAAAATTCAGAACCACTCGTTAGTAAATTACCAAGCATGAATTGAACTGGTTTAAAAGTCGCTACTTAATAACCACCCAAAATCAGACTCCTCATAACCGCTTACTTCCGGTACTATATAACCGCTTACTTCCGGTACTATAAAAACATATCATAGCCGCTACCATACAATTGCAAAGCAGGCCCTTGGAGAGAGGAAATTAGAATGAAACATCACGTTTCAAAACACGATGACACGAATTCAGCATCTAATTTGATGTATCCTAGTATATTTCGGAGTGTGTGTGTGATATGTGATATGTCCGATGCGACATCGAGTGTCCATGTTTTTGTAGGAAATCGGTCTCCATACAAGCGCAAAAAATATATATTCATACACCGAACTCGTGCTTTCCTGAAGCATCCAACACCTTTTGAAAGCAATCTTCACACTGCTTCAAGAGATGTCCAAAAATAAACTTACATCAATCAACTAAAAGAAGAATAGCTACTGCCAAAATTCAACATTCAAAGCGCCATGTCGTCATAGTCGCCACTGACTGACTTACCGGTCGCCACCGTGACACCTCCCGTGATATCTCCTGCCAGTGCTGCCAGCATTACTCGGTCATCTAAGAGTAAGTTTTGCTCTTCTTGTTGAAATACAAATTTATCGTACCATTCTATCGTTTGGTAAATCCACAGGTAGTGCGTTCAGATTAATATGACGGATTATTCAGGTTTAAATCTAATTAGACTTTGGATACTGGATTTGTCCGTTTTAAACTTTGAATACTCGAACTTTTAGTGACGAAATGAGACTTTTAATGACGAATGTTAGTCATTAAGACGAGTTACCAAAAACTTCGAATATCCTACTATGAATATGAATAGACCAAGCTAGTTTGAACTACTCGGGAAAATGAAATCAATATAAACAATGTAATAGCTCAAGAAATATCCCTACTCTCAAGGTTTGATGCACAAAATCTGGCGCCTGTTCTTTAAAGGATCAATTGATCTGAACAAGAACTTTATAAATATGATACTTTGATGTGTCAGACTCATAATCCAATAAAAGAAAAAAATGCATCAACAAAAGGAACGCCTGTATCAACAGAAGCATCCACTAACACAACAAGGTTTACTCTTGCTACATAACTGTAACCCTGCACATTTAGGGCAATCCAAGACACACCCACAAGAATACTCCGGGCAGGAGCACGAAGGACGGAGACAACACCGCCGTCGATTCTTGTCGCAGCAACAAGTCCCGCTGCAGCTGCTACAGCATCGAAAGAGTTTCCACGGGCAACAGCAGGTCGACGGAGTGCAGCAGGAAACACCCTTGCAGCAGCTGCACCTGGGCAGCTGACAGCAGGAAAAGTCGGGACAGCAGCAACGGAGGCAGTCGCATCGGCAGCTGCAGCAGCATAGGCTCTTTAGATCGGTGCAACTGCAGCATGTGCAGCTCCAGCACTGCTTGGAGCATCCAGTGCAGCAGCAAATCCACGAGAAGGGAAAGCACAGCTTTGATCTGCTTGCAGAAATGAAGAAAATCAGTACCTCCATATGTAGTACTAGTGGATCAAAAACATAAAGAAGTTTAGACCACTGAGGTTTAGAAATATGCCATTTTTTAAGGAAATGATTCACATCAGAATGCTAATGTCTCATATAGGTGTATGTATAATTCTTTTTGTCATTTCATATTGTATAAAAAGCTGCATTCATCTTCATGTACATATAATCTGGGAGCTGGCTGAACATGGTTACCTAAATCCCCGTTTAGGTAAGAGCACATTTCGATAAATTATATGAATAATACTATTTGTCCTTCCAAATTATTGTTGGAATTATTAATTCCATTTATTGTTCATAAGGATGAAAAGGAAAGAGAAGGACATTAGTCCCACATCGGAAAGAGAGAAGTTCGAGGGTGCTTAAATAGGTATGTGCACTCATGAGGAGTGTGCAACAACTAAAGGGTTGCTAGTGGGTGACCATTGGTTGTTGTTTTATCTTCTTCATGAAAATGTAGCCGGTGTTACCGGTGGCAACACCGGCTCGGGCTCGGGCTCGGACGTAGAGGCGATAGTGGCGCATTGTAGACACAGACGAAGGGATGAATGAACCTGCGAACAGATGAATGAATGTTGTTTCGGAAGGGTCGCGACTTCACGAAACAACACGAATCCATCTATATATACTACAGATCTCTGAGTCTAAAACACACAGAATCTCAATATTCATTCTCTCTTTCTTTTCTCTTCCAAAGTTTTTCCAGAAATGTGTTCTTCCCTACGCCGGTGTCTCACAACGTCAGGTGAACCTCCGGCAGAAGGCTGTCTTATCCTGGGTGTTCTGGCATGCTGACTCCAAGATGTTACCTGAGTGCCCGAAACACTTTAAAGAAAGTGCTGCTAAATGCACGATTCAAGCCTCGACGACATTTTCAACTTCGCAGAACTCAGAAGTGAAGTACTAGCAATTTCTAACATTCTTAAAGTGTTACAAATAATGGCGTCCGAGGCTGCAATTTCGAGCATCAAAGTCATGAATCAGGATCTAGTCAAACTGGATTGTTTCGACGGGACGAACTTCACACGCAGGCTAAGGACAAGAAGCTGAGTGGTTGAGGGATTTAACAAGTTTGCATACCTTTTGTTCATTTTCCGGGAGCACGAACCCTTCCGGTTGCTCCATGTAAATCTCATAATCGAGATCTCCATTTAAGAATGCCGTTTTGACATTCATCTGATGAACATTAAGATGACGCAATGAAGCTAACGCAAACAATATCCTAATTGTAGTCGTTCTTGCTACTGGTGCATATGTGTCAAAATAATCAATTCCTTCTCTTTGTTGAAATCCTTTGGCTACTAGTCTAGCCTTGTAGGTGTTTAAAGTACCATCACTATGATACTTTCTCCTGAACACCCACTTACATCCAATAGGTCTTGACCCTTTGGGCAGATCGACAATTTTCCAAGTATGGTTAGATATTATCGACTCCATCTCATCTTGGATAGCATCTTTCCAAAAAGATGAGTCCCGCGAAGCTATTGCTTCCTTACAGGTTTCAGGATCATCTTCCACCTGAAGAATGATAGAAATCTTTCGAATAAATTTCTCTGTATTTCCTTCTACTAAGTAAAAGAAATTAGTTGAGAATCTATTTCGTCAGATCTTAGATCCTTAGCCTTTCGAACTCTCTTGCTGATCCGAAGCTCGGGTCGTTTTTCAACTAACCGTGAAGAGCTCTCCTCACGAGACTCTTCATTAGCAGGAATCTCAGAATCCTTATTCTTAGTAATAAGGTTCTCGAAAAATTCCATATCTCTGGATTCGACAATAATGTTAGACTCCAAGTTTAGCCTTACTATTGGCAGCATAACCTACAAAAACACTTTTGATTCCACGAGGACCTAATTTGGTCCTTTTAGGATCTATTGTTTTTGTAATAAGCTATGCACCCCCACACTCTAAAATAACTGATATTAGGCTTACGGCCTTTCCATATCTCATATGGTGAAATACCAATTTTCTTCAAAGAAATTCGGTTCATTATATGACATGCAGTAAGTAAAGCTTCTCCCCACAAACTAAATGATAATTCAAAATGCATTAGCATTGCATTTATCATTTCTTGATATGTTCTATTTTTTCTTTCGGCTAGTTCGTTCTGTTGTGGTGTCCGTGGTGCAGAACATTCGTGAATAATACCGTTCTCTTCACAGAAGGTATTAAATTCAAAAGAAAAGTATTCACCACCTCTATCATTTCTAAGTATTTTAATGTTTCTACCAAGTTGATTTTCAACCTCTGATTTGTATATTTTAAAAGCATTAAAGGCTTCATCTTTATGCTTTAATAAATATACATATGTAAATATAGAGCAATCATCAATGAAGGTAACAAAGTATTTATTACCTCCTCGAGATAATGTGCTATTAAATTCACATAAATCAGAGTGAACTAAATCTAGTAGGTTGGTATTACGCTCTACACTGTGAAAAGGTTTTTTAATCATTTTGGATTTTGCACAAATTTCACACTTATCTAAATCTTCAGAAATGCATGAAATTAATCCAGATTTAATTAATCTTTTCATAGTGCTAATACCTATATGCGCTAATCTACTATGCCATAAAGTAGATGACTCAATCATGTAAGCAGAAGTAGAAACTTTATTGAAATTATTTTCAATGATACAAAGTTTGATCATACCCTCATCGGTATATCTCTTTCCAACAAACACACCATTACGGGTCAAAATTAATTTACCCGACTCAAAGACAGATTTTATTCCTGGTTTACCCAACAAGACTCCACTGACGAGGTTCCTACTCATATCCGGGACGTGAAGTACATTAGTCGGAGTTACTTTCTTCCCAAAAGTAAATTGGATTTCCAAATCACCTGTTCCCACGACCGTTGAGTGTCCTTCATTTCCCATCTGAACTTCTTGTCCATCATTGACTTCAGAGTAGGTCTTGAATGCTGCATTGTCGTATGAAACATGAACGGTAGCACAAGTATCGTACCACCATCCTGGAGCCTTCCCTTTGACCGTCATGAGTTTGCTCACCGTAGCAATTATGTCATCTGTCTCAGTGAGATTTACCTCGCTGTTTTGGGTCTTTCGAACCCGACAGTCTCTGACATAATGTCCTGCTTTTGCCACATACAAAACAGCCGGTCTTGGGTCCTTTGGCGGTGCTGGAGTTCTTGAACTTTTGTTGGTCCTTCTTAGAACTGAGAAAGTTCTTCTTTCCTGCAGGCCTCTTGCCTCTCGCGCTCACCGCGTTAGTTTTAGAAACTCTGTTGTTCTCGGATTTCTGTCTTTCCTTCGATTCTTCTTCGATTCGAAGGTGTTTTTGAATCTGTTCCAGTGAGAAATCCTCAGAGCTGTGAAGTAGTTTCTTCCGATAACTATTCCAAGATGCTGACAATTTAGTAATTATAGCACCAACTTGGAATGGTTCCGAAAGTTCTATCTTTACTGTCCTGAGTTTATTGACTAGAACTTGTAGTTCGTGTACTTGGGCGAGTATAGGCTTTGTATCAATCATTTTGAAATCAAAATACTTTGATATAAGAAATTTTTTTGTACCTTCTTCTTCTGCTCTGAATTTGAAATCCAGAGCCTTCCAGATGTCAATCGCCGAAGGATTTTCTGTATAGAGGTCGTACAATCTGTCCGACAGGATGTTCAGAATGTGACCACGGCACAGCAGTTCGTCCTATTTGCGCTTTTTGCGTTCTGCCTTGAATGTATCAGAATCTGCTGGAGTGGGTTCTGAAACAGGTAGCAGATCTGGGTCGAGGACGTAGTAGATCTTCAGCGCCGTCAGGAGGAAGATCATCTTGTCCTGCTAGCGTGTGAAGTTCGTCCCGTCGAAGCGATCCAGTTTGACTAGATCCTGATTCATGACTTTGATGCTCGAAATTGCAGCCTCGGACGCCATTATTTGTAACACTTTAAGAATGTTAGAAATTGCTAGTACTTCACTTCTGAGTTCTGCGAAGTTGAAAATGTCGTCGAGGCTTGAATCGTGCATTTAGCAGCACTTTCCTTAAAGTGTTTTGGTCACTCCGGTAATGTCTTGGAGTCAGCACGCCAGAACACCCAGGATAAGACAGCCTTCTGCCGGAGGTTCACCAGACGTTGTGAGACACCGGCGTAGGAAAGAACACATTTCTGGAATACTTTCGAAGAGAAAAGAAAGAGAGAATAAATACTGAGATTCTGTGTGTTTTAGACTCAGAGATCTGTAGTGCAACAACCAAAGGGTTGCTAGTGGGTGACCATTGGTTGTTTTATCTTCTTCATGAAAATGTAGTCGGTGTTGCCACCGGCTCCGGCTCCGGCTCGGGCACGGGCTCGGGCGTAGAGGCACATTGTAGACGCACTTGTGCACTTAGGCAACGTGGCCTCGGGCTCCTCGCGGCGATTCTCGCCCCGAGAATTCCTATTTTTTGCAGCGGCCCAAACAGACGAAAGGGTGAATGAACCTGCGAACAGGTGAATGAATGTTGTTTCGAAAGGGTCGCGACTTCACGAAACAACACGAATCCATCTATATATACTACATATCTCTGAGTCTAAAACACACAGAATCTCAGTATTCATTTTCTCTTTCTTTTCTCTTCCAAAGTTTTCCAGAAAGGTGTTCTTCCCTACGCCGGTGTCTCACAACGTCTGGTGAACCTCCGGCAGAAGGCTATCTTATCCTGGGTGTTCTGGCGTGCTGACTCCAAGACGTTACCGGAGTGCCCGAAACACTTTAAGGAAAGTGCTGCTAAATCCACGATTCAAGTATCGACGACAATTTCAACTTCGCAAAACTCAAAAATGAATTACTAGCAATTTCTAACAACAAGCATATAGAAATCATTGAAAACCTTATAAATGAAGTATACAAACAGAAATATATTTTGCATCAAAATCAACCAAGTTTACATATTCATTCTTCATTACCACAGTTACCATATGTATCCAAATTTTATCTTTAGTAACTTTTATTCTTTTACAATGGAAAAGATTAAAACAGAATCGTGCTAACAAAACCACCTAACAAGTAATTATGATGAATACATATAAAAACTTCCAACAATCAACTAGAGTTTGAGAACACGTTCAACATGGGAAATATTTTTTATTTTTTTTTAAAATTTGACTGGGACAATATTTATTATACGTTAATATACATACAAAGTACGTACATTTACTAGTATTAAATTTCATCATATCCTTTTGCCCTAGACCAGGGGCGGGTCGGACCTGACCTGGTGGCTAGGCCCATCGAGGCCAGGCAAAGCTTTTTGCACCCGTACTACAGTTATTATATTGTTGGAGGGAGACCAGGCTGGGCCGGTAGTTCGAACACCAATGCCAGATCGGATCTTGTTCGTCCCTGAGGTCCGGCACGTCGTACTCCTGCAACATAACCTCGTCCTTCTCCCGGTTGTAAAGTAGCACCCTACGGTCTCGAAACCAAATCTGGAGACCCTCCTCCCATTCCAATACGTCGAACATCCCGGTCAAGTTACGAGGTCGCGGCGTCTGGATTCTGTGCCTCTTTATCCAACCACGGGACACGTCACGTTGGTCCATCTGCATCCAGATCGTGACGCTGGCGTCGCTGCCATCGTGGAAGGCCATGCTGACACGGCCTTTCAGTTCGACGAGCAGCAACCTCTCGAAATTCGACCTGTCCGTCGCAATGCCGGGCATGATCAGCACTCGGACATCGTCCGTGTCGACGTTGTAAAACACTAAGTAGATATTTTCGTTGTATGCATCCAAACGGCACCAATATATGTGTCTGTCGGCATAAACTGGTTCTTACCTGCAACGAAAGGCGGCACTGTCCCCACCTCTCTCCACGGGACGTCGTCGCCGCTGCCGAGGGTATAGGCCATCAGCTTCCACGGGAGTTAATAAAGTTCCAGTCGGCGCCGCCAACGGCGAGACACGTAGCCTTGTACTCCCTCAGGGAGGGTCCGTATTTGAGTCCGAACCCGCGAATGAAACCACGGGCGCCACCGTGGGGGCTGCAAGGAGGCGGCATGGTGGCGAATTCGAGAGTGAGCGGATTGCACATGACGAGCGGCTTCCTGCGGTCCTCCGGACGGACGCACACCAGGCCGTTGCAGGAGCACGCGAAGTCGAAGTCGCGGGTCTGGTCCGGCCACCCGTTGTGGTTGACTGCTCGAAAGGGGAGGACGCAGGTAGAGACGGTGGGGTGCTGTGCAGTGCGCTCCCCGCCCTCTTGTAGGGAGAAGCCGATCATAGAGAGTTCATCGTCGATGCCTCGGCTCGTTAGGAAAAAGGGCGCTTGCTTCGACAGGAGGGCCGACAGCATCTCGCAATGCAGCTGGCGGAAGGACTTCTCGTTGGTGATTCTCCACATGCTCTTCGACACTGCACGGAATCGTATTACCGACTTCGTTGGCAGGCGCGCTAAGATCTCTAGCAGGACCTCTTCTGGTAAAACCACCGTCTTTTCTTCTTCTTTTTTGCTGCTTCAATGATGCCATGATGATCGGGCAACAGGGCTTGGCACGATCAAGAGATTAACACGCTAAACCTATTTCAACAATTTTAGATGTAAGTGGTGAAAAAGAAATAATATTTATAAATGAGAAAGTGAAGGAGAAGAAGAAGGTAACCAGCACACTAAACCTATTTCTACCATAGCTAGTGCCTTCTTCAGCAATAAAATTTCCCAAAATCAGTTCCAATACTACAACAAATATATATTATAATAATATAGTAGCTAGTCATGTCTTTAGCCATAAAATCTCCCCATTTCAGTTTATTCCTAGTATTCGGGTGGCCGGATTAAGACGGTCATAAGAAAATATGTCCTGGTTGTATTATTGCTCATTAGCACACTAGAAAACTCCAATCACAGGGTGCACAAATAACTCTCCGATACCAATTTCCATACCGCAGGGTGATTTTTTAGAAGAATAAAGATGGAAAATGCAAATAAGCACGCAGGGTGATTTTTAGAAGGAAACAAGAAAGAAAGGAAAAGTATCCAGATTGAGACTAAAAGATTGAAACAAACAACTTCCACTCAGTTTTTTTTTCCGTTTTCGTTGTTGTAAACCTGGTCACATGGTCAAGTTCACTTTGCCAATGAAACGTCTAACACCTGTATTGTGATTATATTAGCTTAGAGTATACGTATATCTATAATTGGAGCATAAAGTTATTTGTGTACCCTGTGATTGGAGTTTTCTAGTGTGCTAATGAGCAAAAATACAACCAGGACATATTTCTTATAACTGTTTTAATCCGGCCACCCGAATACTAGGAATAAACTGAAATGGGAAGATTTATGGCTAAAGACATGACTAGCTACTATATTATTATAATATATATTTGTTGTAGTATTGGAACTGATTTTGGGAAATTTTATTGCTGAAGAAGGCACTAGCTATGGTAGAAATAGGTTTAGTGTGTTGGTTACCTTCTTCTTCTCCTTCACTTTCTCATTTATAAAAACTATTTCTTCTTCACCACTTACATAAAATTGTTGAAATAGGTTTAGCGTGCTAATCTCTTGATCGTGCCAAGCCCTGTTGCCCGATCATCATGGCATCATTGAAGCAGCAAAAAGAAGAAGAAAAGACGGTGGTTTTACCAGAAGAGGTCCTGCTAGAGATCTTAGCGCGCCTGCCAACGAAGTCGGTAATACGATTCCGTGCAGTGTCGAAGAGCATGTGGAGAATCACCAACGAGAAGTCCTTCCGCCAGCTGCATTGCGAGATGCTGTCGGCCCTCCTGTCGGAGCAAGCGCCCTTGTCCCTACGACGGCGCCGTGGTTTCATTCGCGGGTTCGTACTCGGATACGAACCCTCCCATGAGGGAGTACAAGGCTACGTGTCTCGCGGTGGAGGCGCCGACTGGAACCTTTATTAACTCCCCGTGGAAGCTGATGGCCTATACCTCGGCAGCGGCGACACGCCCGTAGAGAGAGGTGGGGACAGTGCCGCCTTTCTTTGCAAGTAAGGAACAGTTTATGCCGACAGACACATATGTTGGTGCGTTTGGATGCATACAACGAAAAATCTATTTAGTGTTACAACGTCGACAGGGACGATGTCCGAATGCTGATCATGCCCGGCATTGCGACGGTCGAATTTCGAGAGGATGTTGCTCATCGAACTGGAAGGCCGTGTCAGCATGGCCTTCCACGACGGCAACGACGCCAGCGTCACGATCTGGATGCAGATGGACCAACGTGACGTGTCCCGTGGTTGGATAAAGAGGCACAGAATCCAGACGCCGCGACCTCGTAACTTGACCGGGATGGTCGACGTATTGGAATGGGAGGAGGGTCTCCAGATTTGGTTTCGAGACCGTAGGGTGCTACTTTACAACCAGGAGAAGGACGAGGTTATGTTGCAGGAGTACGACGTGCCGGACCTCAGGGACGAACAAGATCCGATCTGGCGTTGGTGTTCGAACTACCGGCCCAGCCTGGTCTCCCTCCAACAATATAATAACTGCAGCATGGGTGCAAAAGCTTTGCCTGGCCTCGATGGGCCTAGCCACCAGGTCAGGTCCGACCCGCTCCTGGTCCAGGACAAGGATATGATAAATTTAATGCTAGTAAATGCACGTACTTTGTATGTATATTAACGTATAATAAATATTGTCCCAGTCAAATTTAAAAAAAAAATAAAAAATATTTCCCATGTTGAACGTGTTCTCTAACTCTGGTTGATTGTCGGAAGTTTTTATATGTATTCATAATTACTTGTTAGGTGGTTTTGTTAGCACGATTCTGTTTAAATCTTTTCCATTGTAAAAGAATAAAAGTCATTAAAGATAAAATTTGGAACATATGGTAACTCTGGTAATGAAAAATAATATGTAAACTTGGTTGATTTTGATGCAAATATATTTCTGTTTGTATACTTCATTTATAAGATTTTCAATGATTTCTATATGCTTGTTGTTAGAAATTGCTAGTACTTCACTTTTGAGTTATGCGAAGTTGAAATTGTCGTCGAGGCTTGAATCGTGCATTTAGCAGCACTTTCCTTAAAGTGTTTCGGGCACTCCGGTAACGTCTAGGAGTCAGCACGCCAGAACACCCAGGATAAGATAGCCTTCTGTCGGAGGTTCACCAGACGTTGTGAGACACCGGCGTAGGGAAGAACACCTTTCTGGAAAACTTTGGAAGAGAAAGAAAGAGAGAATGAATACTGAGATTCTGTGAGTTTTAGACTCAGAGATCTGTAGTATATATAGATGGATTCGTGTTGTTTCGTGAAGTCGCGACCCTTCCGAAACAACATTCATTCACCTGTTCGCAGGTTCATTCACCCTTTCGTCTGTTTGGGCCGCTGCAAAAAATAGGAATTCTCGAGACGAGAATCGCCGCGAGGAGCCCGAGGCCACGTTGCCTAAGTGCACAAGTGCGTCTACAATGCGCCACTATCGCCTCTACGCCGAGCCCGTGCCCGAGCCTGAGCCCGAGCCCGAGCCGGTGGCAACACCAGCTACATTTTCATGAAGAAGATAAAACAACAACCAAGGGTCACCCACTAGCAACCCTTTGGTTGTTGCACACTCATGAGTGCACTACCTATTTAAGCATCCTCAAACCTTTCTCTCTTTCCGATGTAGGACTAAAGTCCCTTCTCTTTCCTTTTCATCCTTATGAACAATAAATGGAATTAATAATTCTAACAATCCCCCACTTGTTCCATAAATGATGGAAAGGAATTCCAGAATACATCACTTAAAGAATGTTAATACAGTTAGGTATCTTTCAAGTTGAACCTAACCTTAGTAGATGCAACACGATTTTATCGGAATCTCTGGTAGCTGGGCTTTGAACTAGTTATTCCTTGTGATAAAATCGGTGTTACTTTACACACATTATTTGGTAGTTCTTCGCCTACATCTCTCGCTTAGCACTATTAATGGCCATGTGCTGATTCTGTCACGTGAATTTTTATAAGATAAACTCCAGATATTACTGAGACGGCACCATCTCTAAATTCACATAGGTGAAGTTCTTTCAGTATCTCTGTTGCTTTACAGATACATGTCATATTACTGAACTTCATTAAGAGTTTTATAATCTCAACCCTCAAATTTCAACAGTCGACATTATCATGTCGTATACATCCAAATCAACAGTTTGTTGTTACCCATTGAATCTAAGGTTAAGGTTTTCTTAACATTAGATTGGGTTGCCACTGTTGTTGGAACTCTTACTCAAGGAGTTTCAATCCTATACCTCTCGAGGTAGATTTTACTAAATCTCTAGCTAGTGGTTTAGTAAATGGATCAACTAAATTATAGCTGGTACGCACATACGTAAGAGAAATGATTCCATCTTTGATCAATTTCCTTACGTAGGTATGTCTTAGACTTATATGTCTACACTTCCCATTATACACTTCGTTGTAGGCTCTTGCGAGAGTAGCTTGACTATCGCAATGTATTGACACTTTTGATATATTGTCCTTAGCCAGCGGAACTTCTAATAGAAGATCCTCAACCACTCAGCTTCTTGTCCTGCAGAATCTAGAGCCACAAACTCTGACTCCATGGTCGAATGGGTAATGCACGTTTGTTTCTTGCTTTTCCAAGAAACTGCCCCTCCGGCAAGTAAATACCCAACCTGTCGTAGATTTGTTATCCCTGACACTTAATATCCACTAGCGCGGATATCCTTCTAATACGGCAGAAAATCTACCATACTGTAATCCAAGATTCTTGGTTTTTAAAAGATAACCAAAACTTCTTCCGATAGCCCTCCAATGCTCATTATTAGGGTTGCTAGTAAATCTACTCATTTTACTAACTGTAAATGCTATATCAGGTCTTGTGCATTGCATCAAATACATAAGACATCCAATAGCACTTGCGTATTCTATTTGAGCGACGGCTCTTCCAGAATTCT
Source organism: Iris pallida (assembly GCA_029216955.1). Lineage (NCBI taxonomy): Eukaryota > Viridiplantae > Streptophyta > Magnoliopsida > Asparagales > Iridaceae > Iris > Iris pallida. The sequence goes on from JANAVB010044419.1 coordinate 28,949,234, forward strand.
TTTCTAGTTTAACACTTAGATCAAATGGAGTGTTTGCTTCTTTGAACTTTAGGTGTTTGAACTTGTCTAGCACTTTCTCACAAAGTGCGACTGCGTAAGTTCAAAACCCCCACTGTTTTGTATTACTTTGATCCCCAAAATAGTGTCAACTATTCCAAGATCTTTCATCTTGAATGTGAAGTTAGAAACCTCTTCGTTTCTGTAATTCCACTCATCTCGTTGCTAATGATCAACATATCACCAACGTAGAGACAAAGAAGTATTTCCATATACTTTAGTGTATAAACACTTATCACAATATTGTGAACAATGCAATTCGAAATTATGACTGAGTCAAATTTCTAATGCCACTGCTTTGGTGCTTGTTTTAATCCGTACAAGGATTTAACAAGTTTGCATACCTTTTGTTCATTTCCGGGAGCACGAACCCTTCCGGTTGCTCCATGTAAATCTCCTCATCGAGATCTCCATTTAAGAATGCCGTTTTGACATCCATCTGATGAACATTAAGATGATGCAATGAAGCTAACGCAAACAATATCCTAATTGTAGTCGTTCTTGCTACTGGTGCATATGTGTCAAAATAATCAATTCCTTCTCTTTGTCGAAATCATTTAGCTACTAGTCTAGCCTTGTAGGTGTTTAAAGTACCATCACTATGATACTTTCTCCTGAACACCCACTTACATCCAATAGGTCTTGACCCTTTGGACAGATCGACAATTTTCCAAGTGTGGTTAGATATTATCGAATCCATCTCATCTTGGATAGCATCTTTCCAAAATATGAGTCCCGCGAAGCTAGTGCTTCCTTAAAGGTTTCAGGATCATCTTCCACCTGAAGAATGATAGGAATCTTTCGAATAAATTTATCTGTATTTCCTTCTACTAAGTAAAAAAAATTAGTTGAGAATCTATTTCGTCAGATCCTAGATCCTTAGCCTTTCGAACTCTCTTGCAGATCCGATGCTCGGGTTGTTTTTCAACTAACCGTTAAGAGCACTCCTCACGAGACTCTTCATTAGCAGGAATCTCATAATCCTTATTCTTAGTAATAAGGTTCTCGAAAAATTCCACATCTCTGGATTCGACAATAATGTTAGACTCTAAGTTTAGCCTTACTATTGGCAGCATAACCTACAAAACACTTTTGATTCCACGAGGACCTAATTTGGTCCTTTTAGGATCCATGTTTTTGTAATAAGCTATACACCCCACACTCTAAAATAACTGATATTAGGCTTACGGCCTTTCCATATCTCATATGGTGAAATACCAGTTTTCTTCAAAGGAATTCGGTTCATTATATGACATGCAGTAACTAAAGCTTCTCCCCACAAACTAAATGATAATTCAGAATGCATTAGCATTGCATTTATCATTTCTTGATATGTTCTATTTTTTCTTTCGGCTAGTCCGTTCTGTTGTGGTGTCCGTGGTGCAGAACATTCGTGAAATACCGTTCTCTTCACAGAAGGTATTAAATTCAAAAGAAAAGTATTCACCACCTCTATCACTTTAAGTATTTTAATGTTTCTACCAAGTTGATTTTCAACCTCCGATTTGTATATTTTAAAAGCATTAAAGGCTTCATCTTTATACTTTAATAAATATACATATGTAAATCTAGAGCAATCATCAATGAAGGTAATAAAGTATTTATTACCTCCTCGAGATAATGTGCCATTAAATTCACATAAATCAGAGTGAACTAAATCTAGTAGGTTGGTATTACGCTCTACACTGTGAAAAGGTTTTTTAATCATTTTGGATTTTGCACAAATTTCACACTTATCTAAGTCTTCAGAATTGCATGAAATTAATCCAGATTTAATTAATCTTTTCATAGTGCTAATACCTATATGCGCTAATCTACTATGCCATAAAGTAGATAACTCAATCATGTAAGCAGAAGTAGAAACTTTATTGATATTATTTTCAATGATACAAAGTTTGATCATACCCTCATCGGTATATCCCTTTCCAACAAACACACCATTACGGGTCAAAATTAATTTATCTCAAAGACAGATTTTATTCCTGGTTTACCCAACAAGACTCCACTGACGAGGTTACTACTCATATCCGGGACGTGAAGTACGTTAGTCAGAGTTACTTTCTTCCCGGAAGTGAATTGGATTTCCACATCACCTGTTCCCACGACCGTTGAGTGCCCTTCATTTCCTATCTGAACTTCTTGTCCATCATTGACTTCAGAGTAGGTCTTGAATGCTGCTTTGTCGTATGAAACATAAACGGTAGCACAAGTATCGTACCACTATCCTGGAGCCTTCCCTTTGACCGTCATGAGTTTGCTCACCGTAGCAATTATGTCATCTGTCTCAGTGAGATTTACCTCGCTGTTTTGGGTCTTTCGAACCCGACAGTCTCTGGCATAATGTCCTGCTTTGCCACATACAAAACAGCCGGTCTTGGGTCCTCTGGCGGTGCTGGAGTTCTTGAACTTTTGTTGGTCCTTCTTAGAACCGAGAAAGTTCTTCTTTCCTGCAGGCCTCTTGCCTTTCGCGCTCACCGCGTTAGTTTTAGAAACTCCGTTGTTCTCGGATTTCTGTCTTTCCTTCGATTCCTCTTCGATTCGAAGGTGTTTTTGAATCTGTTCCAGTGAGAAATCCTCAGAGCTTGAAGTAGTTTCTTCCGATAACTATTCCAAGATGCTGGCAATTTAGTAATTATAGCACCAACTTGGAATGGTTCTGGAAGTTCTATCTTTACTGCCCTGAGTTTATTGACTAGAACTTGTAGTTCGTGTACTTGGGCGAGTATAGGCTTTGTATCAATCATTTTGAAATCAAAATACTTTGATATAAGAAATTTCTTTGTACTTCTTCTGCCCTGAATTTGAAATCCAGAGCCTTCCAGAAGTCAATCGCCGAAGGATTTTCTATATAGAGGTCGTACAGTCTGTCCGACAGGGTGTTCAGGATGTGACCACGGCACAGCAGTTCGTCATCTTTGCGCTTTTTGCGTTCTGCCTTAACTGCATCAGAATCTGCTGGAGTGGGTCCTGAAACAGGTAGAAGATCTGGGTCGAGGACGTAGTAGATCTTGTCCTGCTTTGCCACATACAAAACAGCCGGTCTTGGGTCCTTTGGCGGGGCTGGAGTTCTTGAACTTTTGTTGGTCCTTCTTAGGACCAGAAAGTTCTTCTTTCCTGCAGGCCTCTTGCCTTCCGCGCTCACCGCGTTAGTTTTAGAAACTCCGTTGTTCTCGGATTTCTGACTTTCCTTCGATTCCTCTTCGATTCGAAGTGTTTTTAAATCTGTTCCAGACAGAAATCCTCAGATCTGTGAAGTAGTTTCTTCCGATAACTATTCCAAGATGCTGGCAATTTAGTAATTATAGCACCAACTTGGAATGGTTCCGGAAGTTCTATCTTTACTGCCCTGAGTTTATTGACTAGAACTTGTAGTTCGTGTACTTGGCGAGTATAGTCTTTGTATCAATCATTTTGAAATCAAAATAATTTGATATAAGAAATTTCTTTGTACCTTCTTCTTCTGCTCTGAATTTGAAATCCAGAGCCTTCCAGATGTCAATCGCCGAAGGATTTTCTGTATAGAGGTCGTACAGTCTGTCCGACAGGGTGTTCAGAATGTGACCACGGCACAGCAGTTCGTCCTCTTTGCGCTTTTTGCGTTCTGCCTTGAATGCATCAGAATCTGCTGGAGTGGGTTCTGAAACAGGTAGCAGATCTGGGTCGAGGACGTAGTAGATCTTCAGCGCCGTCAGGAGGAAGATCATCTTGTCCTGCCAGCGTGTGAAGTTCGTCCCGTCGAAGTAATCCAGTTTGACTAGATCCTGATTCATGACTTTAATGCTCGAAATTGCAGCCTCGGACGCCATTATTTGTAACACTTTAAGAATGTTAGAAATTGCTAGTACTTCACTTCTGAGTTCTGCGAAGTTGAAAATGGCGTCGAGGCTTGAATCGTGCATTTAGCAGCACTTTCCTTCGGGCACTCCGGTAACGTCTTGGAGTCAGCACGCCAGAACACCCAGGATAAGACAGCCTTCTGCCGGAGGTTCACCAGACGTTGTGAGACACGGCGTAGGAGAACACCTTTCTAGAATACTTTCGAAGAGAAAAGAAAGAGAGAATGAATACTGAGATTCTGTGTGTTTTAGACTCAGAGATCTGTAGTGCAACAACCAAAGGGTTGCTAGTGGTGCATTGGTTGTTTTATCTTCTTCATGAAAATGTAGCCGGTGTTGCCACCGGCTGGCTCCGGCTGGCACGGGCACGGGCTCGGACGTAGAGGCGATAGTGGCGCATTGTAGACGCACTTGTGCACTTAGGCAACGTGGCCTCGGCTCCTCGCGGCGATTCTCGCCCCGAGAATTCTATTTTTTGCAGCGGCCCAAACAGACGAAAGGGTGAATGAACCTGCGAACAGGTGAATGAATGTTGTTTCGGAAGGGTCGCGACTTCACGAAACAACACGAATCCATCTATATATACTACATATCTCTGAGTCTAAAACACACAGAATCTCAGTATTCATTCTCTCTTTCTTTTCACTTCCAAAGTTTTCCAGAAAGGTGTTCTTCCCTACGCCGGTGTCTCACAACGTCTGGTGAACCTCCGGCAGAAGGCTGTCTTATCCTGGGTGTTCTGGCGTGCTGACTCCAAGACGTTACCGGAGTGCCCGAAACACTTTAAGGAAAGTGTTGCTAAATGCACGATTCAAGTCTCGACGACAATTTCAACTTCGCAAAACTCAAAAGTGAAGTACTAGCAATTTCTAACAACAAGCATATAGAAATCATTGAAAACCTTATAAATGAAGTATACAAACAGAAATATATTTGCATCAAAATCAACCAAGTTACATAATCTTCATTACCACAGTTACCATATGTATCCAAATTTTATCTTTAGTAACTTTTATTCTTTTACAATGGAAAAGATTTAAACAGAATCGTGCTAACAAAACCACCTAACAAGTAATTATGAATACATATAAAAACTTCCAACAATCAACTAGAGTTTGAGAACACGTTCAACATGGGAAATATTTTTTAATTTTTTTAAAATTTGACTGGGACAATATTTATTATACGTTAATATACATACAAAGTACGTACATTTACTAGTATTAAATTTCATCATATCCTTTTGTCCTAGACCAGGGGCGGGTCGGACCTGACCTGGTGGCTAGGCCCATCGAGGCCAGGCAAAGCTTTTTGCACCCGTGCTGCAGTTATTATATTGTTGGAGGGAGACCAGGCTGGGCCGGTAGTTCGAACACCAACGCCAGATCGGATCTTGTTCGTCCCTGAGGTCGGCACGTCGTACTCCTGCAACATAACCTCGTCCTTCTCCCGGTTGTAAAGTAGCACCCTACGGTCTCGAAACCAAATCTGGAGACCCTCCTCCCATTCCAATACGTCGAACATCCCGGTCAAGTTACGAGATCGCGGCGTCTGGATTCTGTGCCTCTTTATCCAACCACGGGACACGTCACGTTGGTCCATCTGCATCCAGATCGTGACGCTGGCGTCGTTGCCGTCGTGGAAGGCCATGCTGACACGGCCTTCCAGTTCGACGAGCAGCAACCTCTCGAAACTCGATGTCCGTCGCAATGCCGGGCATGATCAGCACTCGGACATCGTCCGTGTCGACGTTGTAAAACACTAAGTAGATATTTTCGTTGTATGCATCCAAACGGCACCAACATATGTGTCTGTCGGCATAAACTGGTTCCTTACTTGCAACGAAAGGCGGCACTGTCCCCACCTCTCCACGGGACGGCGTCGCCGCTGCCGAGGGTATAGGCCATCAGCTTCCACGGGGAGTTAATAAAGTTCCAGTCGCGCCGCCACCGGCGAGACACGTAGCCTTGTACTCCCTCAGGGAGGGTCCGTATCCGAGTCCGAACCCGCGAATGAAACCATGGGGCCACCGTGGGGGCTGCAAGGAGGCGGCATGGTGGCGAATTCGAGAGTGAGCGGATTGCACACGACGAGCTTCCTGCGGTCATCCGGACGGACGCACCAGGTCGTTGCAGGAGCACGCGAAGTCAAGTCGCGGGTCTGGTCCGGCCACCCGTTGTTGTTGACTGCTCGAAAGGGGAGGACGCAGGTAGAGACGATGGGGTGCTGTGCAGTGCGCTCCCCGCCCTCTTGTAGGGAGAAGCCGATCATAGAGAGTTCATCGTCGATGCCTCGGCTCGTTAGGAACAAGGGCGCTTGCTCCGACAGGAGGGCCGACAGCATCTCGCAATGCAGCTGCGGGACTTCTCGTTGGTGATTCTCACATGCTCTTCGACACTGCACGGAATCGTATTACCGACTTCGTTGGCAGGCGCGCTAAGATCTCTAGCAGGACCTCTTTGGTAAAACCACCGTCTTTTCTTCTTCTTTTTTGCTGCTTCAATGATGCATGATGATCGGGCAACAGGGGCTTGGCACGATCAAGAGATTAACACGCTAAACCTATTTCAACAATTTTAGATGTAAGTGGTGAAGAAGAAATAGTATTTATAAATGAGAAAGTGAAGGAGAAGAAGAAGGTAATCAGCACACTAAACCTATTTCTACCATAGCTAGTGACTTCTTCAGCAATAAAATTTCCCAAAATCAGTTCCAATACTACAACAAATATATTATAATAATATAGTAGCTAGTCATGTCTTTAGCCATAAAATCTCCCCATTTCAGTGGCCGGATTAAGACAGTCATAAAAAATATGTCCTGGTTGTATTATTCTCATTAGCACAGTAGAAAACTCCAATACAGGGTGCACAAATAACTCTCCGATACCAATTTCCATACCGCAGGGTGATTTTTAGAAGAATAAAGATGGAAAATGCAAATAAGCACGCAGGGTGATTTTTAGAAGGAAACAGGAAAGAAAGGAAAAGTATCCAGATTGAGACTAAAAGATGAAACAAACAACTTCCACTCAGTTCTTTTTTCCGTTTTCGTTGTTGTAAACCTGGTCACATGGTCAAGTTCACTTTGCCAATGAAACGTCTAACACTTGTATTGTGATTATATTAGCTTAGAGTATATGTATATCTATAATTGGAGCATAAAGTTATTTGTGCACCCTGTGATTGGAGTTTTCTAGTGTGCTAATGAGCAAAATACAAAAGAACATATTTTCTTATGACTGTCTTAATCCGGCCACCCGAATACTAGGAATAAACTGAAATGGAAAGATTTATGGCTAAAGACATGACTAGCTACTATATTATTATAATATATATTTGTTGTAGTATTGGAACTGATTTTGGAAATTTATTGCTGAAGAAGCACTAGCTATGGTAGAAATAGGTTTAGTGTGCTGGTTACCTTCTTCTTCTCCTTCACTTTCTCATTTAAAAACTATTTCTTCTTCACCACTTACATCTAAAATTGTTGAAATAGGTTTAGCGTGCTAATCTCTTGATCGTGCCAAGCCCCTGTTGCCCGATCATCATGGCATCATTGAAGCAGCAAAAAGAAGAAGAAAAGACGGTGGTTTTACCAGAAGAGGTCCTGCTAGAGATCTTAGCGCGCCTGCCAACGAAGTCGGTAATACGATTCCGTGCAGTGTCGAAGAGCATGTGGAGAATCACCAACAAGAAGTCCTTCCGCAGCTGCATTGCGAGATGCTGTCGGCCCTCCTGTCGGAGCAAGCGCCCTTGTTCCTAACGAGCCGAGGCATCGACGATGAACTCTCTATGATCGGCTTCTCCCTACAAGAGGGCGGGGAGCGCACTGCACACACCCCACCGTCTCTACCTGCGTCCCCTTCCAAGCAGTCAACCACAACGGGTGGCCGGACCAGACCCGCGACTTCGACTTCGCGTGCTCCTGCAACGGCCTAGTGTGCGTCCGTCCGGAGGACCGCAGGAAGCCGCTCGTCGTGTGCAATCCGCTCACTCTCGAATTCGCCACCATGCCGCCTCCTTGCAGCCCCCACGACGGCGCCCGTGGTTTCATTCGCGGGTTCGTACTCGGATACGGACCCTCCATGAGGGAGTACAAGGCTACGTGTCTCGCCGGTGGCGGCGCCGACTGGAACTTTATTAACCCCGTGGAAGCTGATGGCCTATACCCTCGACAGCGGCGACGCCGCCCCGTGGAGAGGTGGGGACAGTGCCTTTCGTTGCAAGTAAGGAACCAGTTTATGCCGACAGAACATATGTTGGTGCCTTTTGGATGCATACAACGAAATATCTACTTAGTGTTTTACAACGTCGACACGGACGATGTCCGAACGCTGATCATGCCCGGCATTGCGACGGACAGGTCGAATTTCGAGAGGATGCTGCTCGTCGAACTGGAAGGCCGTGTCAGCATGGCCTTCCACGACGGCAACGACGCCACGTCACGATCTGGATGCAGATGGACCAACGTGACGTGTCCCGTGTTGGATAAAGAGGCACAGAATCCAGACGCCGCGACCTCGTAACTTGACCGGGATGGTCGACGTATTGGAATGGGAGGAGGGTCTCCAGATTTGGTTTCGAGACCGTAGGGTGCTACTTTAACCGGGAGAAGGACGAGGTTATGTTGCAGGAGTACGACGTGCCGGACCTCAGGGACGAACAAGATCGATCTGGCGTTGGTGTTCGAACTACCGGCCCAGCCTGGTCTCCCTCCAACAATATAATAACTGCAGCACGGGTGCAAAAAGCTTTACCTGGCCTCGATGGGCCTAGCCACCAGGTCAGGTCCGACCCGCCCCTGGTCCAGGACAAAAGGATATGATGAAATTTAATGCTAGTAAACACGTACTTTGTATGTATATTAACGTATAATAAATATTGTCCCAGTCAAATTTAAAAAAATAAAAATATTTCCCATGTTGAACGTGTTCTCTACTCTGGTTGATTGTTGAAGTTTTTATATGTATTCATCATAATTACTTGTTAGGTGGTTTTGTTAGCACGATTCTGTTTAAATCTTTTCCATTGTAAAAGAATAAAAGTCACTAAACATAAAATTTGGATACATATGGTAACTGAGGTAATGAAGAATGAATATGTAAACTTGGTTGATTTTGATGCAAAATATTTCTGTTTGTATACTTCATTTATAAGGTTTTCAAGGATTTCTATATACTTGTTGTTAGAAATTGCTAGTACTTCACTTTTGAGTTCTCCGAAGTTGAAATTGTCGTCGAGGCTTGAATCGTGCATTTAGCAGCAATTTCCTTAAAGTGTTTCGGGCACTCCGGTAACGTCTTGGAGTCAGCACGCCAGAACACCAGGATAAGACAGCCTTCTCGGAGGTTCACCAGACGTTGTGAGACACCGGCGTAGGAAGAACACCTTTCTGGAAAACTTTGGATGAGAAAAGAAAGAGAGAATGAATACTGAGATTCGGAGTATTTTAGACTCAGAGATCTGTATATATAGATGGATTCGTGTTGTTTCGTGAAGTCGCGACCCTTCCGAAACAACATTCATTCACCCTTTCGTCTGTTTGGGCCGCTGCAAAAAATAGGAATTCTCGGGACGAGAATCGCCGCGAGTAGCCCGAGGCCACGTTGCCTAAGTGCACAAGTGCGTCTACAATGCGCCACTATCGCCTCTACGCCCGATCCCGTGCCCGAGCCCGAGCCCGAGCCGGTGGCAACACCGGCTACATTTTCATGAAGAAGATAAAACAACAACCAATGGTCACCCACTAGCAACCCTTTGGTTGTTGCACACTCCTCATGAGTGAACATACCTATTTAAGCATCCTCAAATCTTCTCTCTTTCCGATGTGGGACTAAAGTCCCTTCTCTTTCCTTTTCATCCTTATGAACAATAAATGGAATTAATAATTCCAACAATCCCCCACTTGTTCCATAAATGATGGAAAGGAATTCCAGAATACATCACTTAAAGAATGTTAATACAGTTAGGTATCTTTCAATTTGAACCTAACCTTAGTAGATGCAACACAAGATTTTATCGGAATCTCTGTAGCTGGGCTTTGAACCAGTTATTCCTTGTGATAAAATCGGTGTTACTTTACACATTCTTTGGTAGTTCTTCGCCTACAACTCTCGCTTAGCACTATTAATGGCCATGTGCTGATCCTGTCTCGTGAATTTTTATAAGATAAACTCCAGATCTTACTGAGACGGCACCATCTCTAAATTCACATAGGTGAAGTTCTTTCAGTATCTCTGTTGCTTTACAGATACATGTCAATATTACTGAACTTCATTAAGAGTTTTATAATCTCAACCCTCAAATTGCAACAGTCGACATTATCATGTCGTATACATCCAAATCAACAGTTTGTTGTTACCCATTGAATCTAAGGTTCAGTTTTCTTAACATTAGATTGGGTTGCCACTGTTGTTGGAACTCTTACTCAAGGAGTTTCAATCCTATACCTCTCGAGGTAGATTTTACTAAATCCTAGCTAGTGGTTTAGTAAATGGATCAGCTAAATTATAGCTGGTACGCACATACGTAAGAGAAATGATTCCATCTTTGATCAATTTCTTACGTAGGTATGTCTTAGACTTATATGTCTAAACTTCCATTATACACTTCGTTGTAGGCTCTTGCTAGAGTAGCTTGACTATCGCAATGTATTGACACTTTTGATATATTGTCCTTAGCCAGCGGAACTTCTAATAGAAGATCCCTCAACCACTCAGCTTCTTGTCCTGCAGAAGCTAGAGCCACAAACTCTGACTCCATGGTCGAATGGGTAATGCACGTTTGTTTCTTGCTCTTCCAAGAAACTGCCCCTCCGGCAAGCGTAAATACCCAACCTGTCGTAGATTTGTTATCCCTGACACTTAATATCCAACTAGCGTCGGTATATCCTTCAATACGGCAGAAAATCTACCATACTGTAATCCAAGATTCTTGGTTTTTAAAAGATAACCAAAACTTCTTCCGATAGCCCTCCAATGCTCATTATTAGGGTTGCTAGTAAATCTACTCATTTTACTAACTGCAAATGCTATATCAGGTCTTGTGCATTGCATCAAATACATAAGACATCCAATAGCACTTGCGTATTCTAATTGAGCGACGGCTCTTCCAGAATTTTTTCTAGTTTAACACTTAGATCAAATGGAGTGTTTACTTCTTTGAACTTTAGGTGTTTGAACTTGTCTAGCACTCAACATAGTGCGACTGCGTAAGTTCAAAACCCCCACTGTTTTGTATTACTTTGATCCCCAAAATAGTGTCAACTATTCCAAGATCTTTCATCTTGAATGTGGAAGTTAGAAACCTCTTCGTTTCTGTAATTCCACTCATCTCGTTGCTAATGATCAACATATCATCAACGTAGAGACAAAGAAATATCACGATATTTCCATATACTTTAGTGTATAAACACTTATCACAAATATTGTGAACAAACATTAGAAATTATGACTGAGTCAAATTTCTAATGCCACTGCTTTGGTGCTTGTTTTAATCCGTACAAGGATTTAACAAGTTTGCATACCTTTTGTTCATTTCCGAGAGCACGAACCCTTCCGGTTGCTCCATGTAAATCTCCTCATCGAGATCTCCATTTAAGAATGCCGTTTTGACATCCATCTGATGAACATTAAGATGATGCAATGAAGCTAACGCAAACAATATCCTAATTGTAGTCGTTCTTGCTACTGGTGCATATGTGTCAAAATAATCAATTCCTTCTCTTTGTCGAAATCATTTGGCTACTAGTCTAGCCTTGTAGGTGTTTAAAGTACCATCACTATGATACTTTCTCCTGAACACACTTACATCCAATAGGTCGACCCTTTGGGCAGATCGACAATTTCCCAAGTGTGGTTAGATATTATCGAATCCACTCATCTTGGATAGCATCTTTCCAAAAAGATGAGTCCCGCGAAGTTAGTGCTTCCTTAAAGGTTTCAGGATCATCTTCCACCTGAAGAATGATAGGAATCTTTCGAATAAATTTCTCTGTATTTCCTTCTACTAAGTAAAAAGAAATTAGTTGAGAATCTATTTCGTCAGATCCTAGATCCTTAGCCTTTCGAACTCTCTTGATGATCCGAAGCTCGGGTTGTTTTTCAACTAACCGTGAAGAGCACTCCTCACGAGACTCTTCATTAGCAGGAATCTCATAATCCTTATTCTTAGTAATAAGGTTCTCGAAAAATTCCACATCTCTGGATTCGACAATAATGACTCTAAGTTTAGCCTTACTATTGGCAGCATAACCTACAAAAGCACTTTTGATTCCACGAGGACCTAATTTGGTCCTTTTAGGATCCATGTTTTTGTAATAAGCTATACACCCCACACTCTAAAATAACTGATATTAGGCTTACGGCCTTTCCATATCTCATATGGTGAAATACCAGTTTTCTTCAAAGGAATTCGGTTCATTATATGACATGCAGTAAGTAAAGCTTCTCCCCACAAACTAAATGATAATTCAGAATGCATTAGCATTGCATTTATCATTTCTTGATATGTTCTATTTTTTCTTTCGGCTAGTCCGTTCTGTTGTGGTGTCCGTGGTGCAGAACATTCGTGAATAATACCGTTCTCTTCACAGAAGGTATTAAATTCAAAAGAAAAGTATTCACCACCTCTATCACTTCTAAGTATTTTAATGTTTCTACCAAGTTGATTTTCAACCTCCGATTTGTATATTTTAAAAGCATTAAAGGCTTCATCTTTATGCTTTAATAATATACATATGTAAATCTAGAGCAATCATCAATGAAGGTAATAAAGTATTTATTACCTCCTCGAGATAATGTGCCATTAAATTCACATAAATCAGAGTGAACTAAATCTAGTAGGTTGGTATTACGCTCTACACTGTGAAAAGGTTTTTTAATCATTTTGGATTTTGCACAAATTTCACACTTATCTAAGTCTTCAGAATTGCATGAAATTAATCCAGATTTAATTAATCTTTTCATAGTGCTAATACCTATATGCGCTAATCTACTATGCCATAAAGTAGATAACTCAATCATGTAAGCAGAAGTAGAAACTTTATTGATATTATTTTCAATGATACAAAGTTTGATCATACCCTCATCGGTATATCCCTTTCCAACAAACACACCATTACGGGTCAAAATTAACTTATCCGACTCAAAGACAGATTTTATTCCTGGTTTACCCAACAAGACTCCACTGACGAGGTTACTACTCATATCCGGGACGTGAAGTACGTTAGTCAGAGTTACTTTCTTCCCGGAAGTGAATTGGATTTCCACATCACCTGTTCCCACGACCGTTGAGTGTCCTTCATTTCCTATCTGAACTTCTGTCCATCATTGACTTCAGAGTAGGTCTTGAATGCTGTGTCGTATGAAACATGAACGGTAGCACAAGTATCGTACCACCATCATGGAGCCTTCCCTTTGACCGTCATGAGTTTGCTCACCGTAGCAATTATGTCATCTGTCTCAGTGAGTTTTACCTCGCTGTTTTGGGTCTTTCGAACCCGACAGTCTCTGGCATAATGTCCTGCTTTGCCACATACAAAACAGCGGTCTTGGGTCCTTGGCGGTACTGGAGTTCTTGAACTTTTGTTGGTCCTTCTTAGAACCGAGAAAGTTCTTCTTTCCTGCAGGCTCTTGCCTTTCGCGCTCACCGCGTTAGTTTTAGAAACTCCGTTGTTCTCGGATTTCTGTCTTTCCTTCGATTCCTCTTCGATTCGAAGGTGTTTTTGAATCTGTTCCAGTGAGAAATCCTCAGAGCTGTGAAGTAGTTTCTTCCGATAACTATTCCAAGATGCTGGCAATTTAGTAATTATAGCACCAACTTGGAATGGTTCTGGAAGTTCTATCTTTACTGCCCTGAGTTTATTGACTAGAACTTGTAGTTCGTGTACTTGGAGGAGTATAGGCTTTGTATCAATCATTTTGAAATCAAAATACTTTGATATAAGAAATTTCTTTGTACCTTCTTCTGCCCTGAATTTTAAATCCAGAGCCTTCCAGATGTCAATCGCCGAAGGATTTTCTGTATAGAGGTCGTACAGTCTGTCCGACAGGGTGTTCAGGATGTGACCACGGCACAGCAGTTCGTCTCTTTGCGCTTTTTGCGTTCTGCATTAACTGCATCAGAATCTGCTGGAGTGGGTCCTGAAACAGGTAGAAGATCTGGGTCGAGGACGTAGTAGATCTTGTCCTGCTTTGCCACATACAAAAACAGCCGGTCTTGGGTCCTTTGGCGGTGCTGGAGTTCTTGAACTTTTGTTGGTCCTTCTTAGGACCCAGAAAGTTCTTTCCTGCAGGCCTCTTGCATTCCGCGCTCACCGCGTTAGTTTTAGAAACTCCGTTGTTCTCGGATTTCTGACTTTCCTTCGATTCCTCTTCGATTCGAAGGGTTTTTAAATCTGTTCCAGTGAGAAATCCTCAGATCTGTGAAGTAGTTTCTTCCGATAACTATTCCAAGATGCTGGCAATTTAGTAATTATAGCACCAACTTGGAATGGTTCCGGAAGTTCTATCTTTACTGCCCTGAGTTTATTGACTAGAACTTGTAGTTCGTGTACTTGGGCGAGTATAGGCTTTGTATCAATCATTTTGAAATCAAAATAATTTGATATAAGAAATTTCTTTGTACCTTCTTCTTCTGCTCTGAATTTGAAATCCAGAGCCTTCCAGATGTCAATCGCCGAAGGATTTTCTGTATAGAGGTCGTACAGTCTGTCCGACAGGGTGTTCAGAATGTGACCACGGCACAGCAGTTCGTCTCTTTGCGCTTTTTGCGTTCTGCCTTGAATGCATCAGAATCTGCTGGAGTGGGTTCTGAAACAGGTAGCAGATCTGGGTCGATGACGTAGTAGATCTTCAGCGCCGTCAGGAGGAAGATCATCTTGTCCTGCCAGCGTGTGAAGTTCGTCCCGTCGAGCGATCCAGTTTGACTAGATCCTGATTCATGACTTTGATGCTCAAAATTGCAGCCTCACGCCATTATTTGTAACACTTTAAGAATGTTAGAAATTGCTAGTACTTCACTTCTGAGTTCTGCGAAGTTGAAAATGTCGTCGAGGCTTGAATCGTGCATTTAGCAGCACTTTCCTTAAAGTGTTTGGGCACTGCGGTAACGTCTTGGAGTCAGCACGCCAGAACACCCAGGATAAGACAGCCTTCTGCCGGAGGTTCACCAGACGTTGTGAGACACCGACGTAGGGAAGAACACCTTTCTGGAATACTTTCGAAGAGAAAAGAAAGAGAGAATGAATACTGAGATTCTGTGTGTTTTAGACTCGGAGATCTGTAGTGCAACAACCAAAGGGTTGCTAGTGGGTGACCATTGGTTGTTTTATCTTCTTCATGAAAATGTAGCCGGTGTTGCCACCGGCTCCGGCTCCGGCTCGGGCACGGGCTCGGGCGTAGAGCGCATTGTAGACGCACTTGTGCACTTAGGCAACGTGGCCTCGGACTCCTCGCGGCGATTCTCGCCCCGAGAATTCCTATTTTTGCAGCGGCCCAAACAGACGAAAGGGTGAATGAACCTGCGAACAGGTGAATGAATGTTGTTTCGGAAGGGTCGCGACTTCACGAAACAACACGAATCCATCTATATATACTACATATCTCTGAGTCTAAAACACACAGAATCTCAGTATTCATTTCTCTTTCTTTTCTCTTCCAAAGTTTTCCAGAAAGGTGTTCTTCCCTACGCCGGTGTCTCACAACGTCTGGTGAACCTCCGGCAGAAGGCTGTCTTATCCTGGGTGTTCTGGCGTGCTGACTCCAAGACGTTACCGGAGTGCCCAAAACACTTTAAGGAAAGTGCTGCTAAATGCACGATTCAAGTCTCGACGACAATTTCAACTTCGCAAAACTCAAAAGTGAAGTACTAGCAATTTCTAACAACAAGCATATAGAAATCATTGAAAACCTTATAAATGAAGTATACAAACAGAAATATATTTTGCATCAAAATCAACCAAGTTACATATTCATTCTTCATTACCACAGTTACCATATGTATCCAAATTTTATCTTTAGTAACTTTTAGCCTTTTACAATGGAAAAGATTTAAACAGAATCGTGCTAACAAAACCACTAACAAGTAATTATGATGAATACATATAAAAACTTCCAACAATCAACTAGAGTTTGAGAACACGTTCAACATGGGAAATTTTTTAATTTTTTTAAAATTTGACTGGGACAATATTTATTATACGTTAATATACATACAAAGTACGTACATTTACTAGTATTAAATTTCATCATATCCTTTTGTCCTAGACCAGGGGCGGGTCGGACCTGACCTGGTGGCTAGGCCCATCGAGGCCAGGCAAAGCTTTTTGCACCCGTGCTGCAGTTATTATATTGTTGGAGGGAGACCAGGCTGGGCCGGTAGTTCGAACACCAACGCCAGATCGGATCTTGTTCGTCCCTGAGGTCCAGCACGTCGTACTCCTGCAACATAACCTCGTCCTTCTCCCGGTTGTAAAGTAGCACCCTACGGTCTCGAAACCAAATCTGGAGACCCTCCTCCCATTCCAATACGTCGAACATCCCGGTCAAGTTACGAGGTCGCGGCGTCTGGATTCTGTGCCTCTTTATCCAACCACGGGACACGTCACGTTGGTCCATCTGCATCCAGATCGTGACGCTGGCGTCGTTGCCGTCGTGGAAGGCCATGCTGACACGGCCTTCCAGTTCGACGAGCAGCAACCTCTCGAAATTCGACCTGCCCGTCGCAATGCCGGGCATGATCAGCACTCGGACATCGTCCGTGTCGACGTTGTAAAACACTAAGTAGATATTTTCGTTGTATGCATCCAAACGGCACCAACATATGTGTCTGTCGGCATAAACTGGTTCCTTACTTGCAACGAAAGGCGGCACTGTCCCCACCTCTCTCCACGGGACGGCGTCGCCGCTGCCGAGGGTATAGGCCATCAGCTTCCACGGGGAGTTAATAAAGTTCCAGTCGGCGCCGCACCGGCGAGACATGTAGCCTTGTACTCCCTCAGGGAGGGTCCGTATCCGAGTCCGAACCCGCGAATGAAAACACGGGCGCACCGTGGGGGCTGCAAGGAGGCGGCATGGTGGCGAATTCGAGAGTGAGCGGATTGCACACGACGAGCGGCTTCCTGCGGTCCTCCGGACGGACGCACACCAGGCCGTTGCAGGAGCACGCGAAGTAAGTCGCGGGTCTGGTCCGGCCACCCGTTGTGGTTGACTGCTCGAAAGGGGAGGACGCAGGTAGAGACGGTGGGGTGCTGTGCAGTGCGCTCCCCGCCCTCTTGTAGGGAGAACCCGATCATGGAGAGTTCATCGTCGATGCCTCGGCTCGTTAGGAACAAGGGCGCTTGCTCCGACAGGAGGGCCGACAGCATCTCGCAATGCGGCTGGCGGAAGGACTTCTCGTTGGTGATTCTTCACATGCTCTTCGACACTGCACGGAATCGTATTACCGACTTCGTTGGCAGGCGCGCTAAGATCTCTAGCAGGACCTCTTCTGGTAAAACCACCGTCTTTTCTTCTTTTTTGCTGCTTCAATGATGCCATGATGATCGGGCAACAGGGGCTGGCACGATCAAGAGATTAACACGCTAAACCTATTTCAACAATTTTAGATGTAAGTGGTGAAGAAGAAATAGTATTTATAAATGAGAAAGTGAAGGAGAAAAGAAGGTAACCAGCACACTAAACCTATTTCTACCATAGCTAGTCTTCAGCAATAAAATTTCCCAAAATCAGTTCCAATACTACAACAAATAATATTATATAATATAGTAGCTAGTCATGTCTTTAGCCATAAAATCTCCCATTTCAGTTTATTCCTAGTATTCGGGTGGCCGGATTAAGACAGTCATAAGAAAATATGTCCTGGTTGTATTATTGCTCATTAGCACACTAGAAAACTCCAATCACAGGGTGCACAAATAACTCTCCGATACCAATTTCCATACCGCAGGGTGATTTTAGAAGAATAACGATGGAAAATGCAAATAAGCACGCAGGGTGATTTTTAGAAGGAAACAGGAAAGAAAGGAAAAGTATCCAGATTGAGACTAAAAGATTGAAACAAACAACTTCCACTCAGTTCTTTTTTCCGTTTTCGTTGTTGTAAACCTGGTCACATGGTCAAGTTCACTTTGCCAATGAAACGTCTAACACTTGTATTGTGATTATATTAGCTTAAAGTATATGTATATCTATAATTGGAGCATAAAGTTATTTGTGCACCCTGTGATTGGAGTTTTCTAGTGTGCTAATGAGCAAAAATAACAACATATTTTCTTATGACTGTCTTAATCCGGCCACCCGAATACTAGGAATAAACTGAAATGGGAAGATTTATGGCTAAAGACATGACTAGCTACTATATTATTATAATATATATTGTTGTAGTATTGGAACTGATTTTGGAAATTTTATTGCTGAAGAAGGCACTAGCTATGGTAGAAATAGGTTTAGTGTGCTGGTTATTCTTCTTCTCCTTCACTTTCTCATTTATAAAAACTATTTCTTCTTCACCACTTACATCTAAAATTGTTGAAATAGGTTTAGCGTGCTAATCTCTTGATCGTGCCAAGCCCCTGTTGCCGATCATCATGGCATCATTGAAGCAGCAAAAAGAAGAAGAAAAGACGGTGGTTTTACCAGAAGAGGTCCTGCTAGAGATCTTAGTGCGCCTGCCAACGAAGTGTAATACGATTCCGTGCAGTGTCGAAGAGCATGTGGAGAATCACCAACGAGAAGTCCTTCCGCCAGCTGCATTGCGAGATGCTGTCGGCCCTCCTGTCGGAGCAAGCGCCCTTGTTCCTAACGAGCCGAGGCATCGACGATGAACTCTCTATGATCGGCTTCTCCCTACAAGAGGGCGGGGAGCGCACTGCGCAGCACCCCACCGTCTCTACCTGCGTCCTCCCCTTCCGAGCAGTCAACCACAACGGGTGGCCGGACCAGACCCGCGACTTCGACTTCGCGTGCTCCTGCAACGGCCTGGTGTGCGTCCGTCCGGAGGACCGCAGGAAGCCGCTCGTCGTGTGCAATCCGCTCACTCTCGAATTCGCCACCATGCCGCCTCCTTACAGCCCCCACGACGGCGCCCGTGGTTTTTAGCGGGTTCGTACTCGGATACGGACCCTCCATGAGGGAGTACAAGGCTACGTGTCTCGCCGGTGGCGGCGCCGACTGGAACTTTATTAACTCCCGTGGAAGCTGATGGCCTATACCCTCGACAGCGGCGACGCCGCCCCGTGGAGAGAGGTGGGGACAGTGCCGCCTTTCGTTGCAAGTAAGGAACCAGTTTATGCCGACAGACACATATGTTGGTGCCTTTTTGGATGCATACAACGAAAATATCTACTTAGTGTTTTACAACGTCGACACGGACGATGTCCGAATGCTGATCATGCCCGGCATTGCGACGGACAGGTCGAATTTCGAGAGGATGCTGCTCCGAACTGGAAGGCCGTGTCAGCATGGCCTTCCACGACGGCAACGACGCCAGCGTCACGATCTGGATGCAGATGGACCAACGTGACGTGTCCGTGGTTGGATAAAGAGGCACAGAATCCAGACGCCGCGACCTCGTAACTTGACCGGGATGGTCGACGTATTGGAATGGGAGGAGGGTCTCCAGATTTGGTTTCGATACCGTAGGGTGCTACTTTAGAACCGGGAGAAGGACGAGATTATGTTGCAGGAGTACGACGTGCCGGACCTCAGGGACGAACAAGATCCGATCTGGCGTTGGTGTTCGAACTACCGGCCCAGCCTGGTCTCCCTCCAACAATATAATAACTGCAGCACGGGTGCAAAAAGCTTTGCCTGGCCTCGATGGGCCTAGCCACCAGGTCAGGTCCGACCCGCCCTGGTCCAGGACAAAAGGATATGATGAAATTTAATGCTAGTAAATGCACGTACTTTGTATGTATATTAACGTATAATAAATATTGTCCCAGTCAAATTTAAAAAAAATATATTTCCCATGTTGAACGTGTTCTCTAACTCTGGTTGATTGTTGGAAGTTTTTATATGTATTCATCATAATTACTTGTTAGGTGGTTTTGTTAGCACGATTCTGTTTAAATCTTTTCCATTGTAAAAGAATAAAAAGTCACTAAACATAAAATTTGGATACATATGGTAACTGAGGTAATGAAGAATGAATATGTAAACTTGGTTGATTTTGATGCAAAATATATTTCTGTTTGTATACTTCATTTATCAGGTTTTCAAGGATTTCTATATACTTGTTGTTAGAAATTGCTAGTACTTCACTTTTGAGTTCTCCGAAGTTGAAATTGTCGTCGAGGCTTGAATCGTGCATTTAGCAGCACTTTCCTTAAAGTGTTTCGGGCACTCCGGTAACGTCTTGGAGTCAGCACGCCAGAACACCCAGGATAAGACAGCCTTCTGCCGGAGGTTCACCAGACGTTGTGAGACACCGGCGTAGGAAAGAACACCTTTCTGGAAAACTTTGGAAGAGAAAAGAAAGAGAGAATGAATACTGAGATTCTGTGTATTTTAGACTCAGAGATCTGTAGTATATATAGATGGATTCGTGTTGTTTCGTGAAGTCGCGACCCTTCCAAACAACATTCATTCACCTGTTCGCAAGTTCATTCACCCTTTCGTCTGTTGGGCCGCTGCAAAAAATAGGAATTCTCGGGACGAGAATCGCCGCGAGTAGCCCGAGGCCACGTTGCCTAAGTGCACAAGTGCGTCTAATGCGCCACTATCGCCTCTACGCCCGATCCGTGCCCGAGCCCGAGCCCGAGGTGGCAACACCGGCTACATTTTCATGAAGATAAAAAACAACCAATGGTCACCCACTAGCAACCCTTTGGTTGTTGCACACTCCTCATGAGTGCACATACCTATTTAAGCATCCTCAAATCTTTCTCTTTCCGATGTGGGACTAAAGTCCCTTCTCTTTCCTTTTCATCCTTATGAACAATAAATGGAATTAATAATTCCAACAATCCCCCACTTGTTCCATAAATGATGGAAAGGAATTCCAGAATACATCACTTAAAGAATGTTAATACAGTTAGGTATCTTTCAATTTGAACCTAACCTTAGTAGATGCAACACAAGATTTTATCGGAATCTCTGGTAGCTGGCTTTGAACCAGTTATTCCTTGTGATAAAATCGGTGTTACTTTACACACATTCTTTGGTAGTTCTTCGCCTACAACTCTCGCTTAGCACTATTAATGGCCATGTGCTGATCCTGTCTCGTGAATTTTATAAGATAAACTCCAGATCTTACTGAGACGGCACCATCTCTAAATTCACATAGGTGAAGTTCTTTCAGTATCTCTGTTGCTTTACAGATACATGTCAATATTACTGAACTTCATTAAGAGTTTTATAATCTCAACCCTCAAATTGCAACAGTCGACATTATCATGTCGTATACATCCAAATCAACAGTTTGTTGTTACCCATTGAATCTAAGGTTAAGTTTTCTTAACATTAGATTGGGTTGCCACTGTTGTTGGAACTCTTACTCAAGGAGTTTCAATCCTATACCTCTCGAGGTAGATTTTACTAAATCCCTAGCTAGTGGTTTAGTAAATGGATCAGCTAAATTATAGCTGGTACGCACACGTAAGAGAAATGATTCCATCTTTGATCAATTTTCTTACGTAGGTATGTCTTAGATTATATGTCTAAACTTCCCATTATACACTTCGTTGTAGGCCTTGCTAGAGTAGCTTGACTATCGCAATGTATTGACATTTTGATATATTGTCCTTAGCCAGCGGAACTTCTAATAGAAGATCCCTCAACCACTCAGCTTCTTGTCCTGCAGAAGCTAGAGCCACAAACTCTGACTCCATGGTCGAATGGGTAATGCACGTTTGTTTCTTGCTCTTCCAAGAAACTGCCCCTCCGGCAAGCGTAAATACCCAACCTGTCGTAGATTTGTTATCCCTGACACTTAATATCCAACTAGCGTCGGTATATCCTTCTAATACGGCAGAAAATCTACCATACTGTAATCCAAGATTCTTGGTTTTTAAAAGATAACCAAAACTTCTTCCGATAGCCCTCCAATGCTCATTATTAGGGTTGCTAGTAAATCTACTCATTTTACTAACTGCAAATGCTATATCAGGTCTTGTGCATTGCATCAAATACATAAGACATCCAATAGCACTTGCGTATTCTAATTGAGCGACGGCTCTTCAGAATTCTTTTCTAGTTTAACACTTAGATCAAATGGAGTGTTTACTTCTTTGAACTTTAGGTGTTTGAACTTGTCTAGCACTTTCTCAACATAGTGCGACTGCGTAAGTTCAAAACCCCCACTGTTTTGTATTACTTTGATCCCCAAAATAGTGTCAACTATTCCAAGATCTTTCATCTTGAATGTGGAAGTTAGAAACCTCTTCGTTTCTGTAATTCCACTCATCTCGTTGCTAATGATCAACATATCATCAACGTAAGACAAAGAAATATCACGATATTTCCATATACTTTAGTGTATAAACACTTATCACAAATATTGTGAACAAAGCCATTAGAAATTATGACTGAGTCAAATTTCTAATGCCACTGCTTTGGTGCTTGTTTTAATCCGTACAAGGATTTAACAAGTTTGCATACCTTTTGTTCATTTCCCGGAGCACGAACCCTTCCGGTTGCTCCATGTAAATCTCCTCATCGAGATCTCCATTTAAGAATGCCGTTTTGACATCCATCTGATGAACATTAAGATGATGCAATGAAGCTAACGCAAACAATATCCTAATTGTAGTCGTTCTTGCTACTGGTGCATATGTGTCAAAATAATCAATTCCTTCTCTTTGTCGAAATCTTTGGCTACTAGTCTAGCCTTGTAGGTGTTTAAAGTACCATCACTATGATACTTTCTCCTGAACACCCACTTACATCCAATAGTCTTGACCCTTTGGGCAGATCGACAATTTCCCAAGTGTGGTTAGATATTATCGAATCCATCTCATCTTGGATAGCATCTTTCCAAAAAGATGAGTCCCGCGAAGCTAGTGCTTCCTTAAAGGTTTCAGGATCATCTTCCACCTGAAGAATGATAGGAATCTTTCGAATAAATTTCTCTGTATTTCCTTCTACTAAGTAAAAAGAAATTAGTTGAGAATCTATTTCGTCAGATCCTAGATCCTTAGCCTTTCGAACTCTCTTGCTGATCCGAAGCTCGGGTTGTTTTTCAACTAACCGTGAAGAGCACTCCTCACGAGACTCTCATTAGCAGGAATCTCATAATCCTTATTCTTAGTAATAAGGTTCTCGAAAAATTCCACATCTCTGGATTCGACAATAATGTTAGACTCTAAGTTTAGCCTTACTATTGGCAGCATAACCTACAAAAGCACTTTTGATTCCACGAGGACCTAATTTGGTCCTTTTAGGATCCATTTTTGTAATAAGCTATACCCCACCCTACACTCTAAAATAACTGATATTAGGCTTACGGCCTTTCCATATCTCATATGGTGAAATACCAGTTTTCTTCAAAGGAATTCGGTTCATTATATGACATGCAGTAAGTAAAGCTTCTCCCCACAAACTAAATGATAATTCAGAATGCATTAGCATTGCATTTATCATTTCTTGATATGTTCTATTTTTTCTTTCGGCTAGTCCGTTCTGTTGTGGTGTCCGTGGTGCAGAACATTCGTGAATAATACCGTTCTCTTCACAGAAGGTATTAAATTCAAAAGAAAAGTATTCACCACCTCTATCACTTCTAAGTATTTTAATGTTTCTACCAAGTTGATTTTCAACCTCCGATTTGTATTTTTAAAAGCATTAAAGGCTTCATCTTTATGCTTTAAAATATCATATGTAAATCTAGAGCAATCATCAATGAAGGTAATAAAGTATTTATTACCTCCTCGAGATAATGTGCCATTAAATTCACATAAATCAGAGTGAACTAAATCTAGTAGGTTGGTATTACGCTCTACACTGTGAAAAGGTTTTTTAATCATTTTGGATTTTGCACAAATTTCACACTTATCTAAGTCTTCAGAATTGCATGAAATTAATCCAGATTTAATTAATCTTTTCATAGTGCTAATACCTATATGCGCTAATCTACTATGCCATAAAGTAGATAACTCAATCATGTAAGCAGAAGTAAAACTTTATTGATATTATTTCAATGATACAAAGTTTGATCATACCCTCATCGGTATATCCCTTTCCAACAAACACACCATTACGGGTCAAAATTAACTTATCCGACTCAAAGACAGATTTTATTCCTGGTTTACCCAACAAGACTCCACTGACGAGGTTACTACTCATATCCGGGACGTGAAGTACGTTAGTCAGAGTTACTTTCTTCCCGGAAGTGAATTGGATTTCCACATCACCTGTTCCCACGACCGTTGAGTGTCCTTCATTTCCTATCTGAACTTCCTGTCCATCATTGACTTCAGAGTAGGTCTTGAATGCTGCTTTGTCGTATGAAACATGAACGGTAGCACAAGTATCGTACCACCATCATGGAGCCTTCCCTTTGACCGTCATGAGTTTGCTCACCGTAGCAATTATGTCATCTGTCTCAGTGAGTTTACCTCGCTGTTTTGGGTCTTTCGAACCCGACAGTCTCTGGCATAATGTCCTGCTTTGCCACATACAAAACAGCCGGTCTTGGGTCCTTCGGCGGTACTGGAGTTCTTGAACTTTTGTTGGTCCTTCTTAGAACCGAGAAAGTTCTTTTCCTGCAGGCCTCTTGCCTTTCGCGCTCACCGCGTTAGTTTTAGAAACTCCGTTGTTCTCGGATTTCTGTCTTTCCTTCGATTCTCTTCGATTCGAAGGTGTTTTTGAATCTGTTCCAGTGAGAAATCCTCAGAGCTGTGAAGTAGTTTCTTCCGATAACTATTCCAAGATGCTGGCAATTTAGTAATTATAGCACCAACTTGGAATGGTTCTGGAAGTTCTATCTTTACTGCCCTGAGTTTATTGACTAGAACTTGTAGTTCGTGTACTTGGAGGAGTATAGGCTTTGTATCAATCATTTTGAAATCAAAATACTTTGATATAAGAAATTTCTTTGTACCTTCTTCTGCCCTGAATTTTAAATCCAGAGCCTTCCAGATGTCAATCGCCGAAGGATTTTCTGTATAGAGGTCGTACAGTCTGTCCGACAGGGTGTTCAGGATGTGACCACGGCACAGCAGTTCGTCCTCTTTGCGCTTTTTGCGTTCTGCATTAACTGCATCAGAATCTGCTGGAGTGGGTCCTGAAACAGGTAGAAGATCTGGGTCGAGGACGTAGTAGATCTTGTCCTGCTTTGCCACATACAAAACAGCCGGTCTTGGGTCCTTTGGCGGTGCTGGAGTTCTTGAACTTTTGTTGGTCCTTAGGACCCAGAAAGTTCTTTTTCCTGCAGGCCTCTTGCATTCCGCGCTCACCGCGTTAGTTTTAGAAACTCCGTTGTTCTCGGATTTCTGACTTTCCTTCGATTCCTCTTCGATTCGAAGGTGTTTTTAAATCTGTTCCAGTGAGAAATCCTCAGATCTGTGAAGTAGTGTTCAGGATGTGACCACGGCACAGCAGTTCGTCCTCTTTGCGTTTTGCGTTCTGCCTTAACTGCATCAGAATCTGCTGGAGTGGGTCCTGAAACAGGTAGAAGATCTGGGTCGAGGACGTAGTAGATCTTGTCCTGCTTTGCCACATACAAAACAGCCGGTCTTGGGTCCTTTGGCGGTGCTAGAGTTCTTGAACTTTTGTTGGTCCTTAGGACCCAGAAAGTTCTTCTTTCCTGCAAGCCTCTTGCATTCCGCGCTCACCGCGTTAGTTTTAGAAACTCCGTTGTTCTCGGATTTCTGACTTTCCTTCGATTCCTCTTCGATTCGAAGGGTTTTTAAATCTGTTCCAGTGAGAAATCCTCAGATCTGTGAAGTAGTTTCTTCCGATAACTATTCCAAGATGCTGGCAATTTAGTAATTATAGCACCAACTTGAAATGGTTCCGGAAGTTCTATCCTTACTGCCCTGAGTTTATGACTAGAACTTGTAGTTCGTGTACTTTGGCGAGTATAGGCTTTGTATCAATCATTTTGAAATCAAAATAATTTGATAGAAGAAATTTCTTGTACCTTCTTCTTCTGCTCTGAATTTGAAATCCAGAGCCTTCAGATGCAATCGCCGAAGGATTTCTGTATA
>JANAVB010044420.1:0-292500 GCA_029216955.1 Iris pallida
GTTTAAAACCGAACCGAATAAGCAAAACCGAATTCGACCAAAACCGAATAAGCAAAACCGAAACCGAACCGAATTGGTCAATAACCGAACCGAACCGAACCGAATTAAATCGGTTCGGTTTTCGGTTTATTCGGTTTATTCGGTTTTTTTTTTGTTTTTTTGTGTTTTTTTGTTAATATATATAATAACTAAATATACCTAGATATATTTATTATATATATATAGTATATATCTCTATGTATATATATACCTATAGTATATATCTATATATATTTAGTATATACCTATAATTAATACTTATATATATATATATATATATATATATATATATATATATATATAAACTAAAATTTCTTATTCGGTTTTCGGTTTTAAACCGAAACCCAAAACCGAAACCGAAACCGAATAAGAAATTTTAGTATTTTCAAAACCGAAACCGAACCGATTTTTTTCAAAACCGAACCGAATCTCTTATTCGGTTCGGTTCGGTTCGGTTTTCGGTTCAAAACCGAATAATGCTCACCCCTATTAAGAACTTGATCTTGTTTGATCTTCATCGCAGCCGAGGTCCAGGTAATCCAGGGTTTAACAGTTTATGGACAAGGTGGAAAGCTCAATTTAAAGTTGGACGTCACTTTATTTATATTTAAGTTGACTCCACTTCTTTTTTTGATGTGTCCTTTTCTCCGCTTGGCAAATGTCAAAGGGGGTTTGAACCTGCACCTTCCGCGCCGGGGCCTCCGTTGCTACCACTAGACCACAACCCACGGACGGTTGACTCCACTTTCAATTTTGGTTTTTTGATGGGGGTATGTGAGTCAATAGAATCAACTAGATTCCAATGGGAAGTAGGCTAAGATTGGTGAAACATTTCTGCTTTTCTTGTTTCCAAACTATTACCCTTATTTTCATGTGCTTTTCTGGCTTCTTCAGTTTTATTTGTAGTTTGTACAAACATTGCTATTTCTATCCACACTCACCTGCACAAATAAATAATTGCAAAAATGAAAGATGAAATTAAATGGGTTCGTCTCCAGCTCATTTAAAGAAAAGTTCCTGTTAAGCCCATTTCTGTTGAAAATTATGCCAATTTTTTTTTTTTACTGAGATGGACTTTGTCATTATTTTCCAGTGGACAATATAAAGGGTTGTATCACCTCGAGGTGTCCTTACCAAAAGAGATGGGAATATTTATTCAAAAAAATTGAGATGCGAATAAAATATTTACATGGTAGCCATCTAGAAATTGTAGGAATCCTCTTGAAACTTCTATATGCAATAAACGTCCCAATAATCTTCTAAAGAATATACAAGAGGAATATTTAAAAGAATTTTTCAAAGACTTCATAAAATGCTTGAGTAGTTTGCCAGTTAAAAGTTGTACAACATTGTCTCGGTAGAGCAAAAAATATTATACTTACATGTTGCTGCTGCTTCTTCTTCTTCTTTTGATAAAAAAAAAATCTAGTTTCTATTTTGAGACAACCTACAAGAGCAAGGAAAATCTCAAGTAGATTTGGTGTTGCTTATCATGACCGTTTCTGCATTTTTATTTTTTTTTAAATCAAAATTTTGTAATGTAACAATCTATTAAGAAAGTTTTGTAAAATTAATTCAATTTTTTAACGACTTTCGAGAGCAAATAGAGGTGGAAGGTGGTTTCAGAAAGCAACCATTCTAAACTAGTCTAGCCTTTGTGTAACATGAGACCCAAATACAAAGGGTCGATTTTGACTCGAGAAAATCAGGTTCACATATCTAGGCTTGTGTTTTGTGTTGGGATTTATTGAAATTTCTAAAGTGGTCACACATTCGTATGACAAATCCTAAGTGTTTATTTAATATAAAAGTATCATTTTATTGATTTGCACACATGCAAAGTAGTAGTCCATGTGGAGTAGTAGTCCATGTGATTGGTACGATGGAATATTATTTTACTAGAAGAAGATGTTCAAATCCTTTAAGAAACACTAGTAAATGCATGTGTTGTACGAAAAATAATAATATTATCTAATTATAGCTAAACATTTTTTTCTAACTTTATGTAGTTAAGGTGGAAGGTATTCTTCTTGATTGGTTGAGTTATCGATTCCCCTGTTGTTATATACAACAAACTTAAAAAAAATCAATAATTTATTTTTTTGAGTTAATAAGTGACAACTTAGACGGCCCACTTTTGAACCGTTTTTTAGCTCATTATAATCGTAGAGATTTATTCGTCTCGTCCCAGTCTTGAGAAATTCTCTTAGGAGCTAAGCCCTGAAGGGACCTAGCGACTCGGATACGGGCATGGGTACTGATGGGCGCTTTGATGGCGCACTTCACACGTACGCATTGAGCGCATCATTGCATTGTAAAACGTGGTGCAGTATGATGCAGCGTGGAGCTGCGTGGTCCAGAGGACTAGCATTCCAGCATTGAGCTGTGTGGTCCAACGTTCCAACACGGAGCTACGTGGTCCAACATGCCAGCGTTCCAGCGCGGCCAGTGCTCCCACTAGACCTTGGTTCCAACGTGGATGATGCTCTTGCTAGGCCTTGGTTCCAGCGGAAAGGCTGCCCCATCGTGGCTCGTTTAGTGTGCTTCAGTGTGAGCGTTTTAGCTTCGTAATTGTCCACTTAGGCCTCATTTGGTTCGCGGAATGGAAAGGAAAGGAAACTGATTCCTTGGTATTTCCTTTCCTTTAGGAAATTATAATTCCTATAAACTTTCCTTTCCGGTGTTTGGAAAGATCGGAATTATAGCCGGAATATATCTTTAATTTCCATTATAGTATTTGGTGTTTGTAAGGAAAGGAAACAAAATCAAGTCAATTTTCCAAAAATACTCTCGTGCTAATAAAAATAATTATTACTTAGAAATATTTTTGTCTAAAAGATATTATGGATAAAAATGGTAAATAATATTATGAATATGGATATTTTGGTCAAAACTTTTTATAATAAATGCGGAAAAGTTGGAGGAAAAGTGATTCCTTAGATAAATGGGAGGAACCACTTTTCTCCCTATTTTCCTACCTCTTGGGAATCATTTTTCCTTTCCAACAACTTTCCTTTGGCTCCCAAACATAGGAAATGAATCAATTTTCTTTCCAAAGCTCAAATTTCGGTAACCAAACGAGGCCTTAGTAGAATTATTGTTGCAACCGTCCACTTAATAGGGAGTTACTCCTCGAATTAACTGTCCATTATGGGTAGTATTGATTGCTAAGGGCATGGCTCCACTACAAGAAAAAACCCCTTTTACAACGTTTCAACTACAACACATCCTGAAAATATTGTAAAAAATGGGGGTCTTCTACAACTTTTATTGTAAAAACGTTGTAAATTACATGTGCAAATAACGTTTTATATTCAAACGTTAAGGCTTCTACAATGATCATTTACAAAAGTTGTGTACTACTGTCTTCAACAACGCTTTATTAACATTGTAAATGTTATTAATTTAGGCAACATTTATTTAATGTTGTCAAAGTTATTACTTTTGACATTGTTTTTAAAACATTGTAAAAATGTCATGTTCTACAACGTTTATCAACTATTATAAACTTTCTATCTTTCACAATGTTTGGTAGATGTTGTAAAATTAATTTAATTTTACCACTTTATATTTCCTAGTCATTTGCTTTTAAAGAGATACTTGAGAATATATGCTACTAGAGGAGAGTTAGCAACAACGAAAAGCTACAATTTCTTGTCCAATTGATGTTCAATTACTGAAGGGTGATAAGTGAGTGCTCCAGAAGGTCAACTCATTGAAGTTGATAGTTCCTGGAAGTAGATCGACGAAAAAGGTCAAATTTTGCTTTGAAAATCAGTGATTGTCATTAAGCTATCTTCTTCGGTTTCTTGTTGTAGCAACTTTGTTCCAAGTTTTGTAAAGTGTTCATTTTCAAGCAACTTGTAATCTTTCAATTCCGAGTATTTTCGTTGTTGTAATATCAAAGTTGTAATTCACATTTTGCTTGATAGTTGTATGATTTTCTGTAACCGACAATAATGATTTGCTATGTAGCTATTTGTACTCACCTACTAACAAATAACGTGTAACCAAAAGAAAAAAAAAAAAGTCAACAAATAGTGACTTTCTTATAATTCTATGACCTCCATGCACTTGTCGGATGCAATTTAAAATATATGACTCTTACAATATTCAGTCGACCTTACATTCTCTCGTACAAGCGAAAGTAGACAAAAATAAGATAAAGACCTCGAGATTGTATCAGAAAGTTTCAAGAAGATTTGAAATATACAATCTCATTTTATTTTTCTCTCAATGTTTCTCTTGATCTATTGTTAACAAGTCCTAAAATCTTTATCAATAGCTAAAAAATGGGTAAGCCATATCATGATACACATCATTTAGATTATACTATGGCTTCGATTTATATCAGTATTTCGAGGAATAAGTTGATGAGTTATCCGAGCTAACGTCATCTCTCTCCATTTTTTCCACATTGATTCTAATTTAAAGTCATCTGCTAGACAGAGAGAAACTTTGATACAGTAGGGGATATCAAAGTTTTGATACCCCTATGTATGACATGTGGGCCTTCTCAAAATTTATGTGTATATATATATGTGTACACGTTTTACAAAACAGAAGGGGTCCACATGTCATACATAGGGGGTATCAAAACTTTGATACGTACATGTCAAAAATGTCAAAAATGTTGCTGTGGCGTTGGACTATATGGAATGTAAGTTTGAGTGACGTATAAAGGATTAACTCATTACGATAATGCTCTCATAATACAATTGACCGAAAAACATAAAATGAAAACATTATTGTACAATCGTGTTGCACCAACAATTAAATTTCTAGATAAGCTTTATTTTCAAAACACTTTTACATGTTGACATACCCAAAAATTAACAAGATAATCATGACAAAAAGAACTTCAGAATCCACCATGTATTTAAAGAAAACCTAACAAATATAAATGAACAAAGTAGAAAAAAAAAAAAAAATTTCCTTTATCATATGTGTTTAACTCATTTCTATTCTATTCCAAAATGGAAAAACTTCATGTGGAAGTTTTGGGCTTACTATGAAAAAAAGCCTTAAAATTAATAAAACTAATTATTAGTTTTAAAAAAATTACATAGTATTTGACCGACTTTCAAGGGCAAGTTTGTCATTTACATAAAATTCTCAAAATACCCTTCAGTAAGCAAAACTACTCTCTCTCTCTCTCTCTCCCTTTTCCTCATCCATCTTCCTCTTCTCTATCACGCTCTCTCCTCCTCTCTCCCCCTCTCTCCTCCTCTCAGTATTCCGGCCCATCGATTTTCCACTCGTTTTCCTTTCTTCTGAAGAGGAAAATCCTGATTTCCATCCCAAAAATACTTTTACATGTTGACATACAAAAAAATTAACACCATAATCAGGACAAAAAGTACTTCAGAATCCACCATTGGTATTTTTAAAAAACCTAACAAATATAAATGACCAAAGTAGAAAAGAGAATATATTTTCTTTATCATATGTGTTTAACTCATTTCGATTCTATTTCAGAATGAAAAAACTTCATGTGTAGGTTTTGGGCTGACTATGAAAAAAAGGGCTTAAAATTAATATAACTAATTATTAGTTTAGAAAAAAAATTACAAACTATTTGACCGACTTTCAAGGACAAGTTTTTATTACATAAAATTCTCAAAATGCCATTTGGTAACCAAAACTACTCTCTCTCTCTCTCTCTCTCTCTTCCTCTTCTTTATCAGGCTTCTCCTCCTCTCTCCCCCTCTCATGATTCCGGTCCATCGATTTTCCCACTCGTTTCTCCTAATTTTCATCCCAAAAACACTTTTACATGTTGACATACAAAAAAATTTAACACCATAATCATGACAAAAAGAACTTCAGAATCCACCATTGATATTTAAAGAAAACCCAACAATATAAATGACCAAAGTAGAAAAGAGAATATATTTCCTTTATCATGTGTTTAACTAATTTCTTTATATTTCATAATGGAAAAACTTCACGTGGAGGTCTTGGGTTGACTATGAAAAAAAGACCTAAAATTAACATAACTAATTATTAGTTTAGAAGAAAAATTATAAACTATTTGACCGACTATCAAGGGCAAGTTTGTTATTTACATAAAATCCTCAAAATGTCCTTCAGTAACCAAAACTACTCTCTCTCTCTGTGTGTGTCTTTCTTTTCCTCTTCCATCTTCCTCTTCTCTGTCACGCTCTCTCCTCCCCCCCCCCCCCCCCCCCCTCCTCATGACATCGATTTCCCACTCGTTTTCGTTGCTTTCGAAGAGGAAAACTCTAATTTTTCATTCCAATTATGTTGACATACAAAAAATTAACACCATAATTAGGACCAAAAAGAACTTCAGAATCCACCATTGACATTTAAAAAAAATCTAACAAATATAAATGACCAAAGTAGAAAATAGAAAATATTTCCTCTATCATATGTGTTCAACTCATTTTGATTCTACTTCACAATGAAAAATTTTAGGGTGCGGCTATCCGCACCCCACCACATGCTAAGCACACCCTAAAAATAATTTTTTTTTTCTAGTCTACCCCTCCCTTCCCCCGAACTGCTCAGCACACTTCACCCCCCTCCCAACCCCCTTCCTCCTCCTCCTCCCGCCGAGCCTCCTCCTCCTCCACCCGACCCTCCACCTCCTCCTCCTCCTCCTCCTCCTCCACCCGACCCTTCCCCTCCTCCCGCCGACCTTTCTCCTCCTCCTCCCGCTCCCCTCCCGACCCCCCCCCCCCCCCCCCCCCCCCTCCCCCTCCCCCTCCCCCTCCTCCTCCTCTCGCCGATCCTCCTCCTCCTCCTCGCCCCTCCCGATCCCTCCTCCTTCTCCGGGGTCGGAGCCTCCTCCTCGGAGGTCGGAGTCGAAGGTCGGAGGAGGAGGGGTCGGGATTGGGGGAGGAGGAGGAGGAGGCTCGGCGGGAGGAAGAGGAGGAAGGGGGTCGGGAGGAGGGTGGGGTGTGCGGAGCAGTTCGGAGGAAGGGAGGGGTAGAATAGGAAAAAAATTTATTTTTGGGTGTGCTTAACATGTGGTGGGATACAGATAGCCGTACCCAAAATTTTAATGTGAACGTTTTGGACTGACTATAAAAAAAATCTTAAAATTAATAAAACTAATTATTAGTTTAGAAAAAGAAATTACATTCTTGACCGACTTTCAAGGGCAAGTTTGTTATTTACATAAAATTCTCCTTCAGTAACCAAAACTTCTCTCTTTTCCTCTTCCATCTTCCTCTTCCTCTCCCCCTCTCATGATTCCGGCCAATCGATTCCCCAATCGTTTCCCTTTCTTCTGAAGAGGGAAACCCTAATTTACATCCCAAACTCAGAACTCAGCTTTCTCCAGGTGGGTTCCCCGGTCCCAAAGCCCAGATTTTTCTAGGGTTTGATCGGCGGATTGATGGATCGATCATTTTTGATTGATTTTTCTTCTTTTTTAGGTTCCGGATTTATGTCCCATAATCAATCCAGGTTCGACAAGAACGAGGGCCAGCCGCGAAGACCCGGTCGATCCACCAACAGAGGCTTCTATGGCGGCAGCGGCGGCGGAGGGAGGGGCGGCGCGGCCCCTCCGAACCCATTGGCAAACCGGAGGTAACCCTACTCGACCTTTCCTCCGTCAAAGTCTCCATTTTTTATCGGTTTTGAGTTGAAAAGCTGCGATCTTTACTTGTTTAGCGACGGTTTTTTGGTTTTGGATTGTGTAGTTTCAAGAAATCGGGCAATGGGCAGGGCGGACAGCAGCCCGTGACGCACACCGGCGGCGGTTCGGCCGCTCCGAATGGAAGCCACGTTCCGGTGGCATCGCGTGGTAATTGCTCGCTCGAAAGATTCGATCTTTATTCACTTTTTTTTGGCCGGTTTGAAATGTGAGAATGATGTTTGTTGGAGTTCTTTTACAGGACCGCCGGAGTCTGCGCCTGATGGGGGTGTCAGGCTGGTCGAAGCGACCGGGCAGAAGGCTTCGGGAGTAGTCCCAACGGCTCCGTCATCTAGTTCTTCTTCGCAGCCTGGTGCTGGTGCTTCAGAATCTGCTGCAATATCTACACCACTGAAAGGTTGGTTTACTTAGATGGTTTCTTATAGTGATGGAGTTTGAGTGCTTTGCCTAGCTTCATTCTTACTACTGCTGTTCGCCGCTAAGAACTTCTGTTGGTTCATATGAACTTGTATATTAGGTTTGTAAGTGAGCTACATCTTGTGATTATGCTCCCAGGAAGCATAAACAGTCCGAAAATCAGTGTCACGTCCAAGGTTATAAACGACAATAGGCGGGTTTACGGCCGAAAGGGTCCGCCTACCGTCTAGGCGCCTGCAATATTTTGCCCATTCTTTTCTATTTTAAATTTGATAAACTTGATTTACAAAAGACTAACAAGTAACAATTAAAATTAATAATTTTCTTCTTTTGAAAAGAGACCAAGTCATTGAGTCCCAAATTGGGACGCCCAATAAAATTTAATCATACTGTGGTCATACTAGTTCTTGTTTAGTCTTAGCAACTGCCATACTTCTTGTTTCAGCAGTGATAATCAATTTATTTTATTGGGAC
Source organism: Iris pallida (assembly GCA_029216955.1). NCBI lineage: Eukaryota > Viridiplantae > Streptophyta > Magnoliopsida > Asparagales > Iridaceae > Iris > Iris pallida. The sequence continues at coordinate 8,558 of JANAVB010044420.1, forward strand.
TCCCAGTAAAATGTAATTGATCTCATTAGTCACTATTTTCTATTAGTTTATTAAAAAAGACAACTGTCATTCTCTTATATAGATTATATAGACTATAGAGACTGACCGATTGAGCCCCAAAGAAAAAATAGCCCCAAAGAAAAAAAAAAGCCCCAAAAAAAATTCAGAGAGGAATGGAGGGGAGAGAGAGTACTTGTACCTGCACCGGTGACCCTCGCCGCTACATCGCATTGCCATCGGCCGTCGTCACCGGTCAGTTGTGAGGGCTCATGACTGGCAAAGGTAACTTTTCTCTCCTTCAGTTTTTTTAATTTGGAAATAGAGATTTTTTTTATTATTTGGAATTGAGAGATACAAACGTGACTTCTGTTGTAACGTTTCCTCTTCCTTCAGTTTTTATAAACTGATTGCTTTTTCGGCCCGCCTCGCCCCGCCTATGCCACCTCCCCTCCCCCCCCCCCCCCCCCCCCCCTCCCCCCCCCCCCCCCCCCCTCACGCCGCCGCCAATCGCCTACTCCACCGCCAACTGCAAAAGCGGTGCGGAGAGCGGCCGTTGACTGCCTAGGCGGCCGCCTCAACCGTCATTTAGAACACCGGTAACATCGTGTCTGCCAAATATTAGATACAACACCGACACTCAAAAATACACTAGGACACACCAAAATACCGTGTCATTTGCGTGCATCGTGTTGTATTCATGTCCCTTGCAACATAGAATCTGTTCTCATTGTTCAGCTGTGATGTTTTGTTCAGGGGATGCCTCAAAGACATTTAATCTTCAATTTGGGTCTATTAGTCCAGGGCTTGTGAATGGAATGCCGGTAATAATATGTACAGTATTCCCTTCTTTTTCCCTTACTTCCAAAGTGAAGGACTCTATCCCTTCACCTTGTCTCCTGATAATGTGCAATTTGCAGATTCCTGCTCGGACAAGCTCTGCCCCACCAAATTTAGATGAGCATAAACAGGCACAGGTTGGTTCATATTTGCCTGGATATATTCTATCTTGTGTTATTTCTTTTCGGATGTACTTGGGGTGATATGCTTGTTTATGATTGGTTCTTTTTTGCATGGTGCACCAAAATGCTATACATGATCACACATGTTGTTTTCAATTGATTTGTATAGCCTGAGCCATAGTCATCAACCCTCAAGCCCACTATATGGTGTCGGCGTAATGAAATTTTCTGTACCTATCATCCCTGTTAAGGTTTATATTTTTTATTTTTATTTGCAATGTCACATCGATCTATACCATGTTCTTTCCCACAATTAATTCATGTGGGCCAGGGTGTAATTGGTATCTATGTGCCCATATCTTATGGACATCCTAGTCGGATGAGGATATCAGATTTGGTGTACGGCTTTGAATTAGATTTATCTTTTAGGGTCAATAGATGCTTGGATCAAGTTGGATTCAGATTAATATGGTGCTTCCATAACATGTAATTGTTGTGTCTTGGGTACACGCCAGCTTGGCTGAATCCTACAATATGGCCCCATCTCTTATTCATGCAATTTTTTGTAAGTATAAGATGTGTAAATCGTTCGGGTTCTTCCTTTTTTGTGAAATGTGAGAGTGGAGAGTGATATATGTACCACATTAGGAGGAGAAATGTGTTAATTATTTCAAGGAGTTGCTAAGGCGCAGAGTAGACCAGAAGGAACATTGAAATTGAAGAAGAAGATTCATGTAGCCAATCCTGTCAATTTGGGATGAAGGCTTCGTTGTTGTCACCCCTGCAACGCTTGGCTGGATTTGCTGTCGCATTTGAATTGGTTTTGCATCAAGTATGACATTGCAATCAAGATGCTTCATTAGCTCCTTATTGCATTAGAATGTATCATCTTTTGGTAGATTCTTTTGGTTATTCATTTTATGGTCCTTCCTCTTTGTGCATCTTAGCGTACTTGTATTCTTCAATTTTTTTTTCTTGTCCCTCTAATGTGGCAAAGAAATTGAACTGCAAAGGCACAATTTAGTTTATTGTCAAGGCATCTATCACACAGCACTGTAGAATCACGTCTTCATCCACACAACTCTAGCTTTATCTATTACTCATAGTCCTTTATGTCGTTTCAAAGGCCTCTTTTTCGTTCAACCTCATCAAATTTGTCCAATTTTCTTAATATATACTAAAATTTGTTCCCTTGTCCACTAACTTTTTTTTCTGTATGCTACACATTTCCATTAGCTATGTTTTTCATTAATAATGAAAATTTCATTTTTCATAAGTGGAAAGTTTTACTTCTTTGACCTTTGATGATGGTGCGTCGGTGTGTGCGATGGTAATTTGATACTCATTTATTTTACTAGAGCTTCTAATACTCCTCATCATCAGTCTATGTGCACGAATAAGGCCACAATTATGGATAGTGGCAAGATGGAACAACTTTTTTTTGTAACTAATAACAAATACTCCAAGTTCAAAGTAATAATACAATAAAAATTGTCGTACTCCATTTGCGAAGCTGCAGATCTCCTAAAGAATACAACCAAAAACACTTAAAAATTTGATCATCATGGTTTTACATAAGTCTAGCAAATTTGAATGCCACACTGTTGCATATCAAACAATTTATCTATAATAGAAGTCATATTAAAATTTTGCCTATGTTATCCCGATTTTATAAGTAATTATACAAGTTGGTGAACACGAATAAGGCCACAAGTATGGATATAGGCCAAGATGGAACAACCTTTTTATGTAACTAATAACAAATACTCGAAGTTCAAAGTAATAATACAAAAAAAATTGTCGTACTCCATTTGCGAAACTGCAGATCTCCTAAAGAATACAACCAAAAACACTTTAAAAAAATTGATTATCATGGTTTTAAATAATTCTAGCAAATAATGCCACACTTTTGCATATCAAACAATTTATCCATAATAGAAGTCATTAAATTTTTGCCTATGTTATCCCGATATTATAAGTAATTTTACAAGTTGGTGATGAGGGAGAGGAGGAACAAATCATTGGTAAAACAATTTCTTAGAGAGTAAAAACCCCTATATTATTTTATTTGCAGAAGAAACAAAAACAATTTAAAATTTTAAGATTTGTTAAATGGGATTATGTTATTTCAAAAGATGTGGAGGGAGATTGGTGGTGGATAGGAGATGTTTTCTAGACAAAACTGGTAAGATTGTTATTAGAAGAATAATTACATGGTTTATTTATTTTGGGCAAGTGCCTCTCCTTGATTCTGTCCCTACGGATAGGACAAAACTTTTAAATAATATGCGTCTTGCTCTTTGCCTTAGGCAGCCGCCGAGGCGCCTATGCCATGCTAGCACCTAATCAACTAGGAATTAAGCGGGTTGGTCAAGAGGTACCTGCCTTGGTCCGCAACAACCTCCTTATGGCATGTTCACTTTAAACACCATACTTATTAAAATAAAATTATGAACCAAGGTATTTCCTTGGATATTTGTTAGCAAATAAATTGCTCTATAAAGTAACTCAACTTAACATAGACCAAATTGATATTCGTTTACAATTATTTATTGACTTAAATAAAAACGCTCTTTACATAGATCATTTATTATTTAATGAATATCATTTACCATCATGATTCATATTGCATCATTAGACTATAGTAGCAGACTTGACACTTCTTAATATGATGCAAGTGCAATAATGATTATCATTATGAAATGGTTGAAAGAGTATCCATTAAAGTACACAAAGTACACCGTACACCAAATGTTACGTTAATGTCTTCATAGTATTCTAAATGGCGGTTGAGGTGGCCGTCCAGGCGGCGCCTAGGCGGTAGGCGGTGGAGTAGGTGGCCAATGGAGGTTTGGTGGCGTAGGCGGAGGTGAGGCGATATAGGTGGGCGCCTAGACGGGAACAATACCTAACAACATGTTTTGGCCAAAAGGTTTTGAAAGCATTATTATGGTTCACTTTTACAAAACTAAAACTTCATAAATCTTCGTTCTACAACTTAGTTATGCGTGGAACACCCTTAAAATAGGCATATTATGCAAAAAAAAAAAAAAAAACAGTGGTAAAATAGTAAAAATTGTCCAAAATGTATCAACCGCCTAGGCGGCCTAGGTGGTAGGTGGACTCTCCGCCGCACACCCGCCTACCGCCATTTAGAACCTTGCTTCATAGTTCCAGTTTCCGAAAGTCCAACTCTTCTCCAGGCAACAACCAAGACCAACAAAAAATCCCCTCCAACCCTAATGCTAAGGTTGTCAGTAGATTGGGTCTTGGTCGGGTTTATGTAAGATCCAAACCTGACCCTTATAAGCATTTCGGGTTTGGATTCAGGTTCAGGCTAAATTCCTTTGCTTCTAATCAGATTTATTTGGGGCCGGTTTCAGATTCAAGTAATACATATAAAACTATCATTTAATTCAAAGTATTTGTTGATGTTTTACTTCGTTAACAACAATTTAGATGGCTTTCACATGCAATACATATTTTATGATATATTGTTTAGTCTTGTTTATCTAAAGTTTGATAAACCTTAACTTTTCAAACAAATCTATGTGACAATTGACAAACTTGATATTTGCTATATTTTTGGACCGGGTTCGGTATATCTTAGTATTATCAATATGATAGAAACAACATGAGGTATTAAGGTAACAAACAAACTCCAAAGGATTAAATCCAGTAGAAATAAAAGACTACACCGGTACAAGGTCACACACGACACAAAGTCCAAATATGTTTGTCTTAACCTACCTATTACACACCCAAAAACTTTAGTATTGAGGTCCCTGTCTCACTGCCTTGAGACCCCCGTCTTGGCCTTTTGGGGCTTCACTACCTCGTGCCACCTTAAAAAGCTTGGACACAATGTGGATAATATTGAATATAGTCATTTTCAAATAGGTACAACATGTAGTTACTAGTTAGCCAGGGGTGGATCCAGGGACTCGAAAGAAAAAAAAATGAGTGGGGGCTTGATAAAAATTCTAAATCAAATGTATGTGAGAGGACCCAAACTCAAGAACTACAAAATATAGTCTTAACTACTTAACCAGTTGACCTGGCCTCTAACAATGATAATAGATAGGGGTCAGATTATATAATATCTGGAAAAAAATTGAAAACTACATATACTTCATTTTTACCGAAAACTTGGGGGTGGTGATAATCACCTATGTTGCACGGTTGTAGACACGATACAAATACACGTTTGGGTACGAACATGATACGGATACATACATGCAAACCCTTTCTAGGTGTTTAAGAACTTCAATTCACCTTGCATACACATTTATGTTATACTTGTTTTCATTAAGTTCTCAAGTATAAATGAGGTCTGTACTATGCTTTTTTTGTTAATTTCAACTGTTTTGAATAAATTGTAGTACATAGACTTTTCCACATGGTCTATACTCAATGGAAATGCCTACACTTCAAATATATTCTTGAAAGTTGTTGTTACACGAATTTAATATCATTTTAGTTCTTTTAACTTAGTATATTGAGATTGTCTTCATCATTCAGGCTCGCCATGATTCATTTAAGGCCATGCCGACGACGCCCATTCCCTCTGCTCCAAAACAGCAGCAGCAGCAGCAGCAACAACAACAACAAACTAGGAAGGATGTAGGTAGCCATAATAAATCAAATACTGGGGAGTTTCATCCTCCAACCCAGACAAAAAGGGATATGCATGTACCTATATCATCAATTCCCACCTCTCTACCACCAAAGCAATCTGTTCTTCCAATAGGTGCTATGCAAGTGCACATGCCATTTCAGCAACCACAAATTTCCATGCAATTTGGTGGCCCCAGCCCACAAATGCAATCGCAGGGTGTCACAGCCAATTCACTGCAAATGACAATGGCAATGCCAATGATCAATGGTCCCCAAGTTCCACAACAGATGTTTGTCCATAACTTTCAGTCGCATCCATTGCAACAACAGGCCCTGATGCATCAGGGACAGAGCATGGGATTTGCACCTCAAATGGGTCACCAATTGCCATCTCAGTTGAGCAACATGGGGTTTGGGATATCTCCACAATTTACACAACAGCCTGGAAATTTTGGAGGACCACGCAAGACTACAGTGAAAATAACACATCCAGATACTCATGAGGAGTTGAGGCTTGATAAAAGGACTGATTCACATGTAGATGGTGGTGTTTCCAGTCAAAGGCCACTTTCTAGTGTGACTGCACATTCTCAGCCTATCCAAACTTTTGATCCCTCTCATCAGATGAGCTACTATCCGCCATTGCAACCAAGCTCTTATTCCCCGTTTTTCTCTGCGCCTAATTCTCATCCTCTGACAACTACCCAGATGACTACGGGTGCACAGGGTCCAAGATTTAGCTACCCTATTGCCCAAAGTGGGCAAACTATGTCATTCCTTAGGCCGCCACCTACCTTCCATGGTGTTTCTGAGGCAGCCAACTTGGAAGTCCCACCAGTTCCTGCCACATCTGCTCCAGTCCAGGTGACGATAAAACCAGCTGTTACATCATCTTTGCAAAAAACTGGTGCACCTTCTGTAATAATTAGCATGCCCAGAAGCAATGTAGACGCACCAAAGTTACTAAAGCCACAAGGACATGCTAATGTTTCCCCTCAGAATAAGGATGATGAAACTGTTCTGAGAAGTGTTAGGGAGGATTCTAAATCTGCTGAACCACAAGGAAATGCTTCTTTATTAGTTACAGACTTGACTGTGGCAACTTCTGCACCTCCAACAGAGAGAATACAACCTGGAACATCAACTATTGTCACTTCAGTTGTGGATTCTATCCCCATTGGGTCAGCAACCGAAGGGAGTAAGCGAGAATCTATTCAAACATCAGATTCCTTGGAGGATAAAAAGACAACTAAGAAGGACGCTAGCCATACCCAGCAACATACTCAGGTGCATCATCCTTCTTTCCTTGTGCGTGTGTGTGTCTGTCTCCGCGCTTACCCTATTTAATATTTTGAATTTGATTGAATTATTGCAGACAACTGCACCAAATGTTGCAGATTTCGCAATATCATCCTCAAAAGTAATTGAGGATAGGTCAAATGTAAGTGCTCAGGAAGTGCGCAGATTTTCTGAGACATCCCACTCCCTTTTTGGGTCTGATTCTCCTACTGCTGCAGCTAAGCTGCCTTCTTCGAATGAAGAGCATGCAAGTTCTGTTGAATGCCAAGCATCAGAGGCATTTGAGGTGAAAGAAATACCAGCATTTGCAGTTGCAGAAGTTACATTGGAAAAGGAAGCGCGATCTGTATCCCGCATTTCTGATTCCACTTCTCTAAATGAACCAGTATCAGTAGACAATGCATTAAAGGACAAAATTTTAATAGTGACAGAAGACAAAACAGCTGAAGCCCCTATTGATTTCTCACACCATCGTACTAGTTCTGGATCTCATCTGTTTTCAACAGTGGTAGGAAGTTCTGAAGCTGTAAATTCAGTTTTGTCGGTAAAACAGGAAGATGTCAGAGCAAAAACTTCTGAAAAAGCAAATGTTTGTGAGGTGCTCGATGTTGAAAAGGCACAGATTCAAACCAATAAAGAAGCAGTAGACTGTATGTTAAAGGTCAATGGTAAATCTGAGGAGTCGGATGTTCCTTCTGTTGCATCTTCTGATATAAAAGATGCTGGTACAACTAAATGTGAAAGAAATAACAGTCATGATGTTGCTTTGAGTGATCCTCTTACTTCACCTGTAGAATCAGTACCTGTCCTAGCTACAGTTCCCTTTGACACGAAGCAAAAATATGAAGACCAAGTCACACAGCTGTCTAGTGAGGGTGCAGGTACCGTTATGCTTTCTGGGCCAAAGGACAAGCTTACTTCAGAGCCTGCTAGAGGGAGGACCAACGCTGTAAAGAAGAAGAAAAAAAAGGAAATTTATTCCAAGGCAGATGCTGCAGGGACCTCTGACCTTTATAATGCATACAAGGGTCCAGAGGAAAAGCATGAAATTGTTGATTCCTTCGAAAATGTAGATAGTTCCTCGACAGTTAATACAGCAGATGTGCAGGCGGACGTGCCTGATAAGAATGCTGTTGCAGGTGAGGAAGATGAACAAATTAAAACAGAAATTGATGATTGGGAAGATGCAGCTGATATCTCCACACCAAAATTGAGATCAGAGGAGGGGGATCCCGTTCATGGAAATGAAGCTACAAACAAAAAGAGGTACTCCAGAGATTTTCTATTAACCTTCGTTAAGCAGTGTACCGAGCTTCCTGTTGGCTTCGAGATAGGGTCTGATATAGCAGATGCATTGATGGGCAGTCCAGTAGGCACAACACATTTATTTGATCGTGATTCATATCCAAGTCCTGGAAGAATAACAGATAGGTCTCCAGGGGCTTCTCGGATGGACCGTCGTATGGCTGGAGTTCCAGATGATGACAGGTGGGCCAAAGCCTCTTCCTTTGGTCCTGGACGCGACATTCGACTGGATATGGGTTATGGAGCTGCTAATGTAAGTTTTCGGCCAGGACAAGGAGTCAATCATGGAGTTCTCAGAAACCCACGTGGTCAATCCATTCACTTCCCTGGTGGAATTCTCTCTGGGCCCATGCAATCTATGCCATCTCAGGGGGGCATGCCTCGGAGCAATTCTGATGCAGACAGGTGGCAGCGTGCTACCGGTGTCCAAAGAGGTCTAATACCTTCGCCTCATTCAACTTCACAAATAATGCACAAGGCTACAAACAAGTATGAAGTGGGCAAGGTGTCTGACATAGAAGAGGCAAAGCAGAGACAATTGAAAGCTATACTTAACAAATTGACTCCTCAGAATTTTGATAAACTCTTTTTGCAAGTTAAGGAGGTAAACATTGACAACACAGTTACTCTCATTGGGGTCATCTCACAGATTTTTGACAAAGCTTTGACGGAACCAACCTTCTGTGAAATGTATGCAAATTTCTGTGCTCATCTTTCTAATGAGCTACCTGATTTCAATGAGGACAATGAAAAGATAACCTTTAGAAGGTTGCTATTGAACAAGTGCCAAGAAGAGTTTGAAAGAGGTGAAAGAGAGGAAGCTGAAGCTAACAGAGCTGAAGAGGAAGGTGAAATAAAACAAACTGAAGCGCAAAGGGAGGAGAAAAGAACTCAGGCACGAAGACGCATGCTTGGAAATATTCGATTGATTGGAGAACTGTATAAAAAGAAGATGTTAACAGAGAGGATTATGCATGAATGCATCAAGAAGTTGTTGGGAGAATATGAGAATCCTGACGAGGAAGATGTTGAAGCTTTATGTAAGTTGATGAGTACAATTGGGGAGATGATAGATCATTCAAAGGCTAAGGTAAATATGGATGCGTATTTTGACAGGATGTTGAAGCTCTCGACCAACCAGAAGCTATCTTCTCGAGTTAGATTTTTGCTGAGGGATGCAATTGATCTTAGAAAGAACAAGTGGCAACAGAGAAGGAAAATTGAAGGGCCAAAAAAGATTGATGAGGTACACAGGGATGCAGCTCAAGAACGACAAGCTCAGACGAGTAGATTAGCCCGTGGTCCTGTTATCAGTTCTGCACCAAGACGTGGACCATCTGTCGACTATAGTTCTCGCAGTTCCAGTGTATTACCTTCCTCTCAGCAGGTAAGTAGTATTCGTGGTATGCCAGCCCAGGTTCGTGGGCATGCTGCTCAAGGTGTTCGAATGGATGATAGACACCAATTTGAGAGTAGGGTGCTGTCAACTCCCCTCCCTCAAAGGTCCATAGATGATTCCATTACCCTTGGCCCCCAAGGTGGTCTTGCTAGGGGGATGTCCATCAGAGGACAGCCACTAATGTCAAATGCTCCCTCAGCCGACATTCCTCCAAATCTTGGAGATCCTCGTAGGTTGGCATCAGGTGGTAATAGTCACAATTTTATGTCAAGAGAAGATAGCATGCAAAGATATACGCAGGATAAGTTTTCAACTGCACAATACGACCAGACAAGCCCGTATGGCCGTAGTTCTTCTATTGGTAGCAGAGATCCACACTTTGCAGATAATGTGGCTGACAGATCTGCTGCAACTACCATCCAAGGGAGAATACATGTGTCTAGTGGAATTCTTCCTGCACCTTCAGAAACAATGCAGCTATCTGAAGAGAGTTTACGAGAAAAATCCATATCTGCAATACGGGAGTTTTACAGGTTGGTTATATTTTTCATTTGTTTCTCTCTAGCTTGCATTGCTTGAGAATTAATGTTTATATTTTGTGCTAAGCACAGGTCACCTTTTCTGATACAACATCAACAACAAATCATTTATCCCAAATTTTTGGACTTGGCTGTTTGAATACTCATCTTCAATTCGGTTGTGTTAAGGGCCATATTCTCTGTAACGCTAACAAGACCAATACCCTTCTTTAACTCTTCAAATCATGTTAGTCTAGGCCTGCATTTAGTTATAGCGGCTCCATTAACTACTATATTAGTGCTCCTTATGGGAGCATCAATGGGTTTGCATTGCACATGTCCAAACCATCTAAGTCAATTTTTTCTTATCTTGTCCTCAATTGGCGTCACATCTAACTTTCTATTGATACATTCATTTTTTTATCCTATCCTTTAATGTATTGTCATTCATCCATCTTAGCTTTCTCATTTCAGCTACACTAACCTTCTGGAAATGTTTCTTAATTGCCCAACACTCGGAGCCATATAGCATGGCTTGTTTTATAGTCTTGTTGAATTTTTCTTTCAACTTAAGAGGTATCTTGTGATCACAAAGTACTCCATAAATGCTCCTCCATTTGAACCATCCTATTTTAATGTTATGTATGACATCATTCTTAGTCTCTCCATCATTACAAATGATTGATCCTAAATACCGAAAGCTATCACTCTTAGGTATCTCTTGTCCATATACTCATTTCTCTTTGACTTGGGTTAAAATTGCATTTCATATATTCTGTCATTTGTTTGATAACCTATTATAACTCATTCATGTTTTAATTCTTATATTATATGTATAGTTGTCCTGTTCCACATTACTAGCATTTGATTATTTGGGTCAAGATGTTGACAAATTGATGAGGGTTGTGACGTGATCTTTAGATTCAATCCTTGCATTGGCTTCTTTATTAGATTACTAAACACTAAGGCCTCGTTTGGTTCGCGGAATGGAAGGGAAAGGAAATCAATTCCTTGGCATTTCATTTCCTTTGGGAAATTACAATTCCCATTGATTTTCCTTTCCGATGTTTGGAAATGCCAAGGAATTTGGAAAGGAAATTGAATACTTCACTGTGGGAAAGTGATTCCTTGCTTGGATGGATGGAATCACTTTTCCTCCTAATTTTCCTTCCATTGGGAATCACTTTCCTTTCCTCCTCAATTCCTTTGGCACCCAAACATAGGAAAGCAATCACTTTCCTTTCCCAACCCAATGATTCTGTGAACCAAACGAGGCCTAAGGGGAAACTAGCACTGCACTGTGAAGGATTATGCATCTTCATATGTGTTACAGTACCCTAATCCAAATTTAAACTTGAATGTGAAGCACATTGGTAAACTTACCCTCTCTGGACACAAGGACAGGGAGGCTCGGTGGGAACTCATGTCCTTTTATCCCCTTTTTATCCCCTACATGTGTGAGATACACATACATGCTCTCATCTCGTTGTTGTAACTAGGTAATCGTCAACTCCATAAAAGACGTGTGATAGTTAAATCATAAATGTGCAAAAGTGATGATAGTTCAGGGTATTTAAATGCCTCTAATTTACATGATATTAATCGCAAAATTGGTGATAGCTTAGGATATTTAAGTGTAAATTAGCTGATTTGATAAAATAGTAGGTATCCTGAACTATATATATACAACAAGAACAAAGCATTTATCCCTAAAAAAATTGGGTCTAACTACATGAATCCATTTATTCCATTATGCTCTGTTGAGGGCCATTTCTTACCTGAGAGAGGGAGAGAGAGTCCGTATGCCCATGCTGTGGGGATTCTTTTTATAGAGATTCAACAGGTGTTACCGTGTTAGTAACAAAAACTATTTAGTATATATGCATGAAATTCTATACACTGCGAGGAAACAAATCGATGCGTGTTCCAATATTAGCTTTTGAATGTGAATTAACTAGGTTTGAATTTGGGAAATTTGGAGGAGCCCCTTCTGGGTGGTATTGTACAAGCTTATGATTTAGCTTAGTGATCTGTTATTGAAATTAGTTAAGTGGTGACTGATTCCATTCTGTTCAGAATGGAAGAGTGGAAAATTGCTATTCAAGTTATGCATGGTTGTCAAATTGGGAATAAGTAGGCTTTACTGATAATCACATGGACGAGGTTAGATAAAAGATAGGCAACTTGATCTGTGTTCTGGGGGTGCAAAGAGAAAGTCTGGGGCTTTCGGGTGAAGTGGATAGATCCTGTCTACTACTAGTCACAAAAGTTTCATTATGAAATGTTTTTACGTATCTATTGGGGGTGTTGGTGTCAGGGGGTTGCTTGGAGATGGAAAGTTGATAGTACGGGTCTGAGTAATTTTTCTTGTGAAACTGAGGCTGTTAGATTGAAAAGTGCAGTTGTTTAAGCAAAAACATCTTTATCATCAGTTTGGAGGATTTAATACCCAGGTTGAATTATTTAAGCTGTATTTTGCATAGATGGCTCACAGTTATTGTACGATCTGTGTTTGTAGCGGCAGATCTTTAAGTGGAGGGGTGTTGATAGGGTCAGTATATTCACATTAGTTTCGGTTACTTGTTGTCTTTACACTGATTATAGTGTTAAGACTTAAGATCTTCTTTAAGTTGTCTAGATTCTTTATTGTACTTTAACTATATCATGTTACCTCTTCATCTAGACTCTTTATTTTCTAGGGGAGCTTGGAGGATGCTTCTTATTTGCATGATCTTAAACTGCATAGCCGAGAGGTATTTGTAGTTACCTGCCAACTGGCTGTTTAGGTTTTATGGCATGACGCTCCTGTAATACAGTAGTTATTGTATTTTTTTTTTCGCTCGCTGTACCAAAAGTTCAGCCCTACAGTGCCGGAGCACAGTAATTAATGAGGGGCTGTGGGGCGGATACAGTATTGCAAGGTCTTTATCCCAAATTTTTGGGGTCAGCTGTTGAATCCTTTTCTTTATTCAGCTCTGACCATGTCCACTGTAAAAGTAACAAAAGGCATATTCGTCTTTACAGCTTCAATCTATGTTTGTTTAGGCATCCCTAGTCCTAGCATCTCCTTTAACTACTATCCTACAGTCCTACTGCTCCTCCTTACTGTTGCACCTATTGGTCTACGTTCCACATGTCCAAACTACCTAAGACAAGTTTATCTCATCTTATATATTTTTCAGTTGGATAGTGCTATTGCATAGCTTTTAAAAAATCCATATCAACTTATATTGTCTTTCAATATATGTTGTAATTTGAGATCCTGTTGTTTTCGCAGGTTGCTTATTTATTAATGTAATGTTTTTATCTGTTTAAGAACTTATAAAGAGGCATGTTTTCCTCTGTTTCAGTGCGAAAGACGAGGAGGAGGTGGCTTTGTGCATCAAAGAGCTGAAATCCCCAAGTTTCTACCCGTCCATGGTATCATTGTGGGTAACAGATTCATTCGAGAGGAAAGATAAGGAAAGGGATCTTCTTGCCAGTCTTCTTGTTAATCTGTGCAAGTCCCGAGATAACCTGCTTAGCCAGGATCAGCTTGTCCAGGGGTATAGACATAGTTTAATCCATAACATCTAAACATCTACCTTCGTCCAAAATGAAGAACTAAATTTACTTACAACTGCCTAAATTTGTTGGTGCCAGGTTCGTGTCTGTCCTGTCAACACTGGAGGATGCAGTAAATGATGCTCCTAGAGCTGCAGAGTTCCTCGGTCATATTTTTGCCAAAGTTACACTTGAGCACATTGTTCCTTTAGCAGAGATCGCAAGGTTGATTCGTGAAGGTGGAGAAGAGCCAGGAAGCCTTGTAGATACTGGGCTCGCATCAGAAGTCCTTGGTAGCATCCTTCAGTTCATTAGGACAGATAAGGGAGATTCAGTCTTGAGTGAGATCCGCACAAGCTCCGGTCTACGGTTGGAGGACTTCCGGCCGCCGCACCTCACTAGATCAAATAAGTTGGATCCATTTCTTTAGAGATGAAGATGCTGTGTATCGGGTAAGGATGAAATATTCTTGTTTAGGCCCTCTTCTGGCGTACTTCTTCATCCAAGAACACATTGTTTTATTGTTTAGAGTTCCTATAATATATCGGTTCCTATTTAGCAATGCCATCAAATTCTTCTGTAGTCCACTGCCACTGCAAATGGTATTGTCAATTGAACAGCCTAATTAGTGATAATAATAGTGAGAAGTAGCCATGAGTTTATTTTGAGGCAGCTGTTTGACAATTAAAAACATGGGGATATAATGGGGCCAAGGTTTTGCCACCTAAAGGAGCAACTCTTACCAGACAGACAGTGTGATGCCTATGGACTGTATGTGCATGTCATCTTCGTGAATTCTTGGTACATGATCCATTAAATTTTTATATTTTGCAGCATTTGCTACTTATAAGATGCTAGAAATCTCGAATATACTGGCTTTTAGCAACATGGACAAGTTCAAACTTGTCCTTTGAGGTGTGAATTAAAACTTTGTATGCTGTGTTATTTGCTTTTGCTTAGAAGTTCGTATTTATAGATATGGTCGGGAAGTTGTATGTAATATAAAGCTAAGCTGATGGATAAGGACCAAGCCGTCGTGTTTCTGCGTGTTTGTGAGGGTGTATGGCAGTGCAGATTATATGTAGCTGGAATTTATTACTTCTTGATGATATGGTACCGGTCAATGCCATTCTTTTCTATGGTATTTTAAGGTTACATAATTGCTAAGACGATGAATTCATGTCTTGAAACAGTAACCATTATATCCTTGTTTCTGGTTTCCTCGACTCCATCTTGCTATTGCTTAAATCGATTTTGTCAAATGTTTTTTCATGCACGGAAGATGTTCGATAAGTCTTGTTGCTTGCAGATGATGACCGACGAAGAGATCGAAGTATGCAATTGAAGCTGGCTTTGTTCCAATGGCTTCATGCCTGCAATTTTGAACATCTGCGTTATCATGCAAAGCTCACTCCCTCTCCAATTTTGGCAAATATGGGGTTGAACTCTTATATTGGGAACTTCTTAAACCTGTATCCAGAACTGTGGAGGCAGTTGTGGTTGGGCGACACTCTTCATTTTGGCGCTGCGACATATTTGTCCTGCAGTGTCGGGTTTGGTGTCGGGTTTTATGTGTGATCATCTGTAACCATCTTGTGGATTAGAATTCGTGTGGCGGTTGGTTAACTACCCGACAGGTACCTCGCGTTCTTACTGACAGGAAGAGAGAGCAGTAAAGCGAAAGGATGATTTTTGTACCGCGTGCTGATTACATGAAATACTTTGTGTTCAGTTTGAATCTATATCTGCAGTCATTGACAGAGAGCCGTTCCTGTATTCCTAACCTGATTAGTGCTGGTTTTTATTTAGTTGTGTTCTTTGGAGGTTATGTGGGGAAACTACATTTTTTTTTCTCCAATTAAAGGCTTTGTTAATAGAGCGCTGCTAGGTTGCCTGCCGCAGGGCTGGCGTGACCAATGTTTTAAAAACCGGACCGATGATCGAACCGGAATTTTTTGGTATAGGTCGGACCGGGTTCCACCGAGGTTCAACCGGTTCAACCGGGGTTCAATTGAAATTCAATATATTTGGTTTGGTTTGGTTCAAATAGGTAAAATATTCATATTTACTTCTTGGTTTAGTTTGATTTGGTCATAAGTATGTTTATTTGGTTTAATTTTACAACTATAAGGTCGATTAAAACCAAATCAATAATCAAATGGTCCAAATTTCACATAATAATTTATTTTGATTTTAAAAAAAAATCAAAATTGGCCGGTTCAATTGTGAACCGGTTCACCGGTTGAACCCGGTTTTGAAAAGAAAAAAAACCGATAGTTCTTTAAAAAAATCCGATTTTAGTCGAACCGGGTCCAACCGTCGGTCGGGTCCGGTTTTACAACATTGTGCGTGACAGACAACCATTGGCTCGCCCGTCCGCCTGGGGTGGGTCCAGGTTAGCATGGGGGAGCCAATGGCTGCCCGCTACGTGGGTGGGCCACAAAGCTTTTTCCTCCCTACATAGTCTGACTGCTGCAACAGAACACCCACTAGTGGTTCGTTGATTGCTGCAGCATATCACATATTGGCTTGTCGAGATTGAGTTGAAAGACGCATATTACTTGAAATTTTTTCTTTTTTGACAATACATTATCTATTGTTGATGAAGATAACATATCGGTTCTAACAAAGAATGTACTCTCTTTTTTTACACCAAAAATAAACGGTTTGTAATACTTTTATGTGGGGATGATAATAGCACGGGGAATTTCTGAAGATGTTCGAGAAAAAAAAAAGGAGGAAGAAAATATTGCTAAAGTCAACAAGTTTATATTACTATAAAATCGAAATAGAGTTTTATGTTTGGTTTAGGGAATCGAGACGTTGGGAAAGTGAGTCGTTACTTTTCTGTGCATGGATTCAAAGGAAATGAGTAGGAAAGAAAATTGATTCTTAAGAAGAAGGAACAATGGAAAAACTGGCTTCCTCCGCCAACCCAATTCAAAAGGCGCCGGCTCCTAAGGGTAAAATTCTTGCTAAAAGCACAGCTATGTACTGGCACTCAAGTCAAGTAGTATTGTGGCACATCACTCGGCTCCCCGTCTCACTTCGGTTGCTATTTTCCTTAGGCACGTGTCTCAGCAACACAAAATTAGGGTTTCACTCGTTATAGAATTGGACCAAACATCTCATGAGACGAGCTGACGACATCATGCAGCACCTGTACGAAATGACCATCTCGTTAAGGACGGATTCATATTTCCTCCCAATTTTTTTGAGATTTCCAAACAACGAAAGAAAAATTGATTGAAATTGTAATTTTCCAAAGAAAATAAAAGAGCAAAGAATCAATTTCATTCCCTTTCTGCGAAACGGGGGGGGGGGGGGGGGGGGGGGGGGGGGGGGGGGTTTCCAGGATAGTGCTTGTTCTGAATCCAAATCGTCAGTATGTTTTGATCCTGGTCTTTGTTGTATAAAAAAATTCAGTATGATATTTAAAAAATACGCAAAAATCATACAATCTATATTCATGTGTGTAATTTCTTTTATTAGCATCAGGTCTAACTTTATGAATAGAAAAAAATTGAGTTGCACCCACTTTATTTATCATAATTCAAGGTGCACCCTACTGTTTTACCATAATACATCAACCCCCCCCCCCCCCCCCCCCCCCCCCCCTTCCCCCTCACACACTTTTGACAGAAACCGTCTGTGACCAACGGTCAACTCCTTTGACCAAACATTTAGGACGAAAATACCCCCTTCTCATCATCAACTTCCATGTGCCCTCCTCCTTTCCTACCGCGTTGCCCCCTCCAGGATAGTGCTTGTTCTGAATCCAAATCGTCAGTATGTTTTGATCCTGGTCTTTGTTGTATAAAAAAATTCAGTATGATATTTAAAAAATACGCAAAAATCATACAATCTATATTCATGTGTGTAATTTCTTTTATTAGCATCAGGTCTAACTTTATGAATAGAAAAAAATTGAGTTGCACCCACTTTATTTATCATAATTCAAGGTGCACCCTACTGTTTTACCATAATACATCAACCCCCACCCCCCCCCCCCCCCCCCCCCCCCCCCCCCCCTTCCCCCTCACACACTTTTGACAGAAACCGTCTGTGACCAACGGTCAACTCCTTTGACCAAACATTTAGGACGAAAATACCCCCTTCTCATCATCAACTTCCATGTGCCCTCCTCCTTTCCTACCGCGTTGCCCCCTCCATGTCCGCTGCTACTGCTCGTCGTTGCTACTACCGTTGCTAGCTATTGTTGCTCGCCGCTGGTGCTGCCGGAGGGGAGGGGGGTTCAAGCGGAGGAGGGAGTGGGCACGGGGCGCGGCGGTGGGAGCGCGCTGGGGGGGTGAGGAGAGCGTGTGGCACGGCGGGGTACGTGCGGAGGGGGGCGACGAGGAGAGCGTCGGGGGACGTGTGGAGGAGGTGAGGAGCAGGCCGAGGGCGGGACGTGGGGCGCGCGAAGGAGGGACCGGACATGGGGCGCGCGAAGGAGGGACCGGACATGGGGTGCGGCGAGGACACAGAGGAGGGAGGGAGAGTGGCGGCAGAGGGGAGGGGAAGGGCAGAGAGGGTGGTGGGGCTCCGACAGGGTCGCGTGCGCGGCATGCAGGGGGTAGCCGACGGAGGAGCTTGCACGGCGTGGAGGGGGGGGGGGGGGAGGTTGGGCTGGAGATGCGGGGAAGAAGGCAATGGAGGGAGGGTATTTTGGTCAAAAAAAAAGTTGGTCAAAGAAGTTGACCCTTGGTTGGAGACAATTTCTGTCAAAAGTGAAGGGAGATATGTATTATGCTAATGCAGTGGGATGCACATTGAATTATGATAAATAAAAGGGTGCAACTCAAAATCTCTCTTATGAATATTAGATTGTAAGTCAACGAGCCCTGGTTCCAGTCGATTAACCGGATTGGCTTGACCAGCCCAAAATTACAAATAGTTCCAATCAATATTGGTTATAACATATAAATTCAAGTCAAACCAAATATATCATTATCATATATATATTTAACCACTTTATAATTAAATATTAAATATTTTATATTAGCAACTATTTTTGAACTATTAACAAGTTATAGTTTACGGTATTGAGAATATTTTATCCCTAATAATGATAATTACTTTTTTTTTTTGGTAAATAGTAAACAGAAAGTCTAAGCCGAAGCAAGAAACCGAAAAAATGCATAGCCACATGTCAGCTCCAGATTGGGCCAAAAAAAATTGTCAACGTCTTGCTTACATGGGTCGAAAAAACCCGGCCAATCGATGGCTGCCAAATGACCGCGGTTTCAGCCGCGGTTGAAACCGCGGTCTGTGTAGACCTGTTGAATAGTAAAAATGTCAAAAAAATTTGAAAAACTCTAGTAATGTGGCCACCATTGTCTAGGTTTTTTGGATTTTTTTTGTTTATCTTTTTTTTTGTAGGGATATTTTCGTCATTCCTTATGGCCATACATTTTTTTTGACGGTGCTCGGCATAACGTTCGAAACATTTTAAGGCACACTGCATTGTATACATTTGGGTCCACTGTTCCCCATCTCCCACCATAAATGGAAGAAATAATATGCTCTCTTTGTTCGATCCACTGACCTTCCACCATCTAGCCAAAGCTTTTATGTCTATCTCCGCTGATCACAAGAGTAACTCGGGTTTAACATTGTTTGCGGTCCAATAGGCAATAGTTTAGAATATTTAGTTACAAACTAAGCCTATTTTGTAAAAAAAAACACCTAGACACCTCCATAAATTACAAAGACACGAGGACATAAATAGAAATCCTCGAATTCAAATTCATTCCCAACATTTAACCAAAGCCCTCTCTTTCTCCCTCTAAAAATAGCTCCAACTTTGTGGTCAGAAACCCCAGCATTCTCCATTTCCCAATCCTCCTCTTCCTCTTCTCTCTCTCTCTCTCTCTCTCTCTCTCTCTCTCTCTCTCTGCAGCTCGATGGAAACCCATTTCTGGTAAAATTTCGAATTTCTTGAACCCATTCATTAGTTCTTGATTTCTTTTTTGGTTGATTTTACGGTGTGTGTATATATCTATATATGTTCCAATTTGACATAAATTTGGTTCCGAATGGTGCAAATTTTGTGCCATTTTAGAAATATTAGGTTTGATAAGAAAGTGTGTGGCACGTCGTATCGGTCATTATAGAGAGACTGCGAAATATACCTAGGACACGTCGGGATATGTCCGTATTGTGTCCTCTCGTGTTTCGTGTACGTGCCAAACTAGGATTTTGAGATTTATGGATGCGTTGTGGCATGTGAATATGTGTTCTTTTATGTTAAGGTAAGGGCCTCTGTTTCAATGGAACCCTTGGGAGCATGGACCCTCCAAAAGTCCATGTCGTGTCCGACACGTATCAAACACGCCACGGGCACTCTTGAATATACTAGGACACACCAGAATAGGTGTCAAATCCATGTTGCCGTGTCTGAAATGTGCTGTGTTGTATTGCAACACGGATGGCTTTTAGAATTGTGGAAAATAAGAGGAAGTGGTTTTCAAACTCGGATTGAAAACCAAACACACATCCTGACACATGCATCCAAACTCATAAGAACCTAGGTTCAAGGATCATACAACTAATGAAACATGCGTATGGAATAATTTGTATCAAGGGTTTAGAAACTCGAGCATGCACAAACGTGGCATGTGCACACATTGTACACATACCAAGGTTCGCATTATCGGTATCATAATCAGTATTGGATCTTTCCTATGAGTATCATAATCTGCGGAATAGACAATTTCGGATCCGAGTATCGGATTTTTTGGTATCGAAAACAAATAATTATTGATAAATTATTAAAACTTGGAAAAAGTATTTTATACACTTAGCCATAATTTTAAGAAAATTATGAGTTGTTTCTTAGTAATTTGAAATTGAATGAAATAATAGTCACCGTTGCTGATTGGTTTACCTGAAATTAAATAAGTTTTCTTCGTTTACATGCTCTTATAACCTTACTATGCTTTTACACCCTCGTTGATTAGTCTTTTCCATTCATTTTTTTTTTCGAACTGATTGGTACCCCAACGTCGGTATCGGTCAATATCGGTATCGGTCGGTATCAGATAGGGACATGCCAAACCGTATCGGTATCATCCATATCGGTATCGGCCCACACTGCAACTATGACACATACACACAATATAGATATCTACATGAACCTGGATCTAGGCTATAGGGCTATAACACTGGGGGACAAAAATGTGTGTCAGCCTAGGGCGTGGGGATCCAAATGTGTGTACATGCACACACCAGTGCATGCTCAATCAGAGACACAAGGATCACTTGTGAAGTTATCATCACATAAACATGGTCATGTGCACCTGGCACTGAGATCGCATATGATTATTATGGGATGTAGGAAATTACCAAGTGCGTATATTATACACTAACACATCAGAAGAAAGCAATAATACATGTAAGTGGTGGCGGATGTGGAATTTTTTTTGAGGGGAGGTGAAAGTACCTTAACTTAGAATTTAAGGGGATCATTATACGGAATTTAGAAAGAAATAAAATAGACACAATGTGGCAAGTGATAATAGAACTCATGACCTCCTCTGCATCATGTAAGCACTTATATATGTACCAATAGAAGGTTGTCTGACCATGTTGGATAATATCACGCTTTATGGAATGCCCAAAGATGGATGGCACTTTTATGTTATGGTTTTCTTAATATCTACACTATTCAATTCCATAGGTATCATATATTTCTAAATTAGTCAGTGTATTTATCCTCTTAGATGCTGAAGTATCATATATACATGCTAGTATTTTAATTATTTCCTACATATTGTGAATTGTCTCACAACAATATACTTCATCAAAAATACAGTTTTACTGCAGATGATAGTTAATTTCGATGGCGAGTCTTCCAAGCAATCAGCTTTCTCAAATAGAATCAGCATGTGGAACACTTTTGCACGAGCTACAGGTTACGTTTTGCTCCTGAAATTTTTATAATTTTACAAACTCGTGCCATTATTGCCATATATCTGAGGGCGTCACTTGGTGACAGTAAGGCTTGTTGCTTGCATCCCTAGAGGATGCAGGTTTGAGTTGCGGAAATAGCCTTTCCATATATATGGGTTTAAGGTTGAGCACATCTTAACCCTCCACAGACCCAAGTGGAGGCCTAGTGGAACTGGGACATCCCATTTATCTTTTTTTGGCTCTGGGATAAAGATGTGCGAGAAAAGGAAAATGGTGTCTTGTTGAAGACAATGTGAAATTTGGTTGATTCCCTGAGCCTAACAAAGTTTCCTGGGGTTGGTAAAGCGAAATGAGGACCACCCTAGCCCGTTGAGTGCTATACCAATAGTAGCTCAGCAGTGGGAATCTATGAGTTTTTCAACCCCTGAAGGAAAGAATTCTGGCAGTTTTATCATCACATTCTAGACCGAATCATGTGATGCACAGGCTCAGGACAATGCCAGATTAATATTTACTTAAGGATTACACACTAGTTTTACTGAGTTCTTCAGCATGATTACATGTAACACCTTTTAGTCAAATATAGTTGTTCAGAATGCATGCCAAATTTACATTTGGTCTTTGTTGAACAAGTGATAATTCTAGTGTTGTTATTTGGATATTTAAGATTGGTTATCCTAGCTAATTTTATGAATGTATTGCTCTCAGATTATATGGGATGAAATTGGAGAACCTGAAGATGAGAGGGACAAAATGCTACTTGAGATAGAACAGGAGTGCCTGGAGTTATATAGAAAGAAAGTGGACCTAGCAAACAGGTCTAGAGCTCAATTGCGACAAACCATTGCTGCTTATGAAGCCGAACTTGCAGGCATCAGTTCTGCAATGGGTGAACCACCTGCACATATAAGGCAGGTTGGTGTCTGCTCCACATCTCTTTAGCTGAAAGATAAGAATGCAAATTGTACTCTTAGAAAATGGGAGAAAGAAGATGGAATTTATTTTAAACACTATTAAGTAAATCTCTTTGAATTGGTCCAAGTTGAGGGTCTTTCAATTTGTCTTCTAAAGTTCTGCTCTTCAAAGCTTTCTTTGTTGCAAATCTTTGTGGTGTGACAGTGGAAGACATTGTAAAGGAGGAATTTGTCTTCGACATGTTGCAAACTTACGGAACGAATGATAAAAGGAGGGAATTTGGACTTGCATTTTCCACATCTTTCCAGAAGTATAGAAAAGCTCTTGGTCCTTGAGAAAAACTAATTTTATATTTCATAGACTTTATAAAACTAAACAAAAAAATTAGCAATATGTTTTTTTTTATTAAATCAAACAAATCCAAAGCTCTTTCATGTAGATATAATTTGCTTTGGGAATAGAGCATGGCAATAATAGAACAAGAAATCATGGTCTAGGTTGTAAGAAAAAGATTTGTAAAAAATCTTGATCTTTTCCTTATATGGGTCCTGATCATTCAGAATGCTGGAAGCTTGAAGGAAGAGATGAACACCATTGTCCCACAGCTGGAAGAGATGAGAAAGAGGAAAACTGATAGGCGGAAACAGTTTCTGGAAGTGATAGAACAGATACAGAAAATCTCTATTGAGATTGGACCATCAGATTTTTGTTCTTCCAAGATGGATGTTGGTGAATCTGATCTATCCTTAAGAAGGCTTGAGGTTTTGTATACAAAGCTACACTCACTTCAAAAAGAGAAGGTTAGAGTTGTTTTTTCTTGAACCTCTGAGTGTTTCACTGCTTCTGACATTTTTTCTATGACTACTCTTACTTAAGTTTTCCTGTTGCAGTGTGATCGCATTAAGATGGTGGTCGGCCACTTGAACTCTTTAAATTCGTTATGTGGTGTACTTGGTATAGACTTTGAACACTTTGCTAGCGAAGTATACCCCAGTTATGATACACATAAAGAACCAGAGGATGTTAACAATGAAACAATTGAAAGACTGGTGTCAGAAATACAGAGATTGCGACAAATTAAGATACAAAGGATGCAGAAGGTAACAGTAGTTTAAGAGAATAGCATATTACCTCCTTACATGTTATCCCATTGATAATTGTAACTGTGCCAGCTACAAGATCTTACAACTACCATGTTTGAGATGTGGAGCTTAATGGATACTCCGGCCGAGGAGCAACAAAAGTTTCAGAGTATTACATGCAATATTGCTGCTTCAGAGCACGAAATAACAGAGTCCAATTCTCTTTCTGAGGACTTCATCAAATACGTGAGTTTCTAATGTTAAAAAAGACTTGGTTTGATTTTTATTTTACTCTGATGGGAGAAAGGCTTGGATGATAATGATGGTGATCTTATCATCATTATTCAATGATGTAACAGCTATGTAGTAATCTGTCTATGATTCAGGTGGAGACAGAAGTTATGAGGCTTGAGGAGCTGAAAGCTAGCAAGATGAAAGAGCTTGTACATAAGAAGATGACAGAACTAGAGGATCTCCGTCAAAGGACACATTTGGTAGAAGAAACAGACAACAAAATTGAAGCAGCTATAGAGAGTGGTAGAGTCTGATAACCGGCCATTAATACCAAATTCCTAGTTTTCATTGTCTTTTTCTTTTGCAGGAGATGTTGACCCCTCTGTAGTCTTGGAAGAGACTGAAGTACAGATATCAAGAGTTAAAGATGAAGCTTTTAGCAGGAAAGAAATACTTGAAAGAGTCGAAAAATGGTTGGCTGCCTGTGAGGAGGAATCCTGGCTAGAGGA
Organism: Iris pallida; assembly: GCA_029216955.1. Taxonomy (NCBI): domain Eukaryota; kingdom Viridiplantae; phylum Streptophyta; class Magnoliopsida; order Asparagales; family Iridaceae; genus Iris; species Iris pallida. Next base: position 32,852 of record JANAVB010044420.1, read on the forward strand.
GTATAACAGGGTTGGTGTTTCCTTTCTTCTGTAATGCTGCAATCTTCCAAATTTATGTTTCTTCTGCAACTATATATGTTTTGTCTATTTGTTTGTGTAGGATGAGAATCGTTACAATGCTGGAAGAGGCACTCACCTTACACTCAAGCGTGCTGAAAAAGCTCGTGCAATAGTCAGCAAAATTCCTGGTAAGCATGTGAAACTATCCAAATTGTAAGATTTTCGTAACTAAAACAAACCTTATAAACACACTTAAGTTGGAGTTGAGACAACTTTACCAGGAGTGTTCAAGATTAAATCCTAACAGTCAACCAGTGTGTAGCCACTCCATTCAAATGAAGATCCATTCTGTAAATTCGTTTTTAAAACATGTAACATGTGTACAAACTGAAATATGGCACCTTTGAGTCTTTCTCATAAATGTATGAAGGTTTCAAATGAACTCATAAAAGAGAAAAGAACAGGAACATTTTCCCCTATCATGTTGAGTAGACATAGCGTTCAGGAGTAGACAGACGGACAGACAACACAAGCGATTATACTGTTTGGAATGTTGAGTGGACATATGGTTCAGGCGTTTCAAGTATTTTTGGATCGTTAGTGTTGATGTGTGTGTTCACTAGAGTGGTGCTTGGTTCACTATGTAGCTTACACTTGATAGTATTTAGGTGATTACTTGCTTTTTACTCGCTTATATTTAGTACAATCAAGTAATGCTATCATGTTCACTCTTGAGCAGGAATGGTTGAAGCTTTGACGACCAAAACTGTAGCCTGGGAGATTGAAAGAGGCATTGAGTTCAAATATGATGGTGTAAGTAATCCGAATAAAATGTTTTTCAACAATTTTCCAAAAGCAACTTGAAACTAATTGTTCGTATTTTTTTCTTCGGACCTTATAGGTTGGCCTTCTGTCAATGCTGGAAAACTACAGTATACTTAGGGAGGAGAAAGAGCAGGAACGGAAAAGACAGAGGGTAACGTCCCCCTTATTCTTGAGCCTTGTTAGCAATTTTGTAAACGGAAAAATTCGGGACGACATAAGTACGAGTATAAATATGCTCATTGGAAATAAAATACGTTCAAAAATTCGGTCAAATATTCAAAAAATGAAAATATCGAGGTTAGAAACTTGACATTCTTAAATGTATTGTCAAATTTGGTTAACTAAACGGGTTTCTACCTCGTTTTTTTTTACCAATTTTTTCAATAATTTATACGGAACACGTTTAGAACTTCGCATGCTTAAAATTTACGTACTGATTTAAATCTTTCAAAAGTACGCAAGTATTATAAGTTTCTGAAAGATACGGAAAAATTCGCGTAGAATACGAGTTGTATTCGGATGATTGCTAACAAGGTTCTTGAGTTGCGCCTCAAATAAGCTTCCCATGCTTGACTTGTACACATGAAATTATTCATGTCAGGATCAGAAGAGGCTTCAAGGACAGCTTGTTGCTGAGCAGGAAGTGCTTTTTGGGTCTAAACCAAGCCCTTCAAAAACCCCAAGCTCAAAGAAGATGCTTAGAAGTTTGACCACTGGAACAAATAGAAGACGATCGTTTAGTGGAACCGTACAGCAGACTCCAAAGTCTGCGTCCTCGGCCGGGAAGGAAGATACTGCCGTGTCTACTTGTGCTGGTGAGTTTCCTTCAAAAATGTCCTATAATTGTGTTAACAGGAGCCAATAGAGGAAACATGAACCATTTTTTCTAAAACTTAATGTAGACATTTATTTATGCTCTATTTTTATTTCCTTGAACATAAACCCTGCTATCAACAACAACAACAGCAACAACAAATTATCGCCAACTTTTGGGGTCCCCTATTTGAATTATTTTCTTCCATTCAGCTGTACTGAGGGCCAAGCCTACTATGAGGAACAAAAAATAACAGCTTGTGCTGGTTCTGATCAAGGAACCCCAGCATCAAAGCATGAATAAATTGTGGATATTTAGAAGAACAAAATATGATTTTTCATTAGTAGTTTCTGGATGGAATTGACTGGTTGCTTGAGAAGTAACTATAGGATATTTGATCACCATATAAGCTACTTTTACTTGTTAACAGTGACACTATTATGAATCTTTGATCATAACTTATCTATTCTATTATATAATGCCAAAAGTTATGCTTCACCGTGGAATTTTTCTTTCAAAAATACCCTTACATATCTATACTAATTAAAACGGTTCATTAATTTTAATAAGAACAACTTAATAAGAACAACTTAGTAATTACGAATACTGTTCTATGAATTTTCTAAGTAGTCTTTCTAAGTTAATTAAAAGATGATTAAAATACGTGCAAAGCACGTGCATATATGCTAGTAATTTGTACGGTAGTTTGACACAATACTTGCAGGTATTAGAGACCTTGACGCAGCCCCAGTGAAGGAACTTCCTCTTGGTGCCTCAAATACCCATGAATCGGAGGCTCCTCGCAAGCCCTTTGCTCCTCTGGTTCCAGAGAACACCAATCCCTCGAAACCCTCGAACTCACGACCGCAGACCCCCAAGATGACACCAAATTCACGACCGCGGACTCCATCTACAGTGTCTGTGCCAGTGGTGACAGCTGCTACCCCTGCTCCAGCCAGAGCAGCAGCTGAACTTGAGGATCCTCGCTAGGTTTGTCATTCTAATTGGTGACAACCCAAAATGAAAATTTGGCTCTTGGACTTGAATGAGCATTTGCTGACTCTATTAGTCAAGATTTTAGCCACATTTTTTAAAGATGTTTAACACATTTCTATGCTCATTTCTGCGTGGTATCAGAATGTAAAGTTGCCCTTTGTTGTCGACCCAAATGAACGTCCCATAAGTAGGAGAATCCCATTATAGTTTGGAATATGTTGTTTGAATGTAGTCTTTGTGCAGATACAGTTGCAGAAAATCATTTGTATATTAAAAAAAGTTTACAGAGCATTTATGTGATCTTTCATAGACCACATCCAGAAATACTGTCAATAAGTAGTAGTAGGCTCAACTAAAGAAGAACATTTCAGGAGCCTTGATTAACTGGGTTTATTACAATGATGCAACCAAAACAAACTTTCTCCACAAACTTGTACCTGGATTTAGCTTCAAAAATCCTGTGATTTGCATCGTCCTTTCTCCAATTGAAACTTGCCCAGTAAGTTCTTAAGAGAGTCTGTGGACAGAATTTGTCAAAACAATCTTCCTCCACAGGTCGATATATATATATATATATATATATATATATATATATATATATATATATATATATATATATATATAGCAAATGCCAGAACAAACTGCTCTATAAATACATAGATGCATGTCTCATTAGGAAATAGAAAGAGCAACCAACTTTAAAATGATACATTATCAGTACAGTCATAGTCATTGTTGCTTGTCGTCTTGTTGATAACATTGAATAACACATGGAACACACAAAGGTACACAACGGACATTGAAAATGGAGAAGGGCAAAAAGAATTTCATAAAAGCAAATTCATTTGTGATATAATGAAATGTTCATAAAAATTGGGTGTGCCTCGAACGATCAGGACACCCAGTAACTAATGACTGGTAAGAAGCTGCATAATAAACAATGTGAAAGCCATGGGATAGTTCGAGCCGAGATGCTACAATCAAAGAGAGAATGGCTTCATATACACATCAAATGGTTCGCATGCAGTCAATTGTGGTTCCTGCACAAGGAAACAAAAATTATTATTTGCTAATTTTTTCATAAAAAGAATAATAATATGAACTCTTAGTCGGTATATTTATTTCAGAAAGGAAAAGGAAAACTAACAAGTTCATGCCAAACCCAAAACTGCTGCCTACATTAAAATCATATATCCTCACGTAATATATCCAACACTAACTCTTATGGCCTGATTTTGTTTAGCAATCTATCTAAAATATAAATGTGAGATGTACTTAAAACCAACATCCCCATTTTTTGTCATCTTTGGTCGAATTCCGAGTCCTATTTCGGCATCTCTGATTGATGTCTAACTGCCCAAGGTCATCAGTGCCGGCCCTGGGGTAAGCCGGACAAGCCTTGGGGCTTGGGCAACACCCCTTTGCTAGGACAAACCCCCCAGGCTCAGTATGATCCCACCAAGGTCAGGGTCACGGCTGGCCACCAGAGCCAGCTGACAATAAATTTTAAGGGACAACCAAAATTAGCTCCAGGATAGGGTAACCCAACCCTCCGGACCGGCCCTGAAGGTCATCCCAGTAGATTGGTGCCGAGATTTACCTGTTGCAACCCACCACCTGCACTGCCTCCTGTCAACAGCATAGTGAGGAGTGATGTAACAGGCCCTCCACCCATTGCATCGCCAGTGCTCCGGATAGTTGTTCGCATGGAATTTAGTATGCTTCCATATGTAGCTCCATGCCCTCGCTCGATGGCTTGAATGAAGCAGAAAGTCATCGCACCTGTTGAGGTGATCTTTGAAAGAGCCTGCTCATTTCAGCCACAGCTTTGTCAGAAAATATTGTTTAAAAAAAATCCGGTGAGAGCAAATCAGATTAACATAGCTATGCTTACTTCAGGTAAGTTTAAAATCATTATAAGGAAGAAGTTTCTTTGGTAGTCTAATTTAAGAAACCAAGACTAGTACTCGGATTCAGACTTGTCAAAGACTTGCAGAGTAGCATATTTTGATCAACTGACAAAATAGCATCTTTTGCATGTACAGTCCATCCCAATCTAAAGTCGTTTTATTCACATATAATCAAGTAAATTTGAGCTTCGCATAAAATCATATAAACTTAACCTCCACATAAAGAATCTTATAGGATTTTAGTCACCTAGGATTTCTTCAGGTCATTTGAATGGGATTTCTTCAGATCACTTGCATAGAAATTTAGCACTTAAATACCCTCAACTTTCACGTAAGTTCACTTTGCTAACATTACCTTCTTCTTTTGTTAACTTAAATACCATGAACTTTTTTTTTATCACTTTAATACCATGACAGTATTAACAGCTCTAACAGAAAATATGAAATGACACTAATACCCATGTCCCTTCACCATCTTCCTGGCAATTTTGGAACCAACGGTCACAACCAAACCTTTCCTCCTCGTCTTATGCACAACCTTCTCTTCATGTCGTCGTCATCTCCTCTTTAGTCCTCAACCAACTCCTCCGTGTCCTTGGCAACTGAACTTGACCTCAATCTTCAACTCTGGACCATTTCAAACCCTGGCGTGGGCCCAGTTAGTGGGGAAGGGAAGGAGGGGATGCGTAAATCATGAAAGAATGGAAGGGAATACGTAAATCATAAAAGGAGGAGGTGGGTTCAGTTGGTGGGCAGCGATGAACGGCGACTAGGTTAGGGTTCGGTTGATTGAGAGGTTAGAGTTTGAATGACAGGTAAATGTTTTGATGGTTAGGGGCAAAATCGTCCTAAGCCAACTCAAGACCTGTGGACTAACGAAGGTACCAAAGTGAATTTTTATGAAAAGCTCATGGTGTTGATGTGAACAAAATAATGGTGACGGTTACAAAGTGAACATAGGCGAAAGCTGAAGGCATTTAAGTGCAAAAAAGCTTTTACAATCAAATAGTATAATAGTAATTGTTGCCTCTTCTTGGCAGTGCAATTCTTGTGCAATGAAACAGTGAAGATATCGCCAGCTCTGATTTTTTTTTTTTTTTTGTGCAATGCAATTGTCTTATAGCAAATTGTATCATCTTACCTCTTCATCTAGACTCTTTATAGTTTAGGAGAACTTGGAGGGTTCCTTAGTTGCATGAGCTTAAACTGCAATCCAAAAGGTAGCTCTGCCAACTTGCCAACTTGCCACCTATGTTTTATGGCATGGTCCTCTCATGCTCATAGCTACCTTGGCTAGGAATTTGACACCAACATAGAGACTTGAACTCATGTCATTGTCAAATCTTGTATGTAGCTTTCTTATGCTCCATAGCCGACTCCATTCTGATAGGAGAAGACTTGGAGGAGGAGGATGAATGCAATTGTCTTATACAAGTTGGACAAAAAGTTTGGCAGGAGGTGAAAAGGATTTTGATATTGAAAATACCAGAGAGCAAAAAGTAGGCAAAGGTTAGAAGTTAGAACCTACCTCTAGAAGATGAGAAAAAAACAAGTAATTTGCGAATAAAGAAACAAAAAGGAACTTAAGAAATCCAAAGAGATATACCCTACATAGTTTTATAGGCTTTTGAAGTTGATTTTAAAGCGTAATATAAAGTATTTTCCTGAATATTTCAAACCCTAAGAAACACATTACAAAAACACTACTAGCCATATTAACAATCACACCTCTCAATTTACACCATGACACACATAGAGTAAATGCAACTAACAGGAGATTACCGAGGTATCAGCTGAGGTTTGATCATCATCACAGCCACTAAAGGAAATGACTTCCCCACCATTTGAACCTTTCCAGACACCAGACCGTGGACGATGATCTTCCCATACATATTGACCACTCCTGCATACAGGAAAAAAAATGATTGTAGTGACTTTTATGCATATCCAATTACAGAATTAAGTTGCAGCTATTGTATGCACTATGTAGTTGTACACTGGGGCTGTTTGGTTGTCCGTATGTAGAAATATCATGCAACATTTGTAGCATGCAACAAATGTTGTTGTAAGTTAATGTTATTTGCAAATCCATTGTTTGGAATGATGTAATTATGATCTTTGGTTGCAACAGTTGTTGCAGTAAATACAAATCCGTTGTTTGGATGTGACTTGAATGGAGATAAATTATAGGAAACGGTGTAACAAATGTTGCCTTAAGTGGTGCTACGACCATTTTCATTGCAATAAATGTTGTGGTAGTTGGGGGAATTAATGCAACATTTGTTGCACCATTTCCATCATTTACAAACCAAACAATAGAAATGATGTAAATAGTGCAACAAATGTTGCAAGGAATTGCATTTACATCAAACCAAACACCCCCTTAGAGGGCCTGACGATGTAGATCCAGGCAAAAATGCCCCCTCCTTTATAGGAAATTTTAGATATGTTAATTGAATTGGGAAGGGCAAAGCTACCTTCTATCAACATCTTATATCTCTATGTATGCCTGTATGACACATCTCATATATGGGCACATCAATAAGTGTCATGGTTTGTAGAAGTTTGTCCAGTAAGTGTTGATGTTGTTCAAGAATTGCAGAAAATTAGCCTGGTGTTGACCCAGCAAACAAAGTCACATCCATGTCAATACAGAGTGATACTAGCAACATTTAACATTGTACAACATCAATTCTCTATTTGGTACTTTTTGGATGTTTATATACAGTAGGAGAGGTCATGACAGGCATGCACCGAATATATGGGAAAAAACATTGAGTTGCTCATTTCCTACACTCCTTTGCATCCATTTATGACATCTTACTGAACCATAATGTTTTACATACTTCAATCTTAAGAGTGAGAATAAAACCCAGCACTTCCAATAGAAAGAGCCATGTCTAAACCATTTTGAAAGAGAGGAGCATGGTTTAACATTCTCATACAAAAAGAGAGGAGCCATGTCTAACATTCTCATACAGACACTAAAAATAAACTAGGACACCAAAATTGGTGTTGTATCCATGTCGTCTAGTAGGAATTGTCATAATCGTGATCGTGCAACATAGTTGGAACTTAAGATAAGGAAAATTCTTAAGACTAGTATTGTAAATACTAAAAAATGGAATACAGAATCACTTAGACTGCTGGTGTGCATGAGATGAGATGACTATACTACTTGCTCTTTTGCGGACAAGTATGGATAAATCCAGTTAAACTGAATCAAGGGGCTTTCAGCATCCTATGAAATAACTTAATATACCAACTTACATCGCTCGCACATGAACTGAAGAACAGTCTAGCAATATAAAGCTGCAAGTCATGTTCTTTCTGGTTTAAGTACATTTTTGTTTCCTCGATAATGGAGAAAGTCAATGGAGTGAACTTGGTAAACAAAGACAATGAGCAGGCCGGGAAAAAGAAAAAAACTGGTGCTGCAATAGAAGGAAATATGATCAAATGGCTTGCGGAATCCTAATTTATGCATGAAGAGGGTCATTCTTAGAAATGTTCTCAGTCTATAGATGCATCTCCATGCATCCATGAGTAGGAATGGGGGATTGGTATAATTGATTTACCCACTCAAAGTCATTTGCACGAGATATAAAAGGCAAATATGAAGGACCACAAACCTATTCATTCTGCAGAGAAATGGTAGATCAAGTACGGTGCCACTATGGCAAGCATCTATAAATGCATGAAGCTTGACCCCAAGAGGAAGTGGTCTAACGATAAGTGCATTGATTTCATCATCGACAATCATTCCTTGTGTTTCAAAGTCTAGTGGACAAAGGGTTTCATCATAACCATCAGCCTCTTCCCCATTAAGGTTCCTCTGTTGTGCACCGTGGCCTGAATAATGGAATACCAATGAATCTCCAGGTTGACAACCTTGCACGAGCCAATACAACGCCATCCTTATATTGTGGTTGGTTGGAATTTTAAATGGATCCCTTTCTTCTTCTGCACATAATATTAAAGAAGATGGATATATATCAAATTTGATTTTAAGGAATCAATAAAGAAATAGCACTTAAGTCGAAATACCAAACATAAGTCGATTAATAAGTTAAATACTATAATGTATCTAACTAAAACACACACACTTCTATAGCAGAATGGTTCATTGGAAAGGAGAACGTGTCTGAATGGAAACCAAGTATCTATCTCAAAAATTCATTAATGCATTTTCTGTGACAGCTATCTGATAACTGCATAACAATAGTTGCTCGTGATAAAGCACTGTGGTTCCAAGTATCTATCTCAAAAAGGAACAGAGGTTTGAATGGAAGCCAATGTCCTGGAACCTTGATCCTGAAAGAAATTTATTATGAGCAGCAATAAGTGAACCCATAAAGGTCTCAAGTGGATGCCGCAAACTCCATGGTTGATGTAAGAGAAATGGGTCTGGTGTTTGAAAATTGGAATCCCTACTAAGCTAAAGAATGCGGAAACAGTCAAAAGTCTTCCTGCAGAATCCACGTCAGACAATAAAGTGTCGCCTGGGGGCTTTCATGAGGGTATAAAGGGTATTTCTGAGCACGATGTGGTTGATGGTGAGTAGTTGGTCCGGCATCGCTGGCCTGCCATTAGTTCCTTTGTTTAGGAAAAAAAAAAACTGTACTCTATTCAGGGATCGGCTGCCCTATTAACCACGCACTGCACTGCTTTCTTTTTCCAACTTGAAAGCAACATTGAATGGAGATGTGTACCATGCTAGGTGTAATCAAGTGGAAGGCAGGGTCAAGAAGTCGGTGCGGGTCCATTCTATGAGTTCGACTTCCCGCCCCTCGATGGGACCTGGTCCCAGGTGGGCGACAAGTGTGGCCCAGAACAGCCTCCTGAGCATGGCTAGTATGCAACTATGCTTGGTACACATTTCTGCTTGTGCACTGAATCAAACACGTGCAAATATATATAAATTCTTGCAACGGCAATATGGTGGATATAAAACCACTATGCTCCCTAGATTGAGCTACTAACTCATCATTGTTTATGCAACTAAGGACTCTTTTTGCTTATACATTAATTTTCTCTAAATTGAACTAAATAACATTTATATGCAAATAGCTACAAATTAACTTGACCACAAATGCAACTGACAGTAAGCTTCTACATTATACTTGTCACTGAAATTTCCAAACAATCAAGCAGGACTCAGTTGCGCCCAGATTGGTTATGACATAGATCTGAAATTTTCGTTATACAACTATTGTGCGCATATTAATGAATTGCAAGACATTAGAAGCATGCTGACAATGAGCCAACTATATACAAACAGTGAAACAACTGAGATGTATCTGGATTATGGATATGGTAGACCATTAACTGTTCTGCAGGTTCCAGTGACAAATTGCAATTTAAATGCCACTGTAGGGGGTGCTTTTGCATATATACTTACTATTCGACTATGGAACACCCTATATCCTATGTTGTGAAAAGCGCGCTTAAGCGCCGCTTAAGCGAGATTTAGAATTAGGGCGCCTCGCTTATTGAATTTTCTCCCCAGAAAAGCGATCAGCGCTTAAGCGCGCTTAGACATCACTTAGTAGCGCCTCGCCTCGCTTAACGATTTTTTTTATTTTATTTTATTTTTATTTATTATTTTTTAGTAAACTGAACCGAATATTTTGTTATTTACGTAGTTGGATAGTTGAAAAACTTTTAAGTATGAACTTTAGAGATAATTTTATGTTTGGTGGTATTTTGATGACTATGTAGTATGTATGCATTGTGTGGCTTTTAGTTTGCATTTTGATTCTAGTATTTATATTGTTACTTTGCTTGATTGATAATTGGTATTGTTATTCATGCATATACTAGTAGGATTGTATGAAAAAATATTAAAATTTATGTGTATATACTATATAAAGTATTTTACATGTAGGAGCAGAAAAAAGTGAGGCGCTAACTAAGCGCCACTAAGGGGCTGTTTGGATGCCCGAAAGTGGGATGAAAGTGGCCTCTTTATTCGGTTTTGTTGAAAGTGGGAGGAGTTCATCCGTTTGGTTGCCAAAGAAAGTGAATGTTGTTTTCTTGTGAAATGACAGCCTGCAGTTTCTGTCGGTGCCCTTTTCTTTCACTTTCACATCCAAATTTTTTTTTTTGAAAGTGGTCAGAAGTGCCAAGGAAGAACTGGAGTTCTTGGCTCTGAACTCTGCAGCGGGAGTCCTCGTATGCGGTCACCCCTCCTCGCCCCCATGAATAAGCTCTCCAAAGCAACAGACTCTGCCAACCGGAAGTGCTACCGAGGAGTTCGTCGGCATGGCGAGGAACGAAGGGAATTCGGAGATGGACGTACTGGCTGGGAGAGGCGAAGGCGACGACGAAGTCAGGGGAGTCAGAGACGTCGAGGTCAACAGTTGGAGCCCGTCGCCGGCGGGCTGGTGGACGTCGCGCTCGGCAAGATGTTCGTGCTCCAGGAGGGGCTTGAGCTCGTCGGGAGAGGGAGGTGCTTGAGCTCGCAGTGTTCTCCTGAACTTCGACGCAGAACGGAGCTTTAGCTCGTCGGGCTCGCCGGAAGAGGGAGAGGGAGACAACGGAGGAGGATTTTTTTTCCCTCTGGTTGGAGAACGAGAAGAGAGAGAGAGAGAGAGAGAGGTGACGAGTATACATAATAATAATAATAATAACAATTATCCATGTTTTTCTAATAATAATAATAATAGTAATTTATATTGTAACATTTAAGTTTAAATGATAAATTTTTAGGTTTATATGAGTTGGGGTGGGGGTAAGCATACCTAGGTTTACCATCCAACTCAAACATCCACTTTCAACAACCATCCAAACAACCGAAGTCTTTTTTTTCCACTTTCAACAACCATCCAAACAACAAACTCATTTTTCTTCCACTTGCAGCAGACAAAAAGTACTATATCCAAACACATTTTGGGAAGTACTACTTGCTGCAAGTGCCCTGCAACTCATCATGACGTAAGTGCCACTTTCACACTTTCAAAGAGTTACATCTATCCAAACAGTCCCTAAGCGAGGCGACAAGGCGCCTTGTCACCTCGTCTCGCCTCACGCTTAATACAACAAAGCCTATATCTTGGGCCCTGTGATGCTAGACAATCAAATGCAAGATCTTAACCAACAAAAGGGTCAATACCTTAATCAACTATTTCCAATTTAATCAGACCAAAAAACAGTATGAAAACTTACGTTGAATGGGCACGGATATGACACGACAAAATAAGGACACACAAAAAGGGACATTGCACCTATTTTGTTGTATCCTAGTGTATTTTGGAGCTTTCAGGTTGTATCCGACATGACACGACCCACATTTTCGGAGTGTCTGTGCTTCCTAGACAAAGTGACAAAAACAGTAAGAAACTCAATATACATAAAACATGGGCGTAAGGAATATGGGCCAAGTGGGAGCTCAAGCCCCCACCCCAGAAAAAAAAAGGAGTTATAGAGTATTAAAAAATGTACTGACAAAAAAAATGTTTATAAGAAGGGACCAATTGTAATAAGCTATCTATGTAATATTAAAAGTTAAAACTTTACTTTTGAAACTTCCTTCTAGGCCACCCATACTGACGGACCATTCTCATATGAGACAAACAACACAAAAGAACATTGTGCAACAAGTGTGGAGAGAGCATTTTCTATCATGAATCTCATAAAGACTTCATTGTCCAATCGGAAGATATATGGATGGACAATAACGGTTGTATACATTGAGAGATTAGTATTTGATAGTATAAAATTGATGTTATTGTGCAACGCTTCCAAAATATGAAAAGTCGTCGAGAACAATTATAATTGTACTTGGCTAAAGTATAATCAATATAATATCAAGCTTATATTTTTGTTGTGTTCCTTAATTTTTCTAGTAGTTGTACTCAAGCCCCCACAATCCTGGCTCAGCCATATAAAGTACAGCATATCATAAAATACGTCCTAGAGACCGACATCATATTGATCCATTAAAAGGTTTCTTACTACACAAGGTTGTAAAAATTGCTAGTCGGTTCGCGGGACTAGGGATTAATCGGACTAGTCGGATTAATCGGTTCTGAGTTTATATATATATATATATATATATATATATATATATATATATATATATATTTTGGAATAAAGGGTGAATTTATTCCTCGCATATAGCGGAAAAGGTATTACAATACATAATAGCACAACATCCCGAACCCCCAAACTATAGTATTAGGGGGTCATTACAGATACATCGAATTCTATGTCATGTAGAATTCCAATAGGGGGGTAGCCAAGCCCTCAAAAATACGCCTGTTCCGCTCCTTCCAGATGTGCCAAACAGACGCGGCAAGGCGAACTCTGGTTCTTCTAGCCCACCCCGGATCCCTGCCGCCGTGGTCTCGGATCCAGCTGAGGATGCTCCGGATGTCTCTATCCGCCCCAACTCCTCCTCTCAGCTGCGAACACTGCTCGGTCCAGATGTGCCAGGACACCGGGCAAAGAAAAAAGATATGCCCCATAGATTCATTCTCCTCCTTACATAGCACACATTTGGCGTCCGGAATCTGCACCCCAAACCTGAGGAGTCTGTCTCTCGTCAGCAGTCTACCTCGAAGGAGACGGTAAGCACATAATTGCATTTTTCGTGCAACCCCCTTGCCCCAGATGAAGTCCACCTCTTCAGCCCGGTCATGGTGGGGCCGAACCAGGTCGTAACAGCTACGGAAGCAGAATAGGCCTGATCCACCTCCCGTACCTGGGCCAACCCAACTCCAGAAATCCGCCTGCTGGCGCTCGTCAATAGTAACTAGTCGGATCACCTCGGCAAGCTGGTAGTATAAGGATATCCCTCTGGCCACCAAACTCCATCTCTGATGATCCGACTGCAAGTGAGCCCTCTGCCCGCTTCTCTGTCTAGCTGACCTCCCAAAATCTCGAGTAAGGATCTGGAACCCACCCAAGGATCAAGCCATAGGTCAGTCGTCGTCCCATCCTTCATGGTCCTGCAGATAGCGGTCTGAAGCACCGGACGACACCTCAGAATGGCCTTAAACGTGACCGAGAAATTGTTGTCAATCCTGCAGGTCCAGAAGTTATTCCTCCTAAGGTATCTATTCGCCATCCATTCCGTCCAGAGAGACCCCCCCTTGATGAATTTCCAGGCCATCTTCACACAAGCCGCCTTCCTGACCGCATGAAGATGCCTCAACCCCACTCCTCCTTCCTCCCGAGGGCGGCATAACTGGTCCCAGGAGATCGCATGCATCCCTCCCCTCCAGATGAAGTCAGCACAAATGGCCTCCACTTTCCGAATAGTAGCCGTAGGGATCTGGATAGACTGGAACCAGAACATCGTGATATAACTGATCGCACCAACTCAATCCGTCCGCCAAACGATAGCCCCGCAGCTTGCCAGCCTTCCACTCTCCTCTGAGCAAAATCCACCAAGCTGTGGCAATCCTGCTCTCTGGCATAGTTGACTGTCAGCGGGACCCCCAGATATTTCACTGGGAGCTCGCCTCTGTCCACGCCCAAGGCGAAGGCCCTCTCCTCCTGCTGTGTACACCGGGAGCTGAAATAGACACGACTTTTCTCCCTGTTCAACTGGAGCCCAGATAACCGCCCGAACTCCTCCATAATGTCAGATAGCGCTCTCATTCCCCGCATGGTAGGCTGGAGCAGCATCAATAAGTCATCAGCATAGATCAAGTGGGATACAACTGGACTCACCAAGCGGAAAAGTGGGACGATCCTCTTGCTATGCACTATCATATCCATCAAACATGTAAAGTATTCCATCACCAGGGTAAAAAGGTACGGTGAGAGTGGGTCACCCTGTCACGTCCCGCTCCCGTAGGAGCGATCGTCCTCGCTAAGGCGTGATGCCGCACGAGCCTAGATTGCGCTCGTGCAAGGCAAATTCCATAACGGCCGATTCCATCGGCGGCGACGGGGTCGTCGCACAGAAGTCCCAAGCAGAAACATTGAATACATTGCAGCGGAATTTAAAGAAGAACACATGAACACAAGTTATTCAAAAGAAGCTCTTTTATTGATATTGAATACAATATTACATTTGTGGGCGCAAGGCCAAATTACAAGTCTCTCGTGCTCACTTTTCTCTCGATTACATGCTTGAGCCAGCGGATGCTTCGGAAGGCGATGTCCATACATTATGTCCTGTATAAGTCTTCAATCAACACGACCGCACGCTTCGACTCGCCAAGGAACTCCGAGCCTCGACGCATCCAAGCGAGCTCCGCGCCACGAGCTTCTACCTGTGCCTGCACATGAAACACTGTGTGGGTGTCAGTACCACTGTACTGGTGGAGTGAGCTCCTCGCCCACCCATACATAACCGACACGTTTCATTTACTTTGTGCAGTTAAAGTCCCTTTCGATTGTCTTTCTAGTCTTGCCTTAGGATGCATTTTAAACAAGACGTCTCGGTCTATACTTAACGATGCAACGACAAGGTCGTGCTACAGTACCAACGTGTATTTCGATCGAGGCAGTGCCTCATCGCCTAGGTACTTGACCAAACTTCAACTCGGGACGGCGGGGTCGTGCCATTCTCTATTCGTAACTTAACATGTTCGGGACAGTGCTTCGCCGAGAAGCAACTTATGCGCACTCGACCGTGCCAAGACTTTTTACTTAGACTCAAGCCTACTAGACCAATTCTCGTGCCAACGATTCAAGTGCCAAGGACGGCAATGGGACGACTCGTGCAGGTCGTGCCTCTAGACCTTGCTTAGACTTGTCCGTGCTTCAAGATGAGGCCGCGCCTCGCAAGTTATCAAGACTTATCGTGCTACCGCCTTGCGGCCTTCCTGTTAGACCCATTTGCTAACTTAGACAAGACTTGTGGACCATAGTCTCACTTTCATGAACATCCCGACGCCATCTATCGTGCCAAGCACGGTGCCTATGCTGCAGCCCAGTCTTAGGCCCAGACTTTGTGTTACCGACTAGACCTGCATTCAAGTTCTAGACTCAATCCAAAGGCATACACGCGGTGTGCCGCTATCTGCCGACACATCTACATGAGGTGGTCACTAGCAATTTCAAGCTATCCTGGACATGGCTCGTGGGATATCCACCTGTACCAACACGGGTAGCTAGCCCGGTGGGGTGGAACTCTCCCATGCGGTCATCCAGCATCCTACTTTGAGCCACACTCGCTTCTCCCGGGCGGATGATCCCGGTGCCCCGGAGGAGATCATCCGAGAAGACTACACCTTGTCGACAAGTTGCCCAATGACCATGCATACTCGATCTATCCAGTCTATCCAGTCCTTTCTCAATATGACCATGCATTCCTTCTTTCTATCAAGACTTAGCGAGACTCCCAAGTACGAGGGACCGATCTCGTGTGCAGGACATTTCAAGACTTAGCGAGACTCCCAAGTATGAGGGATCGATCTCGGTGACAACAAGTCGCGTGGACTTCCTTTGTTCGTGGAAAGCTTTTCGCTAAACCGACCGTAGCTCGTGCCTTAGACAGGCCTGGTTCTATAGACGGCGCTATAGCTCAAGTCATATACTTATACGACGGGCCTTGTTCTCAAGGGACTATGCGACTTGACAACCGCAGCTAGAGCGGGACAGTGCTAGAAATGGCTTCAATGGCCCAGCACAACACTTGTCTAACTTATTCGGGCAACGACTCGACGAGCAAGGGCTACGCCGAGCTACGCATCGAGGGAACGTGTTATGCACGGGGTCGACTTGAACAACCAAGTTTGCGCCTAGACTTAAGCCGACAAGCCGTACAGGACGACTTAACTTGCGGGACATGCGAAGGCTATGCCAAGCCTTGCGGGACAGGACCGTGCATGCTTTATCAAGCATTCATGCGGGCGACGCCTATGACTTAGGCCAATTCAAGTGTTGGGACAAAACGACGGGACCAACGGGACATGCGAAGGCTATTCCAAGCCGTGCGGGACGTGCGAAGGCTATGCCAAGCCTTGCACAACGGGACCGTACCTGCTTTAACAAGCATTTACGCAGGCGACGCCTAAGACTTAGGCTATTTCAAGTGTCGGGGCAACTAAGCAACTTAGGCCAACTTCCTTCTCCCAAGCCACGGGATCGAAGGATCGAGTGTCATTTGAAAGCACACTGAGCCGACTTCTATGCAGACCGTGGGACCATTTTCCATGTTCTAGGACATTCCGACCCGACGGGATTATTCCCTTAGCTATGTGCGTTCGTAGCTTTTAGATTAGCCTACTTGTGCAAGTTGAAAACATGCGAGTTATTAAGTGAAGGCTAAGATGAGGCAAGTTCACCGAAACTACCCCACCTGTGCGAGGAGTCGCCTCGGACGAGCAAGCCTTTGAGTAGCCGTTGCAAGGCTAAGTTCCGACGTCGTCGGCGTTTCGGTTCCTCCAATTGACTTTGCGGGACGGGACACTACAACATACACCACTCAGAACAAGTCTCGTCCTTAAGACTTTCCTGAGGACAAGCCATCCTACCATTTCTATGGCCAAGACTTAATCGTACGCACACTGCCTACGCGTTTCTTTGATTCCGAGGCACGCTCACACGGGTATCAATCCTTCCGTTAACATGATTTCAAGATCTCGACACACTCCCATCTTTCAAGCCTTGCTTGAACTCATTGTATCACTTGGCTGGATCGTGCATGCATTCCAAGCGTCCCCACAATACATGCATTCAACCAAGCCGCATGATAGAGAATTTGTCATTCTCACTCGAGTCGCATCGTACACATACCCAGGCGTCCCTGAAATATATACATGTCAGCCGAGTCTCGTGAGCAGGGTTTCCTACCTTCGTAATTCACACTATCCATTCATACTAATCCTCGAGATCAATTCTTCGATTGATAACTCTTGCAACAGGGGCGTTTCGCCTAACCGCTAGGCCAATCTTTGCGAGGCTAAGTCAATGTCAGGATTGGAATCATAGTTCCCCAACAATAATGCCAACACTGACCCCAATCCTAGGGTCAAAACATAGTCGGTAGTACGGGGTTTTTCTACCCAAGCTCGCGTCACTCAGATTTCTAAACATCGAGCACGATCACCTATTCTGCATCAATGCATTCGTTGCGCGTATTCGAATCCATTCAAATCAACAATTCTAACCAATTCATGTATTCGATCACGAGGTCATCTAGCTCGACAATACGTTGCACTCCAATCTCACGCGAGTCCGATTATCTACGGCGGTTCATGAATCACCATGCAACGCTCCCGCGGAATAATCATTCTCATCGGGACGTAACTCTTGTTTGAGTTTAGACTAACTCATTCTCGATACGCGGATTGGACCTACTCAATCCTCAAGTTCAGTCGACAAGCACACCAAATCATTCTTGAGTCCACCTTCGCGTCAAACCACACGTCGAAGCATACAAATTGTCACGCCAGGCAAGTTTGATCACCCCCGCTGTATGAATCACCCTACCAGCGCTCACGCGGAGTGATCGCCCTAATCGGCGCGACGCATGTGCGAGGCTGAAGTTGCGCTCGCATAAGACAAGAATGTCGAAGTTGTGGTTATCGACGAAGCAAATCCAAACATATCGTTTTCATCCAATCCAAGTTTGATAGTCCGACCGTCATTCGTTCAACCAGAAAATCCTCGAGCCAAGTTTATCTTTTTCTCGACACATTTCAATATCCCGAGTATAGCATCCAACGGAACAATGACATTTTGCACGATCGTCATTCGCCGAGTCAGAGTACCCTCGAGTTATCGTATATCGATCTTTGATACGCCTCAATACCATCGACGATATGCGTAACCTGACGATCTTCATTTGCAACCAATTTCGAGTCGTGCGTTGATGCTGTTGTCCGAGTTGGATATTCCACAATTTTCCCGATATTCAAGATCAAGTTCGATCGCTATTCCTTAAGCTCGTTTCAAGATCGTTGTTCAAAACTCAAATCACCTTTCATTTGAATCAATCTGAAATCGTACGTGCGATCCTCTAAGTTTCCTCGATCAAGACCATTCATTTTCATTTCATCGTTCCGAGTCATTTCGATATCGTTTTCCTAACTCGCGTTGCCTATTCGCAAGTTGTCCGAACGACATCTCGTTCGGGACATTTGAAGTCACGACCAACTAAGCGTGACGCGTTCTAAGGCTTTGCGCGATTGCATCGCCTCGCCGATATACTCGTTACTCGAAATCCTCAATCTTGCTCGAATGATTTCTAAGACAAACCATACACCACTCGGATTCGAGCCATCCGATCTAGTCCTCAATTACGTTCGCGTCATTCGCTAAGACATCCTTCGGATTCGTTCGACGAATCCCTAGCGTAATCGTCCGCGTCGTATTGACGCGCTAGGTCATCCGCACTATTCCTTAAAATCCACATCAATCTTCCACGTACGCCTAAGCGTTAACTCGATAGTGTTCCTATCGATAGACACTCTAAGTGCATCTCCATTCCCGACCGAGCAATACTTGTTATCGCTCGCGATTCGTTTGCACCAAAAGGTCGAGGTGCGCGACGCGAAACACAACTTAGCCAAAAGGCCGTGTGCATAGCTATCCCGTGCGGACTATTTTTCGTGTTTGCACGCTCCATTCAGAGGGTCATCGTAGGGCTAAATAGGCACGCACGCAACTTTGCTAACATTAGCATGTGTTTTCATTCAAGACAAGTCGACACCGTTCGGCACAAAAGCCGTCGCCTATCGATGCATTCGATTGAACGCTTGTACGAGCTTTTGAAAATATTTAGACTTATTGTAGGGACATGCCGAGGGACATTCGAGAGAGAGCGCATACTTATTTTCCAACAACGAACTTTCAAAACTGAGAAATCGACGTAAAGTCCAAGGACGTAAAGCCGTACTCTGATACCATTATGTCACACCCCGCTCTCGTAGGAGCGATCGTCCTCGCTAAGGCGTGATGCCGCACGAGCCTAGATTGCGCTCGTGCAAGGCAAATTCCATAACGGCCGATTCCATCGGCGGCGACGGGGTCGTCGCACAGAAGTCCCAAGCAGAAACATTGAATACATTGCAGCGGAATTTAAAGAAGAACACATGAACACAAGTTATTCAAAAGAAGCTCTTTTATTGATATTGAATACAAGATTACATTTGTGGGCGCAAGGCCAAATTACAAGTCTCTCGTGCTCACTTTTCTCTCGATTACAAAGTCACTTTGCTCTCTCTC
This sequence comes from Iris pallida, assembly GCA_029216955.1. Lineage (NCBI taxonomy): Eukaryota > Viridiplantae > Streptophyta > Magnoliopsida > Asparagales > Iridaceae > Iris > Iris pallida. The sequence goes on from JANAVB010044420.1 coordinate 52,526, forward strand.
ATCTCTCGATTACATGCTTGAGCCAGCGGATGCTTCGGAAGGCGATGTCCATACATTATGTCCTGTATAAGTCTTCAATCAACACGGCCGCACGCTTCGACTCGCCAAGGAACTCCGAGCCTCGACGCATCCAAGCGAGCTCCGCGCCACGAGCTTCTCCGACTAGACCTGCATTCAAGTTCTAGACTCAATCCAAAGGCATACACGCGGTGTGCCGCTATCTGCCGACACATCTACATGAGGTGGTCACTAGCAATTTCAAGCTATCCTGGACATGGCTCGTGGGATATCCACCTGTACCAACACGGGTAGCTAGCCCGGTGGGGTGGAACTCTCCCATGCGGTCATCCAGCATCCTACTTTGAGCCACACTCGCTTCTCCCGGGCGGATGATCCCGGTGCCCCGGAGGAGATCATCCGAGAAGACTACACCTTGTCGACAAGTTGCCCAATGACCATGCATACTCGATCTATCCAGTCTATCCAGTCCTTTCTCAATATGACCATGCATTCCTTCTTTCTATCAAGACTTAGCGAGACTCCCAAGTACGAGGGACCGATCTCGTGTGCGGGACATTTCAAGACTTAGCGAGACTCCCAAGTATGAGGGATCGATCTCGGTGACAACAAGTCGCGTGGACTTCCTTTGTTCGTGGAAAGCTTTTCGCTAAACCGACTGTAGCTCGTGCCTTAGACAGGCCTGATTCTATAGACGGCGCTATCGCTCAAGTCATATACTTATACGACGGGCCTTGTTCTCAAGGGACTATGCGACTTGACAACCGCAGCTAGAGCGGGACAGTGCTAGAAATGGCTTCAATGGCCCAGTACAACACTTGTCTAACTTATTCGGGCAACGACTCGACGAGCAAGGGCTACGCCGAGCTACGCATCGAGGGAACGTGCTATGCACGGGGTCGACTTGAACAACCAAGTTTGCGCCTAGACTTAAGCCGACAAGCCGTACAGGACGACTTAACTTGCGGAACATGCGAAGGCTATGCCAAGCCTTGCGGGACAGGACCGTGCATGCTTTATCAAGCATTCATGCGGGCGACGCCTATGACTTAGGCCAATTCAAGTGTTGGGACAAAACGACGGGACCAACGGGACATGCGAAGGTTATTCCAAGCCGTGCGGGACGTGCGAAGGCTATGCCAAGCCTTGCACAACGGGACCGTACCTGCTTTAACAAGCATTTACGCAGGCGACGCCTAAGACTTAGGCTATTTCAAGTGTTGGGGCAACTAAGCAACTTAGGCCAACTTCCTTCTCCTAAGCCACGGGATCGAAGGATCGAGTGTCATTTGAAAGCACGCTGAGCCGACTTCTATGCAGACCGTGGGACCATTTTCCATGTTCTAGGACATTCCGACCCGACGGAATTATTCTCTTAGGTATGTGCGTTCGTAGCTTTTAGATTAGCCTACTTGTGCAAGTTGAAAACATGCGAGTTATTAAGTGAAGGCTAAGATAAGGCAAGTTCACCGAAACTACTCCACCTGTGCGAGGAGTCGCCTCGGACGAGCGAGCCTTCGAGTAGTCGTTGCAAGGCTAAGTTCCGACGCCGTCGACGTTTCGGTTCCTCCAATTGACTTTGCGGGACGGGGCACTACACACCCTGCCTCAACCCCCTGTTGCTCCTGAAGTAGCCATGCGGCATGCCCTGGATGAGGACAGAGAATGTAGGGGAGCAGTTGCACTCCCTCACCCTCTCAACCCACCTCTCGTCGAACCCCATAGCAAGCATCAAGTGACACAGGAAGTCCCGGTTGACAGTATCATAGGCTTTCCGAAGGTCTAGTTTCACACAAGCCTTCGTCCCCCCAGGTTTGCTGAACTCCCTCACCATCTCATGAGCAAGTAGGCTGTGCTCCGCTATCGACCGGCCCTTGATGAACGCTGCTTGATTCCGGGACACCAATCCCTGCATAATCACCTCCATACGCCTGCACATAAGGTGAGTGATAATCTTGTAAAGAAAATTGCAGCAAGCAATGGGCCAAAAATCGGCTAGTGAGGTCGCTCCCTCCTTCTTAGGAACCAGCGTCAGGAATGTGTGGTTCATCTCCTTCAGGAGCTTGCCCGTCGCAAAGAACTCCTGAACTGCCGCCAGAACCGGGGCCTTAAGCACCCCCAGTGCCTCTTAAAGAACCCAGAAGAGAAGCCATCAGGCCCAGGAGCTTTATGAGGATTAGCCTTCATCACAATGTCTTCAACCTCCTCCATCCTCACAGGAGCCAAGAGCAGACTATTCCCATGACGGATCACCAGTCTCTTCGTGACAAGGGATGGGAACGTGCTGGTATAGTCCGTCTGCTGATATAAGTCAGTGTAAAATCTGACGGCCTCCTCCTGAATCTCCACCGGATCCCCAACAAGGCGTCCCTCAGCATTCAGAAGTCTGGGGATACTGTTCCGGTGCTGACGGATGCGGATCACATCGTAGAAGAATTTGGTGTTTGGTGCAGCGATCTCTATCTTTGAGCCAGGTACATTTGGCCCTCTGAGCCGCACTGATCTCCTCCTGCAGTCTCATGGTGCTGACCTCCTCGATCAAGATCTTCTCCTTAGCCGCCAGCTCCCCGTTCATAATGTCAGCTTGGAAAGCCACCTGGATGACCCGAAGCTCGGCTTCCTTATCCGCCAGGGAGGTCCGCGGTCTCGTCTTCACCCATCCCCTGATGGTCCGCTTGAGTTGCTCAAGTTTGTGTACCATGCGGAACTGAGCCGTGCCTTCCGGGGAGTGTTCCATCTCTCCCATAACCGCCTCCTCATATCCAGCCGACAAGTACCAGCTGTTGTTATACCGAAATGGCCTCGCCCTCTGAATGGGTCTCTCACAGAGGCCAACCCGGATAGGGGAATGATCGCTAGTACCCGCCGCAAGGCCTTCCGCCACCGAGTTCGAGAAGCACCTGAACCACTCACTATTGCCCAAGGCCCGATCCAGCTGACAAGCAATCCGGTTATGAGTAGCCTTGTTGTGCCAGGTCCATATATGTCCAGCTCGCTCCAGCCCTCGCATCCCTGACCTAAGCAGACACCTCTGGAAGTCATATAAGATCGGGTTCGGAACAGGACGACCACCCACCTTCTCTTGACGGAGCAGCATAGCATTGAAGTCCCCCATGATGAGCAGGGGAAGATGCATGTTGTCCGCCAGAAGACCCAGATGCACAATATCCTCCCATAAAGCCTCCCGGAGTCTCCGATCATTATGTCCATACAGAGCACCCAGGATGAAACGGAACCCCCCTTTGTTCTCGAAGGTGACGCCGATGAGTTGTTCAGATTTGTGGATCTGCACCCCCTCCCAGCTACCTTTGTTCCACCTAACCCAGATCCTTGCCATATCACAAAGATCTAAGTTATGAATATGATCCCAGTCTGCCGGAGTCCTACGTGAGAGCATAGCGGCCCCTCTAATCTTCGTCTCCAGCAGGATAGCAATGTCACACGACTCCCTTCTCAGAACCCCTCTAATCTCCCTCCATCGCCCAATGGAACACCCCCCCTAATGTTCCATGCTAGGACCGACATCTAAATAAAAGTGGAGGGGTCCCTCTGGAACTCGTCTGGATCGACACTCGAGGGAAGTGTCTCATCCGCCTTATCAATGACTGCATCTATCATGGAGGAAGGGGCAAGATGGGCCTGGATCCTGCTGAGAGTAAGAGTCCAGTCAGGATTGTCTTCGGACTGGTCGTCCATATCCCTCGCCTGAGGGATATCCTCCCGTGTAGCCGGAGCGTGTCTCTTCCTGCTGCTGTACACCTGGATCGCCTGGGGTGTCTCCATCACCCTCTGACCGCTACCAGCCTCGCTCATACCCCTGGTCACAATGGCCCTCTGTGGCCTGAACGGGACCAACGCCCCCTGCGTGCTCTCCTGTCTCATCGGTGATCCTGACTCCGGCCTCCTATCAACCTCCATCCCTGTGTCCTCCTCCATATGCCTGACTGTCTCCGCCTCTCCAGGTAAGTGACTGGGTGCCGACGATGTCCCAGGTGCTTCCGTCCGAGCCACCTGTGGCCTGGCAGTCTCCTTCCCCTTGCACTTGCACGTACTGGTAGTGTGCCCAAAGCACTCACAACGAGAACACATGGGGGGGACCCAATCATACTCGACCGCCTGTGTCAGTACCTTCCCTGACGGTACCTGATACTCAAGCATACTCGGCAGCTCCGAGCCCGCCTTTATCTCCACGAAGACCCGAGCATACATCAGTCTCGTGCGAAAAGTGGTGGCCTCGTCAGCTTTGATCGGCTTTCCCACAAGACTGGCGAGTCTCATGAGGAGCGGGATACTCCAATATTGTACAGGGAACTCAGGGAATCTAACCCAGATGGGAATGACATTCAGCACCTCCTTCTCACATCGTAGCTCCGGCGTCCACTCTTTCAGGATAATAAGTCTCCCATCAAATGACCAAGGCCCTCCCTGTAAGATCCTGGACACATCCTCCGCTAACCCAAATTTGACATAATAGAACCCGTTCTCCCGCGAGAAGAATTCCATGCTACCTTTGGGTCTCCAGACCCGCTCCGCATAGCCCCGAATTTGGCCATAGAACGGCTTGTTCCCTAACACATAGAGCACCAGGGTGTTCTTCCAGAATTCGGACACCACCGTTATTTCTTCAGCGGGAAAGTACGCCCGGAGCCCTCCTCCAACTGACATCGGTGGGACAAACTCCATCGACATCGGGCTTTTCGCAACCACCGGCGTGCAGACCTCTTTCCATGACCGAGGCCTCTGCTCCTCAACGTGCGTCCTGGTCGGGGGATTTACAGGACTCTGGCCTGGCCTGCCGGTATCAGTCGCAATACCCTTAGCCTTCTCGGCCGCCGTCGCCTTAGGCCTCCAACCCAAAACAGATCGCACCGTGCCTCCCCTACGGCGCCGGGAATCCATAGCGCCGATCAAGGGTCGATTCCCATAATTTCCTGGCCCCGCCCTTCCCGAAACTTGGAGCAGTACCCTCTCCGTCCTCCAGTCCGTCGTCTCGTCACGGTCTGCCAGCCGGCATCCCCATTTTTGTCCCCTCCGGAACCGAACTCGAATATGGGAGCTTTTCCGGAAGTGTTGCCGCCGCCTCCACCCGTCCCCCCCCCCCCCCCGCGTGGGGGGGTCACGCTGCTGCTGCCTCCTGGGGGTTGTCCACCCCCTCCCGCACCTCCCAGCCGCCGAGGCCCCTTCCCCGCAAGTGGATCGGGGGGGGGGGGGGGGGGAGGGGAAGTCAGGGCTGTGGAAACCCTAGCGGGGGTCGTGGTCGTCCGATCGCCCGAGCTCGCGTGCATTTTTTTAATCCAAATCATATATATATATATATATATATAATGGGACTAGGCTGTTGTTTCTTTCTACAGCTATTGTTGTTCTTCTTTCTCTTAGTTTTAGGTATTTGGTTGCGGGTCGGGACAGACGGGATTTTTGTGTGGGGGGGGAGGAGGGGGGGTTGCAGTCGGCCGAGTAGGCCTACCCAGCAGCCTAGGGCGCCTAGTCGGCCGACTAGGTCCGATTAACGCTTGATCCGATTTTTTAGCCGCCCAGACCCCTAGTCGAGTCTGCGGTGGCCGCCCAGCCCGACTTTTGCAACACTGTTATTACATAAGGTCCAACCGCTGTGGCATCAATATAATGTCCCTTATATCATTGTATAATAGAAACTCATAAAACCCATGTACTACATCATATCATAAAATACATCCTACAGACCAATGGCATACTGATCCACTAAAAGGTTTCTTATTATATAAGGTCCAATCTCTGTGGCATCAATAAAATGTCCTTTACATCATTGTAAAGTAGAAACTCATAAAACCCAAAGCCAGGTTTTCCCGAGCAGATGTATTAAGTATTAACTCGCATATATAGGCCAATCAACTGCTAAATGTGAACCAGTCACTCGTAACAAACTAGAGACAGTCCACATTGGTGATTAAATTAAGAGAGATTAAGATCAAGGTGAACTTAGTAGCAGGTCCAGGCGATTTGATGCATATTTGATCATGAAACTAACTTGGTCAGGAGCACACTGAATTTAGTTTGAGTCGTCAGTGTTTATCATGTTAAGCATCCACAATTGTTCACTTTTTGTTCATCCAGACATATCACAGTGGAGAGGTCATCAAGATCAAGATCCAGTTACTGTTGGATTTGTTTGATTTAGTTATTTGAATCTGAGTTCGAGTTTTATTTATTTGAGCATGGTTTAGGATTATGAGTCATTTTATTTGTAAACTTGTTCACTTTTTTTTTAGTATTTTTATTTGAAAGATGGTTTGCTTGATGGTCAATCCTAAAGGCAATAAATAAAATTCCAATGTGATTTCATTATGAAAGAGGTGATGAATGAATTGAGATTTAGACTATTGCTCTTTTGAGTTTGCATGTGAAGTACAGGTGTGAAGCCCTAACCCTAATTTATTCTTTTCTTTTTCTTCTTTTCGAAACAACCAGAACCAAACCTTAATCAGCCATCAAACAATTTACGTTTCTAAATCCCTACCAATAAACATACCTTGAACCCTCGTTTTCCACCTTTAAACACCCTATATACCCCCCCCCCCCCCCCCCTACTGTGGTCCAAAAATTCCATCACCGAAAAATTCTGAAAACTACTCTCGAAACCCATCAAAGCCTCATCCCTTCATCATTGACATCATCAAAATGCAAAATCCAATCAGCATTACCCACAATAGATCATGACCTGTGCAACGGATTGTTGCTATATCTTTGATCGAGTTTTGATTCAATAGTATCACCAACAAACTCTACAAAAGAAATCAAGAAACATCATATCAAACAAAGATGAAATCCTTACACTCACTGGCCTAAATTTACTCAATCCTGCAATCTATTGACCAATCTGATAATCCTAACACTCATTGGCCTAAATTTACTCAATCCTGCAATCTATTGACCAATCCGATACACCAAAACTTGAAAATGTTCATAACTCAAACAAAAAAATGTTACGTAATTTCAAACAAACATGAAACTTTATTTGAATGTTAGGATAATTTTAACAATCTCAAGAGAACAAGCATCCAAATGTTGAAAAGCAGACAGGAGCAGAGTCGATGAGACACTACATCAAGGAAGCACATACAAGTCAAAATTTGTGACGTGTCCTGTGCAGCGTCGTGTCAGACACCTATCTGACACGGAACAAAAACTCCAAAATACACTAGGGCATGCCAAAATCAATGACGTATATGTGTCTTCGTGTCTGTATTCTTCCGTGTCACATTTGTGCCTGCATCACCAAAGATCAAAAAAGTCATAATTCTATACAAAGATGACAACTTCTGATGCATGTTGCCATGTTGTAAACAAATCCATCAATCCCTATAGATGGTTTTTTAGGGTCAAAGGTGGAAATTTCGGAAGGAGACTATATCACCCTCACTAGAAATCCCAGCTCAAATTAGTCAATCATCCAGAAACAAGAGAGACTAGATCAAACAAAGATGAAATCTTTCCGCTTAGGGGCTCTCGATTTACTCAACTCCACAACCAATTGACCAATCCAACACTCCAAACATGCTCAAAACACGTAATTCTAAACAAAGATTGCAACTTTCTAAGAATCTCCGTGTAAAAAAAGGAGAATTTTTTTTATGGAAGAACCGCACATTTACGGCTAGGGTTAGGGTTTCTAACCGGTGAGCATGATGATGGACGATTCTGGGAAGTGGAACCGGTTGAGGAGGAGGTACTTCATGCACTTGGCGTCGTTCAGGCACCCCTTCAGCTCGTGCCGGGAGTGCCGGTACGAGATCCCGCAGATCACCGCGCGCTTCCGGCCGTGGGCCGCAGGCGGCGGCGGGCCCCACAGCGGCTGGGGAGCGGGTGGGGCGGGAGGGGCGGGGGCAGAAGCGTAATTGCGGGAGGGGGAGGGGACGCTCCGGGGGTCCGCCACGTGGGTGACGGCGTGGCACAGCGCGCAGCGGATCGACTTGGCGCCGTCCGGGAGCTGGAGAGGGGTCCGGCAGCCGGAGCAGTTAACCAGCATCAACATCGCCGCCGGTTGGCGATCGGACGGCTGAGATTTTATCGGAGGAGAGAGAGAGAGAGAGAGGTAGGAGGGGTCTGAGAGTTGGTGGGGACTTTTGTTTTATATTATATATATCTCTAGCGTAGTGGTATTAGAGCGGACATCCGGAGGGGCCGGCAAGGTTCGAGCCCCCCAATTGTGTGTGTGCGTGTGATTTCAAAAAAAAAAAAAAAAAAAAATATATCTGCGAATGGTATGATGCACCTGAGGAACAGCGTAAGGGTGGAGAGGCGGCTGTGACGCGGAAACAAAGTGGATTTTTTTGCATTTGCCAAACTGTCCAAACGTGGAAAATTTTCTTTGACCGTCTATTGGCTACCATGTCACCGTGCTTGAATCGATAGGACGTCCCTTTGCAACTCAGTTCTGATTGTCAATGGAGCATAATGACCGGTCGCTTGTCCAACTTTCCTCGACACTCGTAATATCCGTAATTGTGTATTAATTACGTTGTCAATCGAAGAATGTAGATACAAATTCGTCTACATCAATAAAAAAAAATTTCAATTCTCTTTGTCAACTTCCTCTTCATGTGTAAATTTCTATAGAGATAAAATAATTAAACTATGGGTGATCATTCAGTTAATTCGGTGAATCGAATAACGAAAAATCGAATTCGATCGAAATCGAATAAAAAAAACTGAAATCAAATCGAAATAGTCTATAATCGAATCAAATCGAAACGAATTAAATCGGTTCAGTTTTTCATTTTTTTTTCCCTTTTTTTGATTTTTCAATTTATTTGCGAGGCACATTCTTCCAAGAGGTTGCAGGTTCGAGCGACGGGAGAAGCACATTTAATTCCATGTCGAGGAATAAATGTGAGTGCGGACCGGATGCGGTGAGATACAAGTGCTGGTGTGCGGGCCTTCGGATTGAGCCTGATGCGGCGAGATACAAGTATGAGTGCGGACCTTCGGACCGAGTTTGTAAATATTCGGACCAGGAGTCTGTAACATAATTACATGTTCCATATATATATATATATATATATATATATATATATATATATATATATATATATATAACTAATTTTTCTTATTCGGTTTTTGATTTTGGACCAAAATCCAAAACCGAAATCGAATAAGAAATTTTAGTATTTTTAAAACCGAAACCAAACCGATTTTGTTTTAAACCGAGTCGAATATCTTATTCAGTTCGATTTTCGGTCCAAAATCGAATAATGCTCACCCCTAAATTAGACACGTGCAAAACTTTGTATTTGTACACAAAATTTTAATTATACAATCAATTTACAAGTTTAAGAGACTCTCTAACCATAATTACATACCTAGCAATTTGACAATATTGATTGTATTGGCTTATGTATACTACTCCGTAATAGATTTGTTCTCTCTTCATCCAGACTTTTTTTTTGTTGATTTAACTCTCACAAAATGTATGATAAATTAATTTTGTATTATCTTTCATCGTACTCAGGGGCGGATCCAGAAACTTTAGTTGGGATGGGCTAGAAAAAATTTGGGTGGGCTGAAATTGGATTAATTCATATATAAAAAAATTCACAAAAAATTTACATGGAAAAAAAAGGTAAAAAATTTTTTGGGAGTGGGCTCCAGCCCACCCCAAGCAAAGTGTGGATCCGCCCCTAATCGTACTAAACTCTATATTACTATATTTATACTAATATATAACCCATTGGGGATATTTCTTTTTTTTTTTAAACTTTATTACTAAAAGTAAAATTTTAAGGATAAAAAAATATTTACCCATTTATTATGAAATAGTGGATCCTCGAACGATTAATATCTTAACTAACTGAATAAGATTAAATCCAACTTAATATAATTTTTTATATTTTAAATAAAATCTAGTTAATCTATAAGTTAAATTCGATATAAAAGAATGTCAATAAAGGATGCTTGATGTTTGCTTGAAATCTAAATTGTTACTTATTTTAGATTAGATAATTCTAAAATAGTAATATTCCATTTATTTTCCTCTCATAGTCAAGGATTATTAATTAAAATTGACCCAAAAAAATATATCTAATCCAATTTTTTTTTACTTGAATATAATACAACTTATCATTAAAACTAATTTAAAATCAGAGTACAATTTAATTGATTATGATATGCAACCAAATTAAGAAATAACATAATTAACGTTACTATTAAAATAATATAGATATTGACTATATTTATTTCTCTCTTTTCCGTGGTCATATTCTTATCTAACTGAAAAATGCATATAAACCTTAAATTTTCTATATATTAATACCTAAGGCTATTGTTAAGATTTGGAACCAAAATTAATATATGACTTGAATTACATTTGATTAAGATACAACTCAGATCTAAAAAAAAAAAATCTGAAACAAAGTTAGGACTTGAACTTTTGACTTTTGAGATACAGAAGGGGGTTTGAAATTATTTATCATGTATGATTTACTTTTTTAATTGTTTCCAAAACTATTTGGTTACAATAGTTTTTTTTATTTTTTTAAAACCACTTCTAATTGGTTTATGAATCTAGTTATATTGTTGTTTTTTTAATAAGCACCAACGTTTTTTTTTTCCGTGAAGACTCAGATTATGCCATGTTTATCATGTCTCTGATGTTGTGGGATCATGGGTGGGACGACCGCACGTCCTCACGGCGTTTCATCATTGTCTTTGCACCTCTGTCAACATTGGCACCCTTTCGGTCGTGCACGAGATAAGGGACGTGTCACTCCCCGTTCCCAGAATGCGTATTTTTATACATGTACAACTTATATATATTTATTTATTATTTATCATGTATTATCCTGTATTTAAATTCCTTTAATTTCATGTTAATTAATTATCTGCATTTTATTTCCTGCAATTTTATTCCTGCATTTTATTTCTGCATTTTATTTTCTGCTTTTAACTTCTCTGCTTTAGTCTTATTGTGGTTCGGCCATGGCTGGTGATTTTTGGGTTCATGGCGGTTCACATGGACCAAACCCCACCTACCACCACCCTTCCTATTTAAAGCCCCCATCTCCTTCTCTCTCCTCATAACTTTCCTTCACCATTACTTCTTCTTCTTCTTCTTCCTCATCACTCTCTCCACCTACCAACAGCAGGTAAGTACATCTTGCTTCTTGCTTCCACTTGGAGAACCATTTTTATGGTTCATTTGCCTTCTTCTCATGATTCTGAGAGAGTTTAGTACTTAGCATTTTTGATTTCTTTGGCTTGTTTCTTCTAGATCTAAGTTGTTGTATTCTCGGTTGTCCATGGGTTTTGATCTCCCAACCTGGCGTGCTTTCAGAGTAGATGGTTCGTATGGCAGAGCTTCTCATTCTTCATCATTCTGAACCATGGGAACTTCATTTCTGGCTTGGAACGAAGGTTCCATAAGAATGGAGTTCGGGAGATTTAGTCACGCACACGTTCTTACGTGCTAGCGTGAATTTTGAGTCACGCTCACGTTCTTACGTGCTAGCGTGAATTTTTAGTCACGCTCACGTTCTTACATGCCAGCGTGAATTTTTAGTCACGCTCACATTTTTACGTGCCAGCGTGAATTTTTAGTCACGCTCACGTTCTTACGTGCCAGTGTGAATTTTTAGTCACGCTCACGTTCTTACGTGCCAGCGTGAATTTTTAGCCGCGCTCACGTTCTTACGTGTTAGCGTGAATTTTGAGTCACGCTCACGTCTTTGCGTGCGTGCGTGGATTTCTTATCACGCTCACGATGTGCGTGCGTGAATTTCTTATCACGCTTTTCACGCTCATACGTTCACGCTGTGCGTGCGTGAGTTACTTTTCACGCTCACGTTATGAGTGCGTGAATTACCCTTCACGCTCACGCTGTGCGTGCCAACGTGAACCACTTTTCACGCTCACGCTGTTTATACGCTCACTCCTACCTACTAGACTTGGCGTGACTTGTTGGCCTTAGCATAGACTTGTTGGCGTGACTTGTTGGCCTTAGCATAGACTTGTTGGCGTGACTTCCTGACCTGGGTGTTTCTATTTGTTCTATAATTTATTCATTTAATGGTGGCATGATAATTCTCATATTATATCCTTACGCCTTTTCTTATGAACTCGATAATCTTAGCATGTTAATATTTTTGATATATATGGTTGTGTAGAACGTGCCATGTGTCTTGATTGGTTTATGGATACCCAGTAAGACTGGAACTTAACCTTGAGAGTTATAGACTCGACCCCATTTAATACTAATTGACTTTCATGCCTTGTCACCATTGATAATAATGGTTATCTTGACTAAATTGATCATGCGTTCCTAGTTGGAACTAAGAGACTGGCTAGTCGTCTTATTGAATTAAATGAATGAGACACGTTCATGTAATGAACTATTGTAATCGACTGGCTGATCCCGAATATTGACGTACAGGCACATGCAGGCTTCAATTTATTTATTTATTTATTTATTTTACAAAAGCAGCATGTGTACTTTATGGTCAAGGCATGATTACTCCGTGTTAGATTTGATTGTTGCATTACGCTATGTAAGACCTACAACCTAGCCGCACAGGTATCGTTGTAGAGTTGTGCATATCGTGCCCCGTACGAAAGTACTCATTTGAATGACCATGATCCACGGCATGGAATTTCAGTCAACGTAGAGACTATTAAGTTAAATAAAATAATGATTGCATGGAGAGAATGGATCTCCGAGTTCTTACATGGCAGCCATCTTGGGACTAGTAGTACCCGACAGGCCGACTGGTTCCTACAGATACTGTAAACCTGCCACACGGGCAGGGAGCGGTATCTGCTTATATTATTATTGTATATTGTATATTGATGACGGGCGTCCCACTGGGACTCGTCTAATTCATGATTGGCGTAATTGATTGACTGGATAGACTAGCCTTGCTTGCACATAGTAAGAACTGAGGAATCCCTATTTGCATAAGTCCAGGATAACTTGGGACTCGCAATAGCAAGCCGTAGGAGTTGATTGGCCGTTCAAGATAATTTGTTTGTGTACTGTACCTACTCTGTTGCCTAACTGAGATGATCAGAATGTCAGGACATGACGGGCCAACTTCTGTCCTTGTTTGGTTGGGAGGTTGGTTCGAAGTGTCGTGATGTTATGTGAATCCTAGTGGAAAACAGAGATCTATTATTATATTCTCTTACTTACTGGTTTAATCCTTTATATCGTGCTTCCTTGTGGTACTTGCTATTAGAGGTCTAACCTCTCTGGTTTTGCATGGCCAGATTTAGAGCCGGTTCCCGAGGACTCAGCTTACTTCCACCTCCAAGATGGTCAATACTAGGGGAATGATCGCAGGAGGACTCGAGTGGGTTCCTTACTTCACCGCTCGTTTTGTTATTTACATCATACTTAGCCGTTTGGCACCGACATGCTAGTCGAATTATCTTGCACTTACTTTTACATAATTGTAATTAAGTCAGACTGCAGCTGATAACAATTGTGTATATGTTACTATACCATCTGGCTATGTTTTGTAAAGCCAGATCTCAAGAACATTTTGACTAAGCGTTTGAGACGCCTTACTGCTTTATCTTACATGTTCTCTATTATTGCTTCTTGTTTGAATGATTGAGACAATAGATGTGAAGTGACCATAGTAAGACTTTCATGTAGTATGCACCCTCTCGTCTGGTTAGACAGCATTGATCGTATTATACGGTATTCATCTACCCGTAATACGTAGCTGGCTGAGTCATTCCCCCGCTCTCCAGTATTCTGGTTCTGGGGCGTGACAAGGTTTTAGTGGTGGCCCATGCAGGTCTGATTTCAGACTTGTGGGGTGTTTTGATTTATAGGATGTCTCAATCACACGTGTTCCCCCCTTGATCTCATGATTCGTTATTCTCAACCCTTGCTTGACATTCCGGTATCCTTTGACTTCATTGATCCTTCATGTTCGGTTGTTTGATTGTTCTCTTGTCCCTTTTCTTAGGGGCACTTCGTCCGTATCGGTCAGAGCTGGACAACAACAGGGGCAACATGGGCAACATGACCAGGTTGGTCAGCAACAAGGGCCAGTCTCACCTCAGGAGGCTATCCAAGAAGAAGTGATAGTAGAAGCAGCAGCTGGATCACAGTATCCGGATGTTCCACCACCACCAACAGTTCTACCTACCCAAGTGGACACACCAGCCCTTCTGGAGATCATGAGAGGAATGATGGCTACTCAGCAACATCAGATGTTGGCCCAGCAGCGCATGCACACTCAGCTACAAGAGCAGAATGTGTTGCTCAACCAAGGATTGCAGACGGCTTTGGAAAGAGGAGTGAGGACTGATTCAGGAGCATCAGCCAGGTTTTGCAAGTACAACCCCCGCCGTTTCGAGGGCACGGAGGATGCCATCTCAGCAGATGCATGGCTTAAGGATATTGAGGCTATTCTGACAGCAGCTAAGGTACCGGCAGAAGAACGTGTGGATCTAGTGAAGTTGTTACTTCAGGATCTCGCACGTGATTGGTGGGAATCAGAGGAAGTGGGCATCAGACGTCCTGTGGCTTGGGACGATTTCATTGCAAGATTCAAGACCAAGTACTATGGAGTTGTGGCACGGTTTAAGCTACAACAGAAGTTTATCAACCTCAAGCAGGCCGGCAAGACTGTAGATGCTTATGCAGCGGAGTTCTGCAGATTGAGTAGATTCGCCCCAAAGATGGTAGCAACAGAGAGCCAGAGGGCCATGAGGTTTCAGCAAGGGTTTCATCTTGAACTCTTACAATTGATAGAGGGGCACAATTACCAAACTTTTGACGAAGTATTGACGGCAACTCGAAGGCATGAGATCACCATTCAGAGGCTTGCGACAAGGACTGGGGTCAGAAGAGATCCCACAGTCAGATTGAAGGAGGAGGGGGAGCAGCGCCCCGAACAACAGCACCATCCACTGGCATTCGTATCCACGATGTGGCGATACGAGGACCAGCACCACCACCCAGGCAGCAGCAACAACAACAGAGGAAGAACCAGCAACCCCCGGCGGGCTGTACTTATTGTGGGAAGATGGGGCACACTAGAGATGTGTGTCAGACATTGAATGGACTGTGTCTGATATGTGGAAATCCAGACCATCGGGTTACAACATGTCCCATGAATTCGAGGTCAGGAGGACCAGGGCAGCAGTTTTCTGCTCTGCCAGCACCAGGGGCAGGCCAGTATCGAGGACCAGCGTGGCAGTAAGGCCGTTGGCACAGCGTCCGTTAATGTCGCAGGCTCAGATGTTTCGGCAGCAGGGGCCGCCGATGCAGCAACACCAGCATAGACCACCCCAACATCATCAAGGAAGGGGCCAGCAACAACATCAGGCTAGACCGCAGCATGGAAACCAGCAAGGAGGTCGAAGGAAAGCATTCACTCTGTCCTTGGAGGAGGCATTGGCATCGGGAGATGTTGTGGCAGGTAACATTTTCGTCGTCTCATATCCCGCAGTAGCATTATTTGATTCGGGAGCATCCCATTCATTTATATCTGCACAATTTACGGCACGACTAGGAATGGAGTTCGAGGCATTGCCAGAGAGGTTGAATATACTCACTGGTAATGGGCTCGTAGGAGTTAGTAGAGTTATTTTAGCATGTAGCATTGTAGTTTGCGGGCATTCCTTACCCGCCCGGTTGATAGAATTTCCTGTTGGAAATTTCGACGTTATCTTAGGCATGGACTGGCTGAAAGACAGTCATGCGACAATAGATTGTCGTAGAGGGAGTGTATCTTTTGATATTCCAGGCATGAAGCAGTTCACCTTAGTCAGATCAGGGGCAACTCAACAAGAGCAGGAAGTAATAACGACAATGGAAGAAGTTCAGATTCCGAAGGTAGTTGAAGAGTTTCTAGACGTATTTCCTGAAGGACTTCCAGGTCTACCACCGGTTAGAGATATTGAGTTCAGTATAGAATTGGCACCAGGAACTAAACCGATATCAGATCGAGTTTACAGAATGGCGGATTCAGAGCAGGCCAAGATATACCAGCATATAGAGGAACTGAAGGAGAAGAAGTTCATCCAAGCTAGCGTGTCACCATGGGCAGCACAGTAGTACTTGTGGGAAAGAAGGATGGGTCATCCAGATTGTGCATTGACTACAGGAAGCTTAACGCGACAATAGTGAAGAACAAGTACCCATTACCCAGGATCGACGACTTATTTGATCAGCTGAGCAAAGCTAGAGTTTTCTCCAAGATAGATCTTCGTTCAGGGTACCATCAGGTGAGGGTTCGGAAGGAAGATATTCCCAAGACAGCATTCAGGTCGAAGTATGGGCATTATGAATTCTTAGTAATGCCGTTTGGTTTGACCAATGCTCCAACAATATTCATGAATTTGATGAATCGCATCTTTATGCCATACTTAGACCAGTTTGTCGTTGTGTTTCTTGACGACATTCTCGTATACTCTGCTAGTGAAGAGGAGCATGAAGACCACCTCAGGAAAGTGTTACAGGTTCTGAGAGAGAACCAGTTGTATGCCAAGCTCAGCAAGTGTGAGTTTTGGTCGGATCACATTTTATTTTTGGGTCACATCATATCAGGAGCTGGAGTAGCAGTAGATTCCAAGAAGATAGAAGCAGTAGAAAGTTGGCCAGTACCCAAGACCGTAGCAGATGTGCGGAGTTTCTTGGGATTGGCAGGATATTACAGAAGGTTTGTGTCAGACTTTGCAAGGCTTTCAGCACCCATGACCCGCTTGACCCGGAAGGATGTACCATTCGTTTGGTCGGCAGAATGTCAGGCATCATTTGAGACTTTAAAGCAAAAATTGATATCAGCACCTATTCTTACATTGCCAGTTGGACCCGGAGGTTTTACAGTATATTGCGATGCGTCAGGTAAAGGACTTGGATGTGTCCTTATGCAACATGGAAAGGTGATAGTATATGCATCTAGGCAGCTTCGGGACCACGAGAAGAATTACCCAACTCATAATTTGGAGTTAGCGGCAATAGTGTTTGCTCTGAAGCTATGGAGGTATTACTTATATGGTGACCGAGTGGACATGTACACAGACCATAAAAGCCTGAAGTACATCTTTACTCAGAAGGAACTAAATATGAGGCAGAGAAGATGGCTGGAGTTGATCAAGGATTATGACATGGAGCTTCAGTATCATCCAGACAAGGCTAATGTAGTAGCAGACGCTCTTAGCAGGAGAGGCGGCGCATTTATGTTGATAACACAGAGGCATATCTTAGAAGACCTTCAGGAGATGGGCATCGAAGTTATACTTCCTAGTGATGTAGGAGTTCTAACAAGTCTGCAAGTTCAATCCGACTTGGTAGGCAGGATCAAGGCAGCTCAGGCTCAGGACCCAAGGATTCAGAAGCTTAGGGCAGAATGTGAGTCAGGACTCAGAAAGGAAATAAGAATTCATGAAGATGGTACACTTAGGTTTGGATCACGTCTATGTGTGCCTAGTGGAGATATCAGACAGGAGGTTATGGCAGAAGCTCACAGTTCTCAGTATTTTATTTATTCTGGAGGGACCAAGATGTACCAAGATATCAAGCAGCATTTCTGGTGGAACGGGATGAAGAGGGAGATAGCTAGATTTGTTTCCCGTTGCTTAGTATGTCAGCAAGTGAAGGCAGAACAGCAGAGGCTAGCTGGGCTATTACAACCGCTTCCTATTCCGGAATGGAAATGGGAGCATATTACAATGGACTTTGTGACCGGTTTACCGAGATCACCAAGTGGTAAGGACGCTATTTAGGTAATAGTGGACCGACTTACGAAGGTAGCACACTTTCTTCCTTTCAGAGTAGGGCAATCTACAGAAAAGTTGGCAGAGTTGTATATGCAATAGATAGTCAGACAGCATGGAGTCCCTGTCAGTATTGTGTCGGATCGAGATATCCGCTTTACATCATATTTCTGGAAGAGCTTACATCATAGTCTGGGTACCAAGTTAAGATTCAGCACGGCCTACCATCCGCAGACGGATGGGCAATCAGAAAAAATGATTCAGACTTTAGAAGACATGTTGCGAGCTTGCACTCTAGATTTTGGAGGGTCTTGGGAGAGTCACCTGCACTTAGTCGAGTTCTCATACAACAATAGTTATCAAGCCAGTATCCAGATGGCGCCATTTGAAGCACTATATGGTAAGAAGTGCAGGTCGCCACTTGCATGGGATGATATCGGGGAGAGGAAGATGTTAGGCCCAGAAATGATTGTTCAGACGGTTGAAGTGGTTAAGAAAATTAGAGAGCGACTTCGAGTTACGCAGGACCGGCATCGTCATTGGGCGGACCAGCATCGTAGGCCGTTAGAGTTCTCTGTTGGGGACCACGTATTCTTACGGATCTCACCTACTCGTGGGGTCATTAGATTTGGCGTTCGCGGGAAATTGAGTCCGCGGTACGTGGGCCCATTTGTTATCCTTGATCGGATAGGCGATGTTGCTTATCGTTTATCCCTCCCACCTTCGTTACGAGAGGTGCATGACGTGTTTCATGTATCTCAATTACGTAGGTATGTATCGGACCCAAGCCATATCCTCGATCATTCTGAGCTGGTTGTTGGTACCAACCTGTCTTACGAGGAACAGCCTATGTCCATTTTGGACCGAAGAGAGAAGATACTTAAGAACTGAACAATTAGTCTTGTCCGTGTTGCTTGGGGTCATCACTCATTGGGAGAGTCAACGTAGGAACGTGAGGATGATATCCGATCACGGTATCCACACCTGTTTGACTCACAAGGTATATCTCTTTCTGTATACCTTGATTGTCCTGATTCTTCATGCTTATCACCTTATGGGTAGAGCTACTTGATATCGTGAAATGATGAATTTACATATATAGTACTTGCTTTTGATATGGTAAAATGATTGCTTGCTCACTAGAATTGCTTGTATTAGTTTAGCTTCGATATTTCTACCTGCTTGGATTTGAAATTCCGAGGACGAAATTTTTCTAAGGTGGGTAGAGATGTCACTCTCCGTTCCCAGAATGCGTATTTTTATACATGTACAACTTATATATATTTATTTAGTATTTATCATGTATTATCATGTATTTAAATTCCTTTAATTTTATGTTAATTAATTATCTGCATTTTATTTTCTGCAATTTTATTCCTGCATTTTATTTCTGTATTTTATTTTCTGCTTTTAACTTCTCTGCTTTAGTCTTATTGTGGTTCGGCCATGGCTGGTTATTTTTGGGTTCATGGCGGTTCACATGGACCAAACCCCACCTACCACCACCCTTCCTATTTAAAGCCCCCATCTCCTTCTCTCTCCTCATAACTTTCCTTCACCATTACTTCTTCTTCTTCTTCTTCCTCATCACTCTCTCCACCTACCAACAGCAGGCAAGTACATCTTGCTTCTTGCTTCCACTTGGAGAACCATTTTTATGGTTCATTTGCCTTCTTCTCATGATTCTGAGAGAGTTTAGTACTTAGCATTTTTGATTTCTTTGGCTTGTTTCTTCTAGATCTAAGTTGTTGTATTCTCGGTTGTCCATGGGTTTTGATCTCCCAACCTGGCGTGCTTTCGGAGTAGATGGTTCTTATGGCAGAGCTTCTCATTCTTCATCATTCTGAACTATGGGAACTTTATTTCTGGCTTGGAACGAAGGTTCCATAAGAATGGAGTTCGGGAGATTTAGTCACGCACACGTTCTTACGTGCTAGCGTGAATTTTTAGTCACACTCACGTTCTTACGTGCCAGCGTGAATTTTTAGTCACGCTCACGTTCTTACGTGCCAGCGTGAATTTTTAGTCACGCTCACGTTCTTACGTGCCAGCGTGAATTTTGAGTCACGCTCACGTCTTTGCGTGCGTGCGTGGATTTCTTATCACGCTCACGCTGTGCGTGCGTGAATTTCTTATCACGCTTTTCATGCTCATACGCTCACGCTGTGCGTGCGTGAGTTACTTTTCACGCTCACGTTATGAGTGCGTGAATTACCCTTCACGCTCACGCTGTGCGTGCCAACGTGAACCACTTTTCACGCTCACGCTGTTTATACGCTCACTCCTACCTACTAGACTTAGCGTGACTTGTTGGCCTTAGCATAGACTTGTTGGCGTGACTTCCTGACCTGGGTGTTTTTATTTGTTCTATAATTTATTCATTTAATGGTGGCATGATAATTCTCCTATTATATCCTTATGCCTTTTCTTATGAACTCGATAATCTTAGCATGTTAATATTTTTGATATATATGGTTGTGTAGAACATGCCATGTGTCTTGATTGGTTTATGGATACCCAGTAAGACTGGAACTTAACCTTGAGAGTTATAAACTCGACCCCATTTAATACTAATTGACTTCATGCCTTGTCACCATTGATAATAATGGTTATCTTGACTAAATTGATCATGCGTTCCTAGTTGGAACTAAGAGACTGTCTAGTCGTCTTATTGAATTAAATGAATGAGACACATTTATGTAATGAACTATTGTAATCGACTGGCTGATCCCGAATATTGACGTACAGGCACATGCAGGCTTCAATTTATTTATTTATTTATTTATTTATTTTACAAAAGCAGCATGTGTACTTTATGGTCAAGGCATGATTACTCCGTGGTTAGATTTGATTGTTACATTACGCTATGTAAGACCTACAACCTAGCCGCACAGGTATCGTTGTAGAGTTGCGCATATCGTGCCCCGTACGAAAGTACTCATTTAAATGACCATGATCCACGGCATGGGATTTCACTCAACGTAGAGACTATTAAGTTAAATAAAATAATGATTGCATGGAGAGAATGGATCCCCGAGTTTTTACATGGCAGCCCTCTTGGGACTAGTAGTGCCCGACAGGCCGGCTGGTTCCCACAGATACTGTAAACCTGCCACACGGGCAGGGAGCGGTATCTGCTTATATTATTATTGTATATTGTATATTGATGACGGGCGTCCCGCTGGGACTCGTCTAATTCATGATTGGCGCAATTGATTGACTGGAAGACTAGCCTTGCTCGTACATAGTAAGAACTGAGGAATCCCTATGTCACTCCCCGTTCCCAGAATGCATATTTTTATACAAGAATGCGTATTTTTATACATGTACAACTTATATATATATTTATTTAATATTTATCATGTATTATCCTGTATTTAGATTCCTATAAGTTCATGTTAATTAATTATCTGCTCTTTAATTTTTATATTAATTAATTTCCTGCAATTTTATTATCTGTATTTATTTCCTGCAATTTTATTCCTGCATTTATTTTCTGCTTTAGTCTTGCTTGTGGTTCGGGTTCATGGAGGGTTTTCGGGTTCATGGTGATTCAACCCGACCCAATAACCCCCACCTACCACCACCCTTCCCTATTTAAAGCTTCCATCTCATTCTCTCTCCTCATAACTCTCATTCTTCACCATTACTTCTTCTTCTTTCTCTCATCACTTCTCCACCCACCAGCAGTAGCAGCAGGCAAGTGCAATCTTGCTTCTTGCTTGGAGAACCATTTTTATGGTTCATTTCTCTTCCTCTCATGATTCTGAGAGAGTTTACTACTTGGCATTTTTGATTTCTTTGGCTGGTTTTTGCTAGATCTAAGATGTTGTATTCTCGGCTGTTCATGGGTTTGATCTCCCAACTTAGCGTGGATTTTGAGTCACGCTCATGTTCTTACATGTTAGCGTGGATTTTTAGTCACGCTCACGTTATTACGTGTCTGCGTATATTTTCATTCACGCACACGTCTCTACGTGTTGGCGTGTATTTTAGTCACGCTCACGTTATTACGTGTCTGCGTGTATTTTCAGTCACGCACACGTCTCTACGTGTTTGCGTGTATTTTAGTCATGCTCACGTTATTACGTGTCTGCGTGTATTTTCAGTCACGCACACGTCTCTACGTGTTTGCGTGTATTTTAGTCACGCTCACGTTATTACGTGTCTGCGTGTATTTTCAGTCACGCACACGTCTCTACGTGTTTGCGTGTATTTTAGTCACGCTCACGTCTTGACGAGCGTGCGTGAATTTTCAGTCACGAACACATCTTTGCATGAGTGCGTGGATTTTCAGTCACGCACACATCTTTGCATGTCAGCGTGAATTTTCTGTCACGCACACGTCCTTACATGTCAGCGTAAATTTTGAGTTACGCACCATCTTTGCATGCGTGCGTGAATTTCTTACCACTTTTCACGCTTACTTTTCACGCCCATTTTTCCACGCTCATTTTCCACGCTCACCCCGACTAGACTTGTTGGCGTGACTTATTGGACTTGGCGTGACTTGTTGGTCTTATCATGGACTTGTTGGCGTAACTTTTGGCCTTAGTATAACCTACTAAACTTGGCGTGACTTGTTGGTCTTAGCATGGACTTGTTGGCGTGACTTTTGGCCTTAGTATAACCTACTAAACTTGGCGTGACTTGTTGGTCTTAGCATGGACTTGTTGGCGTGACTTTTGGCCTTAGTATAACCTATTAAACTTGGCGTGACTTTCTAACCTGGGTGTTTTTATTTGTTCTACAACTTATTCATTTGATGATGGCATGATAATTCTTCTATTATATCCTTACGCCTTTTGGCTTGAACTTGATAAAAATCATGATATGTTAATATGGTTAATACAGATTGTTATGTGAAATGTGTCATGTGTCTTGATTGATTCATGGATACCCAGTATGACTATAACTTAACTCTGAGGAGTTATAGGCTCGACCCCATGTAATACTAATTGATTTTCATGCCTTATCACCATTGATAATGATTGTGACATTGACTAATAATTGATCATGCGTTCCTAGTTGGAACTAAGAGACTGGCTAGTCGTCTTATTGAATTGAATGAATGAGACACGTTCATGTAATGAACTATTGTACTCGATTAGCCGATCCCGAATATTGGCATACAGGCACATGCAGGTTTCAAATTATTTATTTATTTATTTAGTTATTTATTTATCTTACAAAAATAGCATGTATACTTTATGGTCAAGGCATGATTACTCCGTGATTAGATTTGATTGTTGCATCACGCTATGTAAGACCTACAACCTAGCCGCACGGGTATCGTTGTAGAGTTGCGCATATCGTACCCCGTACGAAAGTACTCATTTGAATGACCATGATCCACGGCATGGGACTTCGCTCAACGTAGAGACTATTAAGTTAAATAAAATAATGATTGCATGGAGAGAATGGATTCCCGAGTTCTTACATGGCAGCCCCCTTGGGACTAGTAGTGCCCGACGGGCCGGCTGGTTAACACAGATACTGTAAACTGTCACACGGGCAGGGAACGGTATCTGCTTATATTATTAAATTGTACATGCTATATTAACGACGGGCGTCCCGCTGGGACTCGTCTAATTACATGATTGGCACAATTGATTGATTGGATAGACTAGCCTTGCTCGCACATAGTAAGAACTGAGGAATCCCTATTTGCATAATTCCAGGATAACTTGGGACTCACAATAGCAAGCCGTAGTAGTTGATTGGCCGTTCAAGATGATTTGTTTGTGTACTGTACCTACTCTGTTGTCTAACTGAGATAATCAGAATGTCAGGACATGACGGGCCAACTTTTGTCCTTGTTTGGTTGGAAGGTTGGTTCGAAGTGTCGTGATGTTATGTGAATCCTAGTGGAAAGCAGAGATCTATTATTATATTCTCTTACTTACTGGTTTAATCCTTCATATCGTGCTTCCTTGTGGTACTTGCTATTAGAGGTCTAACCTCTCTGGTTTTACATGGCCAGATTTAGAGCCGGTCTCCGAGGATTCAGCTTACTTCTACCTCCAAGATGGTCAATACTAGGGGAATGATCGCAGGAGGACTCGAGTGGGTTCCTTACTTCACCACTCGTTTTGTTATTTACTTCATACTTAGCCGTTTGGCACCGACATGTTAGTCGGATTGTCTTGCACTTACTTTTACATAATTGTAATTAAGTCAGACTGCAGCTGATAACAATTGTGTATATGTTACTATACCATCTAGCTATGTTTTGTAAAGCCAGATCTCAAGAACATTTTGACTAAGCGTTTGGGATGCCTTACTGCTTTATCTTACATGTTCTCTATTTTTGCTTCTTGTTTGAATGATTGAGACAATAGATGTGAAGTGACCATAGTAAGACTTTTATGTAGTATGCACCCCCTCGTCTGGTTAGACAGTATTGATCGTATTATACGGTATTCATCTACCCGTAATACGTAGCTGGCTGAGTCATTCCCCCGCTCTCCAGTATTCTGGTTCTGGGGCGTGACAAGGTTTTAGTGGTGGCCCATACAGGTCTGATTTCAGACTTGTGGGGTGTTTTGATTTATAGGATGTCTCAATCACACGTGTTTCCTCCTTGATCTCATGATTCGTTATTCTCAACCCTTGTTTGACATTCCGGTATCCTTTGACTTCATTGATCCTTCATGTCCGGTTGTTTGATTGTTCTCTTGTCCCTTTTCTTAGGGGTACTTCGTTCGTATCGGTCAGAGCTGGACAACAGCAGGGGCAATATGGGCAACATGACCAGGTTGGTTAGCAACAAGGGCCAGTCTCACCTCAAGAGTCTACCCAGGAAGAAGTGATAGTGGAAGCAGCAGCTGGATCGCAGTATCCGGATGTTCCACCACCACCAACAGTTCTACCTACCCAAGTGGACACACCAGCCCTTCTGGAGATCATGAGAGGAATGATGGCTACTCAGCAACATCAGATGTTGGCCCAGCAACGCATGCACACTCAGCTATAAGAGCAGAATGTATTGCTCAACCAAGGATTGCAGACGGCTTTGGAAAGAGGAGTGAGGACTGATTCAGGAGCATCAACCAGGTTTTGCAAGTACAACTCCCGCCGTTTCGAGGGCACGGAGGATGCCATCTCAGCAGATGCATGGCTTAAGGATATTGAGGCTATTCTGACAGCAGCTAAGGTGCCGG
This sequence comes from Iris pallida, assembly GCA_029216955.1. Lineage (NCBI taxonomy): Eukaryota > Viridiplantae > Streptophyta > Magnoliopsida > Asparagales > Iridaceae > Iris > Iris pallida. The sequence continues at coordinate 77,413 of JANAVB010044420.1, forward strand.
CAGAAGAACGTATGGATCTAGTGAAGTTGTTACTTTAGGATCTCGCACGTGATTTGTGGGAATCAGAGAAAGTGGGCATCAGACGTCCTGTGGCTTGGGACGATTTCACTGCCAGGTTCAAGACAAAGTATTATGGAGTTATGGCGCAGTTTGAGCTACAACAGAAGTTTATCAACCTCAGGCAGGCCGGCAAGACTGTAGATGCTTATGCAGTGGAGTTCTGCAGATTGAGTAGATTCGCCCCAGAGATGGTAGCAACAGAGCGCCAGAGGGCTATGAGGTTTCAGCAAGGGTTTTATCTTGAACTCTTGCAATTGATAGAGGGGCACAATTACCAAACTTTTGACGAAGTATTGACGGCGACTCGAAGGCATGAGATCACCATTCAGAGGCTTGCGGTGAGGACTGGGGGTCAGAAGAGATTCCACAGTCAGATTGAAGGAGGAGGGGGAGCAGCGCCCCGAACAACAGCACCATCCACTGGCATTCGTATCCACGATGTGGCGATACGAGGACCAGCACCACCACCCAGGCAGCAGCAACAGCAACAGAGGAAGAACCAGCAACCCCCGGCGGGCTGCACTTATTATGGGAAGATGGGGCACACTAGAGATGTGTGTCGGACATTGAATGGACTGTGTCTGATAGGTGGAAATCCAGACCATCGGGTTACCATATGTCCCATGAATTCGAGGTCAGGAGGACCAGGGCAACAGTTTCCTACTCTGCCAGCACCAGGGGCAGGGCAGTATCGAGGACCAGCAGTGGCAGTAAGGCCGTTAGCACAGTGTCCGTTAATGCCGCAGGCTCAGATGTTTCGGCAGCAGGGGCCGCCGATACAGCAACACCAGCATAGACCACCCCAGCATCATCAAGGAAGGGGCCAGCAGCCGCATCAGGCTAGGCCGCAGCATGGAAACCAACAAGGAGGTCGAGGGCAAGCATTCACTCTGTCCTTGGAGGAGGCATTGGCATCGGGAGATGTTGTGGCAGGTAACGTTCTCGTCGCCTCATATCCCACAGTAGCATTGTTTGATTCGGGAGCATCCCATTCATTTATATCTGCACAATTTGCGACACGACTAGGAATGGAGTTCGAGGCATTGCCAGGGAGGTTGAATATACTCACTGGTAATGGGATCGTAGGAGTCAGTAGAGTTATTTTAGCATGTAGCGTTGTGGTTTGCGGGCATTCCTTACCCCCCGGTTGATAGAATTTCCTGTTGGAAATTTCGACGTTATCTTAGGCATGGACTGGCTGAAAGACAGTCATGAGACAATAGATTGTCGTAGAGGGAGTGTATCTTTTGATATTCCAGGCATGGAGCGGTTCACCTTAGTCAGATCAGAGGCAACTCAGCAAGAGCAGGGAGTACTAGCGACAATGGAAGAAGTTCAGATTCCGAAGGTAGTTGAAGAGTTTCTAGACGTATTTCCCGAAGAACTTCCAGGTCTACCACCGGTTAGAGATATTGAGTTCAGTATAGAATTGGCACCAGGAACTAAACCGATATCAGATCGAGTTTACAGAATGGCGGATTCAGAGCAGGCCAAGGTATACCAGCATATAGAGGAACTGAAGGAGAAGAAGTTCATCCAAGCTAGCGTGTCACAATGGGCAGCACCAGTGGTACTTGTAGGGAAGAAAGATGGGTCATCCAGATTGTGCATTGACTACAGAAAGCTTAACGCGGCAACAGTGAAGAACAAGTACCCATTACCCAGGATCGACGACTTATTTGATCAGTTGAGCAAAGCTAGAGTTTTCTCCAAGATAGATCTTCGTTCAGGGTACCATCAGGTGAGGGTTCGGAAGGAAGATATTCCCAAGACAGCATTCAGGTCGAAGTATGGGCATTATGAGTTCTTAGTAATGCCGTTTGGTTTGACCAATGCTCCAGCAATATTCATGGATCTGATGAATCGTATCTTTATGCCATACTTAGACCAGTTTGTCGTTGTATTTTTTGACGACATTCTCGTATACTCTGCTAGTGAAGAGGAGCATGAAAACCACCTCAGAAAAGTGTTACAGGTTCTGAGAGAGAACCAGTTGTATGCCAAGCTCAGCAAGTGTGAGTTTTGGTCGGATCATATTTCATTTTTGGGTCATATTATATCAGGAGCTGGAGTAGCAGTAGATCCCAAGAAGATAGAAGCAGTAGAAAGTTGGCCAGTACCCAAGACCGTAGCAGATGTGCGGAGTTTCTTGGGATTGGCAGGATATTACAGAAGGTTTGTGTCAGACTTTGTAAGGCTTTCAGCACCCATGACCCGCTTGACCCGGAAGGATGTACCATTCGTTTGGTCGGCAGAATGTCAGGCATCATTCGAGACTTTGAAGCAGAAGTTGATATCAGCACCTATTCTTACATTGCCAGTTGGACCTGAAAGTTTTATAGTATATTGTGATGCGTCAGGTAAAGGACTTGGATGTGTCCTTATGCAGCATGGGAAGGTGATAGCATATGCATCTAGGCAGCTTCGGGACCACGAGAAGAATTACCCAACTCATGACTTGGAGTTGGCGGCAGTAGTATTTGCTTTGAAGCTATGGAGGCATTACTTATATGGTGATCGAGTGGATATGTACACGGACCATAAAAGTCTGAAGTACATCTTTACTCAGAAGGAGCTGAACATGAGGCAGAGAAAATGGTTGGAGTTGATTAAGGATTATGACGTGGAGCTTCAGTATCATCCAGGCAAGGCAAATGTAGTAGCAGACGCTCTCAGCAGGAGGGGTGGCGCATTTATGTTGACAACACAGAGGCATATCTTAGAAGACCTTCAGGAGATGGGCATCGAAGTTATACTTTCTAGTGATGTAGGAGTTCTAACAAGTCTGCAAGTTTAATCCGACTTGGTAGGCAGGATCAAGGCAGCTCAGGCACAAGACCCAAGGATTCAGAAGCTTAGGACAGAATGTGAGTCAGGACTCAGGAAGGAGATGAGAATTCATGAAGATGGTACACTTAGGTTTGGATCACGTCTATGTGTGCCTAGTGGAGATATCAGACAGGAGGTTATGGCAGAAGCTCACAGTTCTCAGTATTCTATTCATCCTGGAGGGACCAAGATGTACCAAGATATCAAGCAACATTTCTGGTGGAACGGGATGAAGAGGGAGATAGCTAGATTTGTTTTCCGTTGCTTGGTATGTCAACAAGTGAAGGCAGAACAGCAGAGGCCAGCTGGGTTATTGCAACCGCTTCCTATCCCGGAATAAAAATAGGAGCATATTACAATGGACTTTGTGACCGGTTTACCGAGATCACCAAGTGGTAAGGACGCTATTTGGATAATAGTGGACAGACTTACGAAGGTAGCACATTTTCTTCCTTTCAGAGTAGGACAATCTACAGAAAAGTTGGCAGAGTTGTATATGCAACAGATAGTCAGGCAGCATGGAGTCCCTGTCAGTATTGTGTCGGATCGAGATACCCGTTTTACATCACATTTCTGGAAGAGCTTACATCATAGTCTGGGTACCAAGTTAAGGTTTAGCACGGCCTACCATCCGCAGACGGATGGACAATCAGAAAGAACGATTCAGACTTTGGAAGATATGTTGCGAGCTTGTACTCTAGATTTTGGAGGGTCTTGGGAGAGTCACCTGCACTTAGTCGAGTTCTCATACAACAATAGTTATCAAGCCAGTATCCAGATGGCGCCATTTGAAGCACTATATGGTAAGAAGTGCAGGTCACCGCTTGCATGGGATGATATCGGAGAGAGGAAGATGTTAGGCCCAGAAATGATTGTTCAGACGGTTGAAGTGACTAAGGGAATTAGAGAGCGACTTCGAGTTGCGCAGGACCGGCATCGTCATTGGGCGGACCAGTATCGTAGGCCATTAGAGTTCTCTGTTGGGGACCACGTATTCTTGCGGATCTCACCTACTCGTGGGGTCATTAGATTTGGCGTTCGTAGGAAATTGAGTCCGCGGTACGTGGGCCCATTTGTTATCCATGATCGGATAGGCGATGTTGCTTATCGTTTATCCCTTCCACCTTCGTTACGAGAGGTGCATGACGTGTTTCATGTATCTCAATTACGTAGGTATGTATCGGACCCAAGTCATGTCCTCGATTATTCGGAGCTGGTTGTTGGTACCAACCTATCTTACGAGGAACAGCCTGTGTCCATTTTGGACCGAAGAGAGAAGATACTCAAGAACCGAACAATTAGTCTTGTCCGTGTTGCTTGGGGTCATCACTCCTTGGGAGAGTCAACGTGGGAACGTGAGGATGATATCCGATCACGGTATCCACACCTGTTTGACTCATAAGGTATATCTCTTTCTGTATACCTTGATTGTCCTGATTCTTCATGCTTGTCACCTTATGAGTAGAGCTACTTGATATCATGGATTGATGAATTTACATATATAGTACTTGCTTTTGACATGGTAAATAATGATTGCTTGCTCACTAGAATTGCTTGTATTAGTTTAGCTCCGATATTTCTACCTGCTTGGATTTGAAATTCCGAGGACGGAATTTTTCTAAGGTGGGTAGAGATGTCACTCCCCGTTCCCAGAATGCGTATTTTTATACAAGAATGCATATTTTTATACATGTACAACTTATATATATATTTATTTAATATTTATCATGTATTATCCTGTATTTAGATTCCTATAAGTTCATGTTAATTAATTATCTGCTCTTTAATTTTCATATTAATTAATTTCCTGCAATTTTATTATCTGTATTTATTTCCTGCAATTTTATTCCTGCATTTATTTTCTGCTTTAGTCTTGCTTGTGGTTCGGGTTCATTGAGGGTTTTCGGGTTCATGGTGATTCAACCCGACCCAATAACCCCCACCTACCACCACCCTTCCCTATTTAAAGCTTCCATCTCATTCTCTCTCCTCATAACTCTCATTCTTCACCATTACTTCTTCTTCTTCCTCTCATCACTTCTCCACCCACCAGCAGTAGCAGCAGGCAAGTGCAATCTTGCTTCTTGCTTGGAGAACCATTTTTATGGTTCATTTCTCTTCCTCTCATGATTCTGAGAGAGTTTACTACTTTGCATTTTTGATTTCTTTGGCTGGTTTTTGCTAGATCTAAGATGTTGTATTCTCGGCTGTTCATGGGTTTGATCTCCCAACTTAGCATGGATTTTGAGTCACGCTCATGTTCTTACATGTTAGCGTAGATTTTTAGTCACGCTCACGTTATTACGTGTCTGCGTGTATTTTCAGTCACGCACACGTCTCTACGTGTTGGCGTGTATTTTAGTCACGCTCACGTTATTACGTGTCTGCGTGTATTTTCAGTCACGCATACGTCTCTACGTGTTTGCTTGTATTTTAGTCACGCTCACGTTATTACGTGTCTGTATGTATTTTCAGTCACGCACACGTCTCTACGTGTTTACGTGTATTTTAGTCACGCTCACGTTATTACGTGTCTGCGTGTATTTTCAGTCACGCACACGTCTCTACGTGTTTGCGTGTATTTTAGTCACGCTCACGTTATTACGTGTCTGCATGTATTTTCAGTCATGCACACGTCTCTACGTGTTTGCGTGTCTTTGCATGAGTGCGTAGATTTTCAGTCACGCACACATCTTTGCATGTCAGCGTGAATTTCCTGTCACGCACACGTCCTTACATGTCAGCGTGAATTTTGAGTTACGCACCATCTTTGCATGCGTGCGTGAATTTCTTACCACTTTTCACGCTTACTTTTCACGCCCATTTTTCCACGCTTATTTTCCACGCTCACCCCGAATAGACTTGTTGGCGTGACTTATTGGACTTGGCGTGACTTGTTGGTCTTAGTATGGACTTGTTGGCATGACTTTTGGCCTTAGTATAACCTACTAAACTTGGCGTGACTTGTTGGTCTTAGCATGGACTTGTTGGCGTGACTTTTGGCCTTAGTATAACCTACTAAACTTGGCGTGACTTGTTGGTCTTAGCATGGACTTGTTGGCGTGACTTTTGGCCTTAGTATAACCTACTAAACTTGGCGTGACTTTCTAACCTGGGTGTTTTTATTTGTTCTATAACTTATTCATTTAATGATGGCATGATAATTCTTCTATTATATCCTTACGCCTTTTGGCTTGAACTTGATAAAAATCATGATATGTTAATATGGTTAATACAGATTGTTATGTGAAATGTGTCATGTGTCTTGATTGATTCATGGATACCCAGTATGACTAGAACTTAACTCTGAGGAGTTATAGGCTCGACCCCATGTAATATTAATTAATTTTCATGCCTTGTCACCATTGATAATGATTGTGACATTGACTAATAATTGTTCATGCGTTTCTAGTTGGAACTAAGAGACTGGCTAGTCGTCTTATTGAATTGAATGAATGAGACACGTTCATGTAATAAACTATTGTACTCGATTAGCCGATCCCAAATATTGGCATACAGGCACATGTAGGTTTCAAATTATTTATTTATTTATTTAGTTATTTATTTATCTTACAAAAATAGCATGTATACTTTATGGTCAAGGCATGATTACTCCGTGGTTAGATTTGATTGTTGCGTCACGCTATGTAAGACCTACAACCTAGCCGCACGGGTATCGTTGTAGAGTTGCGCATATCGTACCCCATACGAAAGTACTCATTTGAATGACCATGATCCACGGCATGGGACTTCGCTCAACGTAGAGACTATTAAGTTAAATAAAATAATGATTGCATGGAGAGAATGGATTCCCGAGTTCTTATATGGCAGCCCCCTTGGGACTAGTAGTGCCCGACGGGCCGGCTGGTTAACACAGATACTGTAAACTGTCACACGGGCAGGGAACGGTATCTACTTATATTATTAAATTGTACATGCTATATTAACGACGGACGTCCCGCTGGGACTCGTCTAATTACATGATTAGCATAATTGATTGATTGGATAGACTAGCCTTGCTCGCACATAGTAAGAACTGAGGAATCCCTATTTGCATAATTCCAGGATAACTTGGGACTCACAATAGCAAGCCGTAGTAGTTGATTGGCCATTCAAGATGATTTGTTTGTGTACTGTACCTACTCTATTGTTTAACTGAAATAATCAGAATGTCAGGACATGACGGGCCAACTTCTGTCCTTGTTTGGTTGGGAGGTTGGTTCGAAGTGTCGTGATGTTATGTGAATCCTAGTGGAAAGCAGAGATCTATTATTATATTCTCTTACTTACTGGTTTAATCCTTCATATCGTGCTCCCTTGTGGTACTTGCTATTAGAGGTCTAACCTCTCTGGTTTTGCATGGCCAGATTTAGAGCCGGTCCCCGAGGATTCAGCTTACTTCTACCTCCAAGATGGTCAATACTAGGGGAATGATTGCAGGAGGACTCGAGTGGGTTCCTTACTTCACCACTCTTTTGGTTATTTACTTCATACTTAGCCGTTTGGCACCGACATGTTAGTCGGATTGTCTTGCACTTACTTTTACATAATTGTAATTAAGTCAGACTGCAGCTGATAACAATTGTGTATATGTTACTATACCATCTGGCTATGTTTTGTAAAGCCAGATCTCAAGAACATTTTGACTAAGCATTTGGGATGCCTTACTGCTTTATCTTACATGTTCTCTATTTTTGCTTCTTGTTTGAATGATTGAGACAATAGATGTGAAGTGACCATAGTAAGACTTTCATGTAATATGCACCCCCTCGTCGGGTTAGACAATATTGATCATATTATACGGTATTCATCTACCCGTAATACGTAGCTGGCTGAGTCATTCCTCCGCTCTCCAGTATTCTGGTTCTGGGGCGTGACACCCTATTTGCATAAGTCCAGGATAACTTAGGACTCGCAATAGCAAGCCGTAGGAGTTGATTGGCCGTTCAAGATGATTTGTTTGTGTACTGTACCTATTCTGTTGTCTAACTGAGATGATCAGAATGTCAGGACATGACGGGCCAACTTCTATCCTTGTTTGGTTGGGAGGTTGGTTCGAAGTGTCGTGATGTTATGTGAATTCTAGTAGAAAGCAGAGATCTATTATTATATTCTCTTACTTACTGGTTTAATCCTTCATATCGTGCTTCCTTGTGGTACTTGCTATTAGAGGTCTAACCTCTCTGGTTTTGTATGGCCAGATTTAGAGCCGGTTCCCGAGGACTCAGCTTACTTCCACCTCCAAGATGGTCAATACTAGGGGAATGATCGCAGGAGGACTCGAATGGGTTCCTTACTTCACCGCTCGTTTTGTTATTTACATCATACTTAGCCGTTTGGCACCGACATGTTAGTCGGATTGTCTTGCACTTACTTTTACATAATTGTAATTAAGTCAGACTGCAGCTGATAACAATTGTGTATATGTTACTATACCATCTGGCTATGTTTTGTAAAGCCAGATCTCAAAAACATTTTGACTAAGCGTTTGGGACGCCTTACTGCTTTATCTTACATGTTCTCTATTCTTGCTTCTTGTTTGAATGATTGAGACAATAGATGTGAAGTGACCATAGTAAGACTTTCATGTAGTATGCACCCCCTCGTCTGGTTAGACAGCATTGATCGTATTATACGGTATTCATCTACCCGTAATACGTAGCTGGCTGAGTCATTCCCCCGCTCTCCAGTATTCTGGTTCTGGGGCGTGACAGGACGTCTACGAGCCGGTCGCATCGCCTCGACCGCACGCACAATGCGAGGTGACTTCTCTGATCCCGTGCCCGAGTCGAGGCACGTTTATGGACCTGTAAACCCCTAAATTTCTACTAATTATTTTTTTATTTATTTATTAATATTTGTACGGATTTAAAATTTCGTATTGTACGTCGCGTACTCGTATTGTACGTCGCGCACGAAATTATTTTTCTTGCTCGTCGAGTGCGAATATGGACGAACGTACATATTTTTGAAAAACATTATTTTATTATTTTTAATGTAGATAAAAATTATTTCTAGCTAATATTTTCAAGTTTATGACTTTTATGAAAAGCCTTTCATTTATATAATAAATAAATTTTTTTTATAAAATGGTAAATTGGAAAAGTATATCTATTTGTACAAACATATATTTTCGTAATTATTTATTTGTTTATTTTAAATAATAGTGTATTTTCGAAATTATTATTATAGCATTTTTAGAAAACATATTTTGAAAATATTGTACCAATTCAAATCTTGATTTGAATTATGGATATATTTTAAATGGTACATAAATATCTATATTTGAAAATTGAGTTATCTTAATTGATTTTAAATTAAAGGATAGAATCTAAACTAGATTTAAATTGGCTTTGAATTTGGATTTGGATTTTGATTTGTATTTGGATTGATTTTAAATTAAATTATGAATATCTAAATTTGGGTTTTAAATAAATCCTAATCCATATCTAATTGGGAATTTCCACATCCTATAAATATAGGCAGGTACTCCTCCAACCTTTTTATTATTTTTCTCCACAATTTCTTCCACAAATTCCTCCACACAAATATTTTCCTCAACCCAATGGTGCGTGTCCCGTGTCCGTGTTCCATCGTCCAATTCTTATTACATATTTTTACAATTACAAATTCTTCTCCTCCCTGTCGACAATCCCGACACGCCAAATATTAAAAATTCCTAAATCCTACTCCTAATCTCTAGCCAACACCATCACCCTCGTCATCGTCATCGCCACCACTGCAACCATCCTCCTTGTCCCGGCCAACCCCACATCATTACCACAGCCGCCACCACCGCGGCCATTGCCGCGGCAGCCCACACCGACCTCACCAACTACCGACCACCGACAGTCCGTGTCCGCCACCACCATCACCACACCAGACCCGACAGAAATCCCCGACCACGGCCACTGGCCGGAAGACCAACCACCACCACCACCACCACCGTCACCGGCGCAACCCGCCGGCGACCAAAGGAAAACCCATAGCCAAACAGAAGAAAAACCCTAGAAAATTAAACTCCGTCACCACCGTACTCACCGTCGTCCGTGGCACCGTCTCCACAGGAGCGCTGCTCCGCCTCGCCTTGGACCGAGCCCCCGACGACCCTGATTCCTCCTCCGCCTCCGCCGCTGGAGCGGTGATGCTCCGCCCGAAACCCTCAGACCCTCCGCTCGCCGTCCGGCCACCGATCGGCTTTCGCCGCCAGCCTCAGCCTCCATCTTCGCCGGACCCTCACCTTCCCCTCGCTCCATCCGCCGCGTCTCAGCCTTAGCGCTGCCTCCGCCGCCGGTCGCCGACTAAGCCCGACCACAAACCCTTCCGCCGCCGCGTCCCAGCGCCGGCCGACCCCCTTGTTCGTCGTGCCCAACCCGACCGGGTCCAGCCTCCACCAAACCCCTGGCGTCGAACCCTCAGCCGTCTCACTCCGGCGAAGACCGCCTCCTTGCGCAGCGCCCGACCGACCTTTCTCCTCTACCCTCCGCCGTGCGCCGCCGCTACTCCTCCGGTCCTCCGCCCCCTCGCGCCGAGAACCCTCCGCGCCAACCACCGTCTTCCACCCGCGTCTCCCGAAGCGGCGAGCTACCCATCTCCCTCGACCCCTCAGCTCACTCCGCCACCGCGTCCATCTCTCTCTCCGCTCTCTCCTTCTCTCTCCCCTTCCCCCAATTCCTTTTCACTCTCTCTCTCTCTCATGTTCCCAAAACGAAGGGGGAGCAGTGTGTATTAGTTAATAATTGTTTTTATTTTTTATTTTTTATGTTTTCTTTTCTTTTCTTTCTGTTATTGTTTATTTATTATTATTATTATTATTTATTATTATTATTACTATTATTATTTGTATTATTATTACTTATCTTGAAAACTATTAGTTTCTAAATTATAATGTAACAAAAAAATATTGGACTAGGCCTATATTTATTCTCAAAATTAGGTTTTGGGACTATAAAATATATTATTTTAAAACATGACTTTTGATCTAGGATTGTATTTCGACAAAATTTAGACTTATATCCGTAAAAGATTTTTATCCAAAATTATTTTATTAAAATATAGTTTCTAAAGTAGTTTGACAAATAAATTATTGTTTTTAATATAATAGATATTTTCTAAAATAATTGTCAGAGCTATTTTACCAATATAGCTTTCTATCTGAATACCCTATTTTTAATAAACTTAGAGTTTTTGCTTAAAAGTGATTTTTATAAATATTTATCCAAAAACTATTTTACTAATAATATATATTTTCCAAGTATTATAAATAACTTCCTAAAAACCGTGTTTTCCTTGATTTTCTTCCATCCCATAACCAATCCCGTTATTGATGTTCCCTCGCCAATTCAAGCCTACCTTATGTCCACCCCAACTAATTTGTCCCCACTGGACCCAATGGAATTGTTCGTGTCACCATCAGAGGTCTCCTTGTGTAGTTGTGGCATCGAAGGCAGATGTTGTGCCAGCATGATCATTGCACCACCGCGGGCGTCCTACCAGGCAAGACACCTTGCCATTCGCTGTTTAATTATTTTAGCTCATATTTCATGCATTACTTATTTTCTTTATGCAAAATAAACTGTGATACATGGCATAACTGTTCATTTATATTTTCTGCTGTGTATTATTTTTCTTACAAATTAAACCTAGATTTAAGGGACCACCTTGTGTGTCGCATTCATTGGCCTTGACACGTTGTAACACGAAGTTGTGTGTCACATGTAGAACACGGAAGTACGTGATTGGCTGGCCACCAGTACGTACAAGTCGTGCGATAGGAATAACCGCTAATAGAGGTTGCATGCTAGTTTGACTTAGCGGTTATAGAGTTAGCATTGGGCGGGAAGAACATGATTGGAAGTTGACTACCACCCTATCTATCATAGACTCGCTCGCTACTGAGGAACGATAGGTAGACTATATGCTATAGACTCGCTCGGTACTGAGGAATAGTATATGGTGTTGTGACTCGCTACTGAGGTCCTGTATTGGTATTTTCTTGACTTGACCCGGTAGTTATGCGACCATGAACTGTTCTTAAAACTGCATCCACTTAGACTGGTTAGGCTACCTTTATCCGTTAGGTACGAGTACTTTTGGTTTGGGTACTTGTATCTGACCGTGACTTGGAACAATAGCTTGTCGCGGATTAGTTCGTCACATCTTGTCCTTGTTTGGTTGTAGGTGTAACTTACTACTTCGACGAGAAGGTATTGAACCTTGTTGGGGTCTGGATACCATATCGGATTCTTAGCATGGAAAGATACGTTACCGTGAATTAGTTTACCATCTCCTGTCCTTGTTTGGTTGGAGGGATGGTACGCTCGTTCAGTAGGTGCGTATTGGAACATGTTATAATTCGATTTACTTATTTATTGAGCAATATTTATTCAGTTTATATGGCATGCTATTATGTGTCTTGTTACGTCCCTCTAAGGACCTGGTTGTCTTGCCAGGTGTGTGCTATTATCTTTCGCAGGTGTTCTAGCTCTAGCCGTGATCTTCGCTATTCCTTCGAGGATGATTGCATTTGGATCGTCTTCGCTTCGCTCGCCGCTCATTTTATTTTCCATGTATTTTATTTCCTTATTTGTTGGTAGTGGATTTGTCTCCGCCCAACATATTGTATCAAGACAATTCATTATCTTTATATGATGTCTTTTATTCATTTATTTTGCGTGGATGAGATTAGTTATGGTTCTACTGCATTTTACAGCTTATGTATTTATACGAGGCTTCCATATATTGGAGTATACTTTGTATGAATACACCTGGCATGTCTACATTTCTAGTCCTACGTATTTTGGGACTGGGGCGTTACATGTTTTTATGGTGGCCCATGCAGGTCAAGATAAATTGTTTGGTTACTTTACCGTACCAAGCAAGCCTGCAAATAGGATTAGAAGTCTAGGATCTCATCCACATACTTGACCTCTTTCCTCGATTTTATCTACCGTTTGACTCATCGATTGCATCTTGCTTGCTTCCTTCCATCCCTATTCTTATCATCCCTTCGTGCTTGCTAGAGATTGACCCTACTAGTTAGTTGTCCCAAAATACCATTAGTTTAATTCTTTAAGTTGGGTAGAATACCTTATGTCCTAGCAACCCCTTTGACCTAGTGACCTATATTAGCAAACTTATTTAGATCCTAGAATCTAGAGGACCTAACCCGTCTGGCCAACCAAGGACTTGGACAAGAAGACTATAGGACTTCAATCTTAAACTCTCGTGCCTATGATTTTACCACCTTGACTAATGTTGCTACTATAATTTAGTTTTGCAAACTCATCTATTTTATCGAGTTTGTTCACGACTTATGCTATTGAGCGCGCTCACTAGCCTATTGTCTAATCAGAACCGGTGCGTAATGGTCTGATCAACTGAGTGCACTTTGGTTCGCCTTTGTCTAATATTTTACGTGGATGGAACATAATTAAACTTGCCCTCTAGAAATCCATCCACGACTGCCTTGATAATTCTTTTGAAAATATTCGGTCGTCTTTGAACCACGTATTCGTATTCGATATCATCGTCGTCAAACTCTTTATTGCTTCGCCCTCACCTATTTTAGGAGGACGAAGGCGTCATACTAGAACTTCCTCTAGCCTTCCTATCGACTATGACCATTCTCGCTCGATATTGCTATATCTTCATCCTAAACTTCTCGCCCTCCTTCTCAGCCGTATAATTACTGTCATGACCTTCTAAATCTAATTCATTCTCTAATCGTGCCCTCAACCTACTCTCAAGAGACCATAACTGTAAGGTCTCTAAATTATTTTATTTTACTTGAACCCATACTATTCTTTATTGCGAGTCATCTTAAACATTTCCTTCTTGCGTTAATTCATGACTATCTTCGCATTATTGAATTCACGACGCTAATGCAAGTTTTCATTAAACGTCGTTCCCTTGTCTTGATTTGACTATGCTTCCTTATCGATACCCCCTTGTGTCCTCTCACCCCCCTACTAATTCTTAATTTCGAGGACGAAATTCTTTTAAGTTGGGTAGGATGTAAAACCCCTAAATTTCTACTAATTATTATTTTTATTTATTTATTAATATTTGTACGGATTTAAAATTTCGTATTGTACGTCGCGCACGAAATTATTTTTCTTGCTCGTCGAGTGCGAATATGGACGAACGTACATATTTTTGAAAGACATTATTTTATTATTTTTAATGTAGATAAAAATTATTTATAGCTAATATTTTCAAGTTTATGACTTTTATGAAAAGCCTTTCATTTATATAATAAATAATTTTTTTTTATAAAATGGTAAATTGGAAAAGTATATCTATTTGTACAAACATATATTTTCGTAATTATTTATTTGTTTATTTTAAATAATAGTGTATTTTTGAAATTATTATTATAGCATTTTTAGAAAACATATTTTAAAAATATTGTACCAATTCAAATCTTGATTTGAATTATGGATATATTTTAAATGGGACATAAATATCTATATTTGAAAATTGAGTTATCTTAATTGATTTTAAATTAAAAGATAGAATCTAAACTAGATTTAAATTGGCTTTGAATTTGGATTTGGATTTTGATTTGTATTTGGATTGATTTTAAATTAAATTATGAATATCTAAATTTGGGTTTTAAATAAATCCTAATCCCTATCTAATTGGGAATTCTCACATCCTATAAATATAGGCAGGTACTCCTCCAACCTTTTTATTATTTTTCTCCACAATTTCTTCCACAAATTCCTCCACGCAAATATTTTTCTCAACCCAATGGTGCGTGTCCCGTGTCCGTGTTCCATCGTCCAATTCTTATTCCATATTTTTACAATTACAAATTCTTCTCCTCCGTGTCGACAATCCCGACATGCCAAATATTAAAATTCCTAAATCCTACTCCTAATCTCTAGCCAACACCATCACCCTCGTCATCGTCATCGCCACCACTGCAACCATCCTCCTTGTCCCGGCCAACCCCACATCATTACCACAGCCGCCACCACCGCGGCCATTGCCGCGGCAGCCCACACCGACCTCACCAACCATCGACCACCGACAGTCCGTGTCCGCCACCACCATCACCACACCAGACCCGACAGAAATCCCCGACCACGGCCACTGGCCGGAAGACCAACCACCACTACCACCGTCACCGGCGCAACCCGCCGGCGACCAAAGGAAAACCCATAGACAAACAGAAGAAAAACCCTAGAAAATTAAACTCCGTTACCACCGTACTCACCTTCGTCCGTGGCGCCGTCTCCACAGGAGCGCTGCTCCGCCTCGCCTTGGACCGAGCCCCCGACGACCCTGATTCCTCCTCCGCCTCCGCCGCTGGAGCGGTGATGCTCCGCCCGAAACCCTCAGACCCTCCGCTCGCCGTCCGGCCACCGATCGGCTTCTGCCGCCAGCCTCAGCCTCCATCTTCGCCGGACCCTCACCTTTCCCTCGCTCCATCCGTCGCGTCTCAGCCTTAGCGCTGCCTCCGCCGCCGGTCGCCGACTAAGCCCGACCACAAACCCTTCCGCCGCCGCGTCCCAGCTCCGGCCGACCCCCTTGCTCGTCGTGCCCAACCCGACCGGGTCCAGCCTCCACCAAACCCCTGGCGTCGAACCCTCAGCCGTCTCACTCCGGCGAAGACCGCCTCCTTGCGCAGCGCCCGACCGACCTTTCTTCTCTGCCCTCCGCCGTGCGTCGCCGCTACTCCTCCGGTCCTCCGCCCCCTCGCGCCGAGAACCCTCCGCGGCAACCACCGTCTTCCACCCGCGTCTCCCGAAGCGGCGAGCTACCCATCTCCCTCGACCCCTCAGCTCACTCCGCCACCGCGTCCATCTCTCTCTCCGCTCTCTCCTTCTCTCTCCCCTTCCCCCAATTCCTTTTCACTCTCTCTCTCTCCTGTTCCCAAAACGAAGGGGGAGCAGTGTGTATTAGTTAATAATTGTTTTTATTTTTTATTTTTTATGTTTTCTTTTCTTTTCTTTCTGTTATTGTTTATTTATTATTATTATTATTTATTATTATTATTACTATTATTATTTGTATTATTATTACTTATCTTGAAAACTATTAGTTTCTAAATTATAATATAACAAAAAAATATTGGACTAGGCCTATATTTATTCTCAAAATTAGGTTTTGGGACTATAAAATATATTATTTTAAAACATGACTTTTGATCTAGGATTGTATTTCGACAAAATTTAGACTTATATCCGTAAAAGAATTTTATCCAAAATTATTTTATTAAAATATAGTTTCCAAAGTAGTTTGACAAATAAATTATTGTTTTTAATATAATAGATATTTTCTAAAATAATTGTCAGAGCTATTTTACCAATATAGCTTTTTATCTGAATACCCTATTTTTAATAAACTTAGAGTTTTTGCTTAAAAGTGATTTTTATAAATATTTATCTAAAAACTATTTTACTAATAATATATATTTTCCAAGTATTATAAATAACTTCCTAAAAACCGTGTTTTCCTTGATTTTCTTCCATCCCATAACCAATCCCATTATTCATGTTCCCTCGCCAATTCAAGCCTACCTTATGTCCACCCCAACTAATTTGTCCCCACTGGACCCAATGGAATTGTTCGTGTCACCATCAGAGGTCTCCTTGTGTAGTTATGGCATCGAAGGCAGATGTTGTGCCAGCATGATCATTGCACCACCGCGGGCGTCCTACCAGGCAAGACACCTTACCATTCGCTGTTTAATTATTTTAGCTCATATATCATGCATTACTTATTTTTTTTATGCAAAATAAACTGTGATACATGGCATAACTGTTCATTTATATTTTCTGCTGTGTATTATTTTTCTTACAAATTAAACCTAGATTTAAGGGACCACCTTGTGTGTCGCATTCATTGGCCTTGACACGTTATAACACGAAGTTGTGTGTCATATATAGTACACGGAAGTGCGTGATTGGCTGGCCACCAGTACGTACAAGTCGTGCGATAGGAATAACCGCTAATAGAGGTTGCATGCTAGTTTGACTTAGCGGTTATAGAGTTAGCATTGGACGGGAAGAACATGATTGGAAGTTGACTACCACCCTATCTATCGTAGACTCGCTCGCTACTGAGGAACGATAGGTAGACTATATGCTATAGACTCGCTCGGTACTGAGGAATAGTATATGGTGTTGTGACTCGCTACTGAGGTCCTGCATTGGTATTTTCTTGACTTGACCCGGTAGTTATGCGACCATGAACTGTTCTTAAAACTGCATCCACTTAGACTGGTTAGGCTACCTTTATCCGTTAGGTACGAGTACTTTTGGTTTGGGTACTTGTATCTGACCGTGACTTGGAACAATAGCTTGTCGCGGATTAGTTTGTCACATCTTGTCCTTGTTTGGTTGTAGGTGTGATTTACTACTTCGACGAGAAGGTATTGAACCTTGTTGGGGTCCGGATACCATATCGGATTCTTAGCATGGAAAGATACGTTACCGTGAATTAGTTTACCATCTCCTGTCCTTGTTTGGTTGGGGGAATGGTACGCTCGTTCAGTAGGTGCGTATTGGAACATGTTATAATTCGATTTACTTATTTATTGAGCAATATTTATTCAGTTTATATGGCATGCTATTATGTGTCTTGTTATGTCCCTCTAAGGACCTGGTTGTCTTGCCAGGTGTGTGCTATTGTCTTTCGCAGGTGTTCTAGCTCTAGCCGTGATCTTCGCTATTCCTTCGAGGATGATTGCATTTGGATCGTCTTCGCTTCACTCGCCGCTCATTTCATTTTTCATGTATTTTATTTCCTTATTTGTTGGTAGTAGATTTGTCTCCGCCCAACATATTGTATCAAGACAATTCATTATCTTTATATGATGTCTTTTATTTATTTATTTTGCGTGGATGAGATTAGTTATGGTTCTACTGCATTTTACAGCTTATGTATTTATACGAGGCTTCCATATATTAGAGTATACTTCGTATGAATACAGCTGGCATGTCTACGTTCCTAGTCCTACGTATTTTGGGACTGGGGCGTTACAGGACCGGTCGCATCCGCATGAATGCTCGCTCGAGGCGAGGTAACGTGCACGAGTCCAGTGGACTTATTCCCGTCTTAGAATATTGCCGCTTTCATCAGGGCTCTGATGGGTGCAAGCGTGGGTGTCCCGGACTGCACGCTCTGCACAATGCTTCTCATCATCGTCCAAGCACCAATGTTTCAAAGTTAGAAACATTGGTGTGTGAGCAGTACATGTATATTGGAATATAATATAAAAATATTGATATTGAATTTGTAGAAAATATAAATTCTTTGTAATACTTTGTTTTTTTCGAAATTGGTTTAAGCTTGGGCGAAGCCCGAGCCCGATCGGGTAAACCCATTAAGGGGCTGTTTCGTTTTCCGGGGGTCGCATGAAAGTGGCTTGGAAAAGTGGGTTTGCTTGCAACTGCTGGGTTTTGCAGCGTTTGGTTTGGAGTAATTTTTTTTCTGCATCTATTCCATCTGGGCTGAATAATGATGATTTTCCTACACTCCCACTTCCTGTCCCCCCTCCCCTCTCCTCCCCTCACCTACATCAAAACAGTAATACAACTCTCCCGCAAGTGAGAGATGGTCTCTCTCTTTCTTTCTTTCTTTCTCTCTCTCCATCTTCTTCTTCGTGGAGTTGGCAGAGGCAAAGGCGGCGGCAGCTTCGGCAACACCGATGTAGCTACCCTAGCCGTCCTCGACAACCACTTGAAGCCGAGCACCAGCACTGTCCTCGACGACCAGTCGAAGCCGAGCGCCACCCCGACCGTTCGAAGCCCAGAGCGGCGCTGTACTGTCGAATACCAACACGGTCGACGCCAGCACCGCCTGCGCCGCGTGAACACCGATGCAGCCACCTTGGAGGAGAAGAGGCGGTGGGGGAGAGGAGCTGTGGAGAGTGGAGGAGGCAGTGGGGAGAGAAGGCGATGGAGAGTGGAGGAGGCAGTAGAGAGAGGAGGCGGTGAGGCGTTGGTGGGGTGGGGAGAGGAGACGGTGGAGAGAGAAAGAGGCGGTGGGGAGAGGATTTATTTTGGGGGGGAGAAAATGAGTACTACACAGATCAATATATTGGTTTAATTTAGGGTTAATTAGTTTTTAGTGTTGAACCAAATACTTAAAAGTGTAAAAGTGTCTACAAATAACAACTGGTTAATTTAATCAAAGCTGTTAACAAATTATATAAATTATTTTATTATTGTTATTGTTATTGTTATTTTAATGTATTATTTTAAATTATGGTAATTAATTTAATTATGGGTTACCATATTTTTTAAACCAATATCCACTTTCAACAACCATCTAACAACGGAACTCATCTTCTCTCCACTTTCAACAATCATCCAAACATCAATAGGGGTGCAACTCGGGCGGGCTAAACCCGAACCCGATCGGGTAAATCCGTTAATGAGTTGGGTTAGGATTGAAGATATTCTGGTTCGGGCTTGGGCTCGGGTTAAAATATTTGAACCCGATCAAAATTCGGGTTGGGCTTGGGTTCATGTGTTGGGTAACCCGAATAACCCGAAACCCGACATATATATATATATATATATATATATATATATATATATATATATATATATATATATATATATATATATATATATATATATATATATATTCGCCCGAACTCTTCAATTCCTTGTCCTAAATCTCATTTCAGTTTTATTTTGTAATGATTGAGGCTTGATTGCTATTTGTCACCCTCGAAATCCGTATTACGTATTTTCGTATACATGTACATATTTTGGGTCCGTATTTTTATTAGTCATGGTTAGCTAGTCATGGTTTTATTTTTAGCATGTTGCATTTGCATGGTTATTTTGGCATTTCATTGGTTATGGCTTAGCTTGGTTCGGTTTAGCTTGGTTTGGTTTGCTTTTGGGTTCATCATGAACCAAAAGAAAACCCCTACCTACCACCACCATCATCATTTAAAACCTAGCCCCCTTTCTCTCTCCTCTTTGCTCTTTATTTATTTCTTCATCTTCTTCCTCTTAACTTCTCCACCTACCAAAAGAAGCTTAGGCAAGTGCAACTTGCTTCATGAAAAAACTCTATTTTGTTGTTCTATTATCATCCTCGCGAGATTCTAAGATACTTTAGAACTTGGCATTTTTCCTTTTGATGGATATTTTCTTGTAGATCTAAGTTTATATCATTTTCGATTTTCTTGGGTTTTGATTATTAAACTTCATTATTTTCATGTTTTGATTGTTTCATGTTGTAGAGAATTCGATTTTACCCAAAATAGACCTTTGAAAAGTTGGATTTCGACTTGTTTTGAGGAAGTTACGGCCAAAAGCATTTTGGTCATTTTTATGTTCATCTGTATTGATTCTGGCAGGGACGATGAATAGTGTCCGAGCCGCATATGGGAGTGCTGCATAGTGCCGCATAGTGCTGCATAGTGTCCGAGCCACATATGGGAGTGCCATATAGTGTCTGAGCCGCATATGGGAGTGCCGTATAGTACCGCATAGTGTCCGAGCCGCATATGAGAGTGCTGCATAGTGCCGTATAGTGTCACATAGTGTCCAAGCCGCATATGAGAGTGCTGCATAGTGTTGTATAGTGTCCGAGCCGCATATGGGAGTGCCGCATAGTGTCCGAGCCGCATATGGAAGTGCTGCATAGTGTCGCATAGTATCGCATAGTATCCGAGCCGCATATGGGAGTGCCGTATAGTGCCGCATAGTATCCGAACCGCATATGGGGGTGTCGCATCATGCTGAATAGTACCACATAGTGCCTATTTTGGCTATTTTTTGCTATTTTATGCCCTATTTGGCCGATTTGTGGCTAGAATTTCTTCCAACTCCCAACATGAAAGTGGTAGATCTTTTTCTTGGCTTCAAGAGCATGTTATTAGCTATTTTATGCAAGTTTTCTCATTTATTATATGTAAGGATAGAGCATGATAGTGGCCCATCGTGGCGCACTCTTGACAAGTAAACATGACATGTAA
This sequence comes from Iris pallida, assembly GCA_029216955.1. Classification (NCBI taxonomy): domain Eukaryota; kingdom Viridiplantae; phylum Streptophyta; class Magnoliopsida; order Asparagales; family Iridaceae; genus Iris; species Iris pallida. The sequence goes on from JANAVB010044420.1 coordinate 98,255, forward strand.
TCTGGAACGCCGTTGCGACGGCTATCTCGACATGCTAGTAATCCTCCTCTTGATACCGTAGACGATTGTGCTTGTACAAATGAACCAGTCTTGTCTTGCATCATGTCTAGGACAGGGACCCCTGAATACCACGGTCAGGGGTACCTGCTGAATTCAACTAAGGCTAATAACTAGAATAATACAGTAGTCATGAAGAGATTTCCCAGCTACAGGCAATCCCGTTATCTGGGCGCTCAAGTGGACTTGTAGCCTGCCGACGAGTAGGGCACATTTCCAGCACACTGCCATGTGTTGCACCCTCCATGAACAAGATATTCGACCTGGATAACCTGGATGGTCTGCAGGGCTTGTGGCTGTTGGAATAATCTCACTGCATCTTGCTAGTAACTAGGCCTGTGATAACCCTAGTTAGTTAAAGTATCAAGCCGTACTCATTGCTTGGCCGTGAATGTTGGATGAAGTCTAATCAGTCTTGTCTTGTCTTGATCCTGCACAAGATAGTTACATGACCTGCTATTTTATGATTATCTTGTCAATAAATTATGGAAAACTAAGTTCCGTTCAGATGAAGGGTTACAACCCCGGTCCTTGTTTAGTTTATGGGTTGTAACCTGGTTATCTGAATAGTTCCATAATATATCATCCTGAATTTTCCATATTTCCAGTTCTTACTATTATTTATATTCTTGTGCTAATTACTGGTTTTAGTTCTTAAGTGAAGCCTCCTTTGTGGCACTTGCTCTTTCTGGGATCTGACCCAGCTGGTTTTGTATGGCCAGATTTTGGAGCAGCTCCAGAGGATCTACCGACCTTCCAGCCAGATGGTGACCACTAGACGGAATCCTGGCAACGAGTGGGTTTACTTTGGCTCTCCCGTTCTATTGTAAAAATATTCTTTTGAGGCATTTAGCCGACGAGCACGTGTTAGCTCGATTGCACTTTATTTACTGTCTGCCTACGGGCTGTAACATGATTGACAAATCCTAGGGTTGATCATGTATGACTAAAACTCTTGCTAGGCTTCACATTTTGTAATGACTAGCTTCATGATCATCCAAATATGTAATGTATGGGATGCCTTACTATTATATTGTTATGTCCCAGAACCAGAATACTGGAGAGCGGAGGACAGACACAGCCAGCTACGTATATTGAAGTATAATCTACCTCGATATACGGTCACGACTGTCTAGATGCATGAGGGTTTATCTACAAGCCAACAGTCTCTTATGGTCATGAACAAGCCTAGTGTCTCAATCTCAAGCAAGTAAGTAAATGTTACAAGATGTTAGATCATTAGACATACAAAGTAAGGCATCCCAAACATTACATATTCAGATGATCATGAAGCAAGTCATACAAAATGTGAAGACTAGCAAGAGTTTCAGTCATACATGATCAACCCTAGGATTTGTCAATCATGTTACAGCCCGTAGGCAGACAATAAGTGAAGTTACAAACGAGCTAACACTTGCTCGGCGGCTAAACGTCTCAAAAGAATATTTTTACAAGGGAGTGGGAGAGCAAAATAAGAACCCACTCGTTGCCAGGGTTGCGCCAGTGGTCACCATCTGGCTGGAAGACAGGGAGATCCTCGGGAGCTACTCCGAAATCTGGCCATACAAAACCAACTGGGTCAGACCCCAGAAAGAGCAAGTGCCACAAGGGAGGCTTCACTTAAGAACTAAAACCAGCATATTAGCACATGATACAAAAGGATAACGAAAGACATGAGTTAGAGAAAACAGGGTGATAAACGATAAGATGACTAAAGAACCATTCCGGTAACCAAGTTACAACCCGTAAACCAAATAAGGATCGGGGTTGTAACCCTTCACCTGAACAGAACTTAGTCTCTAACCAATTATCGATAAGGTAAAACATAAACAAGCATGTCCTGAGATAGCCATATACTGGATCTAGGCAAGACTAGATAATATAGGACTCCATCCATCATTCACGGCCAAGCAAAGAGTACGGCTTGATACTTTAACTAACTAGGGTTATCACAAGCCTAGTTACTAACAAGATGCAATGAGATATTCCGACAGCCACAAGCCCTGCAGACTTAATCCAGGTTATCCGGTCACAAGTTGAGAGAGTTGGATTAGGTGACTTAGAGGTACAACACATGACAGTGTGCTGGAAATGTGCCCTACTCGACGGCAGGCTACAAGTCCAATTAAAGTGCCCAAATAACGGGACTGCCTGTAGCTGAGAAATCTTTTCATGAACTACTTGATCACTTTAGTCATTATCCTAGTCAGATTCAGTATGAATTCCTGACCGTAGAAATCAGGAATTCATATCCTAGACATGATGCAAGACGAGACATGTAGCTTATACAAGCACAAACACGCACGGTGTCAAGACAAGAGTTACTTAGCAAGGCATATCGAGATTATCATGTTAGTTTACTTTATCAAGTCAAGAGTACGTCACAACGGACCACCATCAAGAATTATCATGTCAAGTTACTTGTCAAGAGTACACCACGACGGGTCACTATCAAGAAGTATCATGTTACTTGATACTTGTCAAGAGTGCGCCTTAACAGGCCACTATCGTATTTTATTCTTACATTATCATGAATGAGAGAAACTTGCATAAAATAACTAATAACATTTTCTTGAAGTCAAGGAAAAGATCTACAACTTTCATGTTCTGAGTTTTTTAAGTTTTTAGCTACAAAATAGCCCAAACGGACAAAAACAGTCATTTGGAGTGACCTGCGCGCAAGTTACGCGGGCAAAATCGCCCACGGCGCCCATTGCGCACAAGTACGGTGCGCGGACGCACGGCCGTGCAAGTTGTGCATTGCGCGCGGACAAAATTGCCCCACGGCGCACGTTGCGCACAAGCGCGGCGCGCGGGCGCACGGCAGTAAAGTGCGCGGGCGCGCGGCGCACAAGTTGCACATTACACGCAGGCAAAATTGCCCACGGCGCAAGTTGCACACAAGCACGACGCGCGGCACGTGGCAGCGAATTCACTGCGTGCGGCACTGTTCATCGTCCCGACAGCACCAAAAGGTGTGGAGAACCCATAAACATAAAAATAACATAACTTTTTCATCCGAAGTCAAAATCAAGCGGTTCAAAAGCCAAAATTGGGTAGAATTGAATTTCCTACAACATGGAACTATTAGATTCTGAAAATAACAAAGTTTTAGAGATCAAAACCAAGAAAAACCGAAAAAAGTTACAAACGTAGATCTACAAGAATCCACCCATCAACTCCAAAAATGTCAAGTTCTAAAGAGGCTTAGAATCAAGTAAGGAAGAGAATGGAACAATAAAACTTGAGATCCATCATGAAGCAAGTTGCACTTGCCTAGGCTTGGTAAGTGGGAGGAGTAAAGGAAGAAGATGAAGAAGTAAATGCAAATAATGGAGGAGAGAGAAGAAGTTGACTTATATAGCAACCCCTCTCATCTCAACCCAATATAAACCAAACCAAGCCAAGCCAAGCCAAGTCATGTTGAACCGAGTTGAACCAATCAAGTCAAAATTAAACCAAGCTAAGCTAAGCAAGATAAGTCAAAATACGGGCCGCCTGACAATTGTCAGAAATTCATATACGTATCATAAAAAATACGTATAAAGGGAAATGGGAGTGACAACTCTACCCACCTTAAAAGAATTCCGTCCTTGGAATTTAATCAAGAGGCTAGAGGTGCAAGGATAAGCTATACTAAGCAATCAATCAAACAATCAATCATGCAAGCAAGAAATTTGAAGGTATGAGGAAGAGGGAAGACATCCTGCTAGGAACCTCTCTGCCGGTTCTGAATCTGAGCTTGGACCTGGGCATACTGCTGGGGTCTCTGCTGTTGTACTGGTGCTGGTACTGGTGCCCTAACCGATGGACTGGTTAGGTTCGCTGACGATGAGCTGGCCCTATTCGGACAGGATCCTATCTTGTGACCCGGTGCCCCACAGGCCAAACACAATCCCTGTGCTCTGTGACACTCTGAAATAACGTGCCCTGGCTTCCCACAATGAGTACAGCCCATTACGAAAGACTGCTTCTGTCACACCCTGCTCCCGTAGGAACGATCGTTCTCTCTAAGGCGTTATGCCGTACGAGCCTAAATTGTGCTCGTGCAAGGCAGTTTCATAACGGTCGATTTCATCAGCGGCGACGGGGTCGTCGCACAGAAGTCCCAAGCAGAAATATTGAAACATACAGGAGAAATTTAGAACAAGCACACATGAACACAAGTCATTCAAAAGAAGCTCTTTATTGATATTGAATACAAGATTACATTTGTGGGCGCACGGCCAAATTACAAGTCTCTCGTGCTCACTTTTCTCTCATTTACAAGTCACTCTGCTCTCTCTCATCTCTCGATTACAATGCTTGAGCCAGCGGAAGCTTCGAAAGGCGATGTCCATACATTATGTCCTGTATAAGTCTTCAATCTACGCGGCCGCACGCTTCGAATCGCCAAGGAACTCCGTGCCTCGACGCGTCCAAGCGAGCTTCGTGCCACGAGCTTCCACCTGTGCCTGTACATGAAACACTGTGTGGGTGTCAGTACTCAGCTGTACTGGTGGAGTGAGCTCCTCGCCCACCCATACCAAACCTACACGTTCATTTACTTTGTGCAGCTTAAATCTCTTTCTATTGTCTTTCTACTCTTGCCTTAGGATCAGTTTTTTTTAAGACTATAGACGCCATGGCATATTCGTGTCTGAGGACCATCCCGTGCTTGTACCACAACATTAACTCATACTTTATCTCTAGACCACCTTTTCGTGCCAACAACGTTAACCTATCAAGTCATGCTTGCCTTTCGGCCAAATTACAGAGACGCAACTACGCGATGAGACTTCATTTCCGTGTGACCATGCTACAAATCTTTGCTGAGGCCGTGTCTCGAAATTCAGTGAGACTTTAACCATATCGCCGCCTCGCGGCCCTTGCCGCCTAGCGGCCCTTGCTATTTTGATCACCAACTGACCCAATCGAGACTTGTGAACTTAGTGTCACTCAACCAACTTGCCTTGCGGCGATTCCTGACTTAAACCCGCGACGACTCAATCAAACTTGTGCAACTATATGCCAACATCTTAAGACTCGACGCCACGACTCGTGTCGAAGCACGACGCCTACGTTGAAACCAAATCTTAGGCCCAACATTGTGTTTTTGACTTGTACACACACCTTCAACTCGACTCCTTGATATAGCGCACTCAATACTCGACTAAATCCAAAGGCACACTCGCGGATTGCCGTCGTTATACCGATATCTATATGAACTTGGTCACTACCACGACAAGCTATCTTGGACCTCCATTGGATATTAGGGTTCGTTTGTATATAACGAGGTGCGATCTCGCCGAATTTTCCCTAATACCCGTCCTACGGCGCACCCCTTGGGTCAAGTCGCACACCATCCAAGGGTCACGTAGGCCCGTGGTTCCTCCTAGGCTAGATCGGTCCCGTGGCCGCGGCAACCGTCTGAGGAACAAATCAAATCCTTGTGCACCGGTACACAAGTTGTCCAATGACCATGCAGACTCGACCCACTTCCTCATTTCAGGACCGTTTTATTGTCTTTACTTTCATTATTTTACTATCTTTTGAGTTCCACATTCCAGACTTTATCATTTGAGACCCCTCGACGACCCACGGTCGCGAGCATTCTTTCTATGTTACCGTATCATTTCATTCAACTCAGGAATGCCTATTTGATAGTCCTTTCTCCAAAACTCATTAATTCGACCGTGGTTCATGCCTTAACGCTAAGTCCGAGCATCGTGCCTCAAACCGACTTACGTTCTATGCGACGCTATCGCCCAAGTCATATTTTATATGACGGGCCTTGGGATCGTGGAACTATTTAACTTGACAACCGCAGATAGGGCGGGACAGCACTTAGATTTACTTAGGTCGACCGACATAACTTTGCCTAGCATTACTCCAGCCTACAACTTAACCCGAGGGACGAGCAAAGGCTATGCCAAGCCTTGCGTTACGGAGGCGTGCATGCTTTATCGAGCATTTATGCGGACGAGGCCTATGACTTATGTAAGTTCGAGTGTCGGGACAAACGACGGGACCGTGCATGCTTTATCAAGCGTTTACGCAGGCGACACCTATGACTTGGGCTATTTCAAGTGTTGAGGCAACTTAGCATCTTTAGGCCAACGTCCTTCTCCCAAGCCACGGGACGAAGGATCGAGTGTCATTTTAAAACACGTTGAGCTGACTTCTAAACAGACCGTGGGACCAATTTCCATGTTCTAAGACATTCCGACGGGTCGGGATTATTCCCTTAGCTATATGGGTACGTCTCTTTTTTTATCAAGCCTAACTTGTGCAAGTTGAAAACATGCGAGTTATTAGGTGAAGGCAAAGACGAGGCGAGTTCACCGAAACTACCCCACCTGAGCGAGCGGTCGCTTGACCGAGCAATGTCTTCGAGTCGCCGTTGTAAGGCTAAGTCCGAACGTCGTCGGCGTTTCGATTCCTCCGATTGACTTTGCGGGATGGGGCACTACAACATACACCACTCAGAACAAGTCTCGTCCTCGAGACTTTTCTGAAGGCAAGCCATCCTACCATTTCTATGGCCAAGACTCAATCGTGCCCAGACACGGGACTATCGTACACACTTCGTCTACGCGTTTTTTAAATTCTGAGCCACGCTCGTATGATATTCAATCTTTCCGTTAACATGATTTCAATATCTCGACACTCTTCCATTCCTCAAGTCTTATTTCTATTCAACGTATCACTTGGCTGGATCATGCACGCACTCCAGACGTCCCCAAAATACATGCATTCAGCCAAGCTGCATGATAGAGAATTGTCATTCTCACTCGAGTCGCATCGTGCACATACCCAGGCGTTCCTGAAATATATGTATGTCAGCCGAGTCTCGTGAGCAGTATTTCCTATTCTTGATTCACTCAATCCATCTATGTCAATCCTCAAGATCAATCTTTTGATTGCTAACACTTGAAACAGGGCGTCTCGCCTAACCGCTAGGCCAATCTTTTCGAGGCTAAGTCAATGTCGGGATTGGAATCATAGTTTCGCAACAATAATGCCAATACTGACCCCAATCCTAGGGTCAAACCAAAGTCGATAGTAAGAGATTTTCTACCCGAGCTCGCGTCACTCAGATTTTTAAACATCGAGCACGATCACCTATTCGCATCAATGCATTCGTTGCGTGTATTCCAATCCATTCAAATCACCAATTCTAACCAATTCATGTATTCAATCATGAGGTCGTCTAGCTTTGACAATATATTGTGCCCCAATCTCACGCGAGTTCGATTTTTCGCGGTGGTTCATGAATTACCATGTAACGCTCTCGCAGAATAATCATTCTCATCGGGGTATAACTCTCGTTTGAGTCTAGACTCGTTCATTCTTGATACACGGATTGGACCTACGCAATCCTCAAATTCGATCGTCACGCACGCTAAGTTATTCTCAAGTCCACCTTCGCGTCAAACCATAAGTTGAAGCACACAAATTGCCACGCCATGCTAGTTCAATCACCCCCGCTGTATGAATTACCATACTAGCGCTCACACGGAGTGATCGCCCTAATCGATACGACACATGTGCGAGACTGGAGTTGCGCTCGCATAAGACAAGACCGTCGACGTTGTGGTTATCCGCGTAACCCTCAAGACACAATCATTTTTATCCAATATTCATCTCGATCAAAATCCTAAGTATCGCATCCAACCGAACAATAATACTTGCACGATCGTCATTCGCCGAGTTAGAGTACCCCGAGTTAACGCATATCGATCATTGATACGCCTCAATACCATCGACGATATGCGTAACCTGACGATCTTTCTTTGCAACCAATTTCGAGTCGTGCGAATGACGCTATCGTTTGACTGGATAATCTCTTCGACATTCAATTCAAGTTCGATCATCATCCCTCAAATCGTTCACAACATTAATTCCAATCCTTAGAGTCATTATCAAACATTCGAATCAAACTTTTCATGCACGCTATCTTTCCGTCGTGCTAACTTTTTGTATACGATTCGCATAAATTTCTTCGATCAAGTCATCCATTCGTACACCCTAACTTTTTCTCGATTCGATCTCACCTACTCAATCATTTTCGTATTTCATACTTCGCACAATCCTCTATCTCGTGCACGTTCCATGCACGTCAATTTCTAATTTGTTCGAATCCACTTATCAAACTTCAAGACAACGACTCACACATTCGCACTCGATCTAAGACTTTGCATATATGCGACGCTTGCTAATAGACTCATCGACACCCCGTATCCTCAATCGTTCGATCGACATTCCTGAGACTATCGCATACACCACTCAGGGATGAAGTCATTCAACAAATCCTCAAAACTATCGTTCGAATCAAAATCGACTTCTTTGAATCCCGTTCGAACATTCCTCGAATTTCAAGCACGCTCATCTATATTGCATAGATGTTATCGTCGCTCGATAGCACTCTATCGGTAGCCACTCTAAGTATAGTTTCGTTCCCGACCGAGCAGTACTCAATATCGCTCGCAACTCGCTTGCACCATAAAATCTAGGTGCGCGACACGCGGACTAAGTTGTGCCGCATAATCATCCCGTACGGACTATACTTCGAGTTTGCACGCTCATTTGCTAATGTTGATGTAGGACTACTTGGGCATGTACGCGACTTGCTAACTTTAGCACGTATTCTCTATCCGGACAAGTTTGACACCGTTCGGCACAAAGGCCTACCGATGCGTTCGATTGAACGCTTGTACGAGCTTTTGAAAATATTTAGACTCATTGTATGGACATTCCGTGGGACATTTGAGAGAGAGCGCACCAACGATAACAACTTGCAAAGCAACATTCAGAGTTCGCGAAAACAACAGAGTTAAAAAATTCAATCGATAGTCCAAGGACGTAAAGCCGTGCTCTGATACCATTATGTCACGTCCCGCTCCTGTAGGAGCGATCGTCCTCGCTAAGGCGTGATGCCGCACGAGCTTAAATTGCGCTCGTGTAAGGCAGTTTTATAACGGCCGATTTTATCGGCGGCGACGGGGTCGTCGCACAGAAGTCCCAAGCAGAAATATTGAAACATGCAGCAGAAATTTAGAACAAGCACACATGAACACAAGTCATTCAAAAGAAGCTCTTTATTGATATTGAATACAAGATTACATTTGTGGGCACACGACCAAATTACAAGTCTCTCGTGCTCACTTTTCTTTTATTTACAAGTCACTCTGCTCTCTCTCATCTCTCGATTATAATGCTTGAGCCATCGAAAGCTTCGGAAGGCGATGTCCATACATTATGTCCTGTATAAGTCTTCAATCCACGCGGCCGCACGCTTCGAATCGCCAAGGAACTCCGTGCCTCAACACATCCAAGCGAGCTTCGCGCCACGAGCTTCTACCTGTGCCTGCACATGAAACACTGTATGGGTGTCAGTACTCAACTGTACTGGTGGAGTGAGCTCCTCGCCCACCCATACAAAACCTACACGTTTATTTACTTTGTGCAGCTTAAATCCCTTTCTATTGTCTTTCTAGTCTTGCCTTAGGATCAGTTTTTTTTAAGACTACGGACGCCTTGGCATATTCGTGTCTGAGGACCATCCCGTGCTTGTACCACAATGTTAACTCATACTTTACCTCTAGACCCCCTTTTTGTGCCAACAACGTTAACCTATCAAGTCGTGCTTGCCTTTCGGCCAAATTACAGAGATGCAACTACGCGATGAGGCTTCATTTTTGTGTGACCATGCTACAAACCCTTGCTGAGGCCGTGCCTCGAAATTCAGTAAGACTTTAACCATATCGCTGCCTCGCAGCCCTTGCCGCCTAGCGGCCCTTGCTACTTTGATTACCAACTGACCCAATCGAGACTTGTGAACTTAGTGTCACTCAACCAACTTGCCTTACGGTATTCTTGACTTAAACCCATGACGACTCAATCAAACTTGTGCAACTCTATGCCAACATCTTAAGACTCGACGCCACGACTCGTGCCGAAGCACGACGCCTACGTTGAAACCAAATCTTAGGCCCAACATTGTGTTTTTGACTTGTACACACACCTTCAACTCGACTCCTTGATATAGCGCACTCAATACTCGACTAAATCCAAAGGCACACTCGCGGATTGCCGCCGTCATGCCGACATCTATATGAACTTGGTCACTAGCATGACAAGCTATCTTGGACCTCCATTGGATATTAAGGTACGTTCGTATATAACGAGGCGTGATCTCACCGAATTTTCCCTAATACCCGTCCTACGATGCACCCCTTGGGTCAGGTCGCACACCATCCAAGGGTCCCATAGGCCCGTGGTTCCTCCTAGGCTAGTTCGGTCCCGTGGTCGCGGCAACCGTCTGAGGAACAAATCAAATCCTTGTGCACCGGTACACAAGTTGTCCAATGACCATGCAGACTCGACCCACTTCTTCATTTCAGGACCGTTTTATTGTCTTTACTTTTATTGTTTTACTATCTTTTGAGTTCCACATTCCAGACTTCATCATTTGAGACCCCTCGACGACCCACGGTTGCGAGCATTCTTTCCATGTTACCGTATCATTTTATTCAACTCAGGCATGCCTATTCGATAGTCCTTTCTCCAAAACTCATTAAGTCGACCGTGGTTCATGCCTTAACGCTAAGTTCGAGCATCGTGCCTCAAACCGACTTACGTTCTATGCGACGCTATTGCCCAAGTCATATTTTATATGACGGGCCTTAGGATCGTGGGACTATTTAACTTGACAACCGCAGATAGGGCGGGACAACACTTAGATTTACTTAGGTCGACCGACATAACTTTGCCTAGCATTACTCAAGCCTACAACTTAACTCGAGGGACGAGCAAAGGCTATGCCAAGCCTTGCGTTACGGAGGCGTGCATGCTTTATCGAGCATTTACGCGGACGAGGCCTATGACTTAGGCAAGTTCGAGTGTCGGGACAAACGACGGGACCGTGCATGCTTTATCAAGCATTTATGCAGGCGACGTCTATGACTTGGGCTATTTCAAGTGTTGAGGCAACTTAGCATCTTTAGGCCAAGGTCCTTCTCCCAAGCCACGGAACGAAGGATCGAGTGTCATTTTGAAACACGCTGAGCCGACTTCTAAGCAGACTGTGGGACCAATTTCCATGTTCTAAGACATTCCGACAGGTCGGGATTATTTCCTTAGCTATATGGGTGCGTCTCTTTTATTATCAAGCCTAACTTGTGCAAGTTAAAAACATACGAGTTATTAGGTGAAGGCAAAGACGAGGCGAGTTCACCGAAACTACCCCACCTGAGCGAGCGGTCGCTTGACCGAGCAATATCTTCGAGTCGCCGTTGTAAGGCTAAGTCCGAACGCCGTCGGCATTTTGATTCCTCCGATTGACTTTGCGGGATGGGGCACTACAGCTTCTGCTTCTGTTGCTGAGGGGACGTCGGAGTCGAATGCTGAACCGACTGTTTGCAAAAACAAAAGTTAATCTTTATTTCAACAAACTTTGTAAAGAAGATTACAAGAATTTTGGAAAAGTACAACTATAGGAATCCGATCTGAATGACGATCGCTTTTTCTCTTGGACGATGTGAACATTGAAGACGATAGCCTCTGAAGATTGCAACAACACTTTGGCAAGAACTCCTGATCTCTGGTGATGATTTCTGATATATGTGTGTGTGTATGATCCCCTCTAGGAAGGACTTGAAACTCTATTTATAGAGTTCTGGAAATAACTAATTTTTAGTTATTCTGACTTGCGTAAGTTGGATTGCGCACGCTTTGGATTGCGCAGGCAATGAACTACGCAGGCAGTTACTCGATCGTGGACCATCTGTATGTGACGCGTGGCATTGTTTGATTGAAATGTGCTTGATCGTGTACAGACGGTTGCCACATGGTGAGTAATTGATGGCATGAAGGCCACGTGTACATTGTCAGTTGTCTTGATGGAGTGTGCCACCTGAATTACGCTGGCTTCGGATTGCGCTGGGATGGACTGCGCTGGGATGGACTGCGCTGCAGAGAGTCTGGTAGATTGTGCTGCATGTACAGCTGTCCTTGAGCACTGTGCTGCACGATAAACGAACAGTTTCCTCGTTCTCCGTGCTGTCAGTTGTCAGAAGATCTGATTTTTTGTCAGATAATGATGACGAGGCCACGTCAGCTTGCGCACTTGGATGTGTGCGCAGTTCAGCCTGTACAATCGAATTGTTGCGTAATCTATCTTCTGCGTAGTTCACTTGAAAGATGCATAATTTGATTTTCATGACTTTGTTGATGGGTGCAACTTGATTTTTAGGACCTACAAGACCCCCTTCAAAGTTTTCGAAGTTTGAAAATAGTCGAAGCTTCGAAATACTTTGAATTTAGATTTTTTAAATCAAGTTGCGCATATGATGACCTGTCTGCACAATCGGAGGAATTAGTTCCTGTTTATTCGGCGCAATTTGAGGAGTTTGTTTATTTTTGGAAAACTATAAATAGTTCTCAGTTCTCTCTCTACCATTCTTTACTTGCTTTCAAACTTTCGAAAGAGAAAACTTTCCGAGCTTTCCTGACTCTTCTTCTTCTTTCCGTCGATCTCAATGGCTCCAAAGCGCTCCGCCGTCGAGAAAGGCAAGGCCCCCGTCGAGTCTTCGGCTCGGACTGTGCCGCGCCCTTCTCGACATGAAGTTGCTCATCCAGCACTACAAGGTAGTAAACCCGATCGAAATACCCTTTTTAGGATTCTTTAACACTGTTGATCCTTCGAACCTGTCTCTTTTTAGAGATTTGGTCATACTGCGCCGCCCTGTTTAGGGTTTCGGTTGCAAAAACCCAATAGTTTTTATTTTTATGAAGATTACTTTCTTGCGCAATCGGTTAGAATGCACTGGCAAAAGTCAGCGCAGTCTGCTGATTTGTGCAAGGCTGTCCAGCGCAAACTAATGTTTTGCGCAAGTTATTCAGCACAATCTGGTAACTTACGCAAGAGGATGAGTTGGCGCAACTGGACAGTTTGTGCATAGAAGCTATTGTTGCGCAATCTGATGCTTGCACAATATAATGCTTGCGCAATTTGCTGACAGAATCTTTGATTTTACTTGTACTGACTATTTTTTCTGTTTGATGCAGTTAACATTAGAGAGGACCCTGAGTATGAAATATTTGCAGGGTCCCTTGCTGAGCCGAAATTTAAAGAAGATTTGTCCCATGTGCTCTTTCCACAATATGCTCTGCCATCCTTCCGCCAAGCTATCTTGGTAGCTCAGGATAATGAGACTTTGTTAAGTTTGATGAATAGGCAGCCCCTGCAGTCTGCTGATGCCATTACCTACAAGAAACCCATGTTTTTCTTTGGCGAAGCCATTGCCAAGAGTTCTCAGCCGAGACCCCGTGTTGAGCAGAGACTCTTCCAAAGAAAGGAGAAACTAGTCCTGTTACCGGACATTGCTAGATGCCTCCCTCTAGCCCGTTATGCCCATGCAAGCCATCCCAGAAGGATGGACTGGGATATTACTCTCCTCCAGCAGGCACGGACAGAAAAGATTTGTGTCAAGAAAGGACCAAACAATAGAGATATGTTCTATAGCTCCTCTGAGCGTCATAGCACTTTGCTCAGAGGGTTGAAGCCAGGCTGCATCCCTCCAGAGAACTCTTCTTTGTTGCTGCCGGTGAGGACACCAATCTTTGCTAATGAATATGCAAAGGTTGAGGGCAGATACCCGGATCAAGACATCCGGCTGACAGGTCTGGTGAACCAAGACAACAGAAGGTGGAACTGTATAGCCAACTGGATATTGGCTCAGTTCGAAGACAAGCTTAAAGAGATCGAGCTGTATCATGCGGTATATGCTACCGTGTATGGATTCCTCCCAAATTCTCATCTGTTTCTGGCCTTGGCAGAGAGGTATAATTACAGGACAGGGACATTCATGACACCCTGCGGGGAGATTGGATTAGCCCTCCATGAGATGAAGTACATCTCGTGCTTACCAACGGGAGACTTCCCTTATGAGGAGTATGTTCCCACAAACGACGAGTTAGACAGACTATGTCGAGGAAATACAGAGATGGTGGCTGTTTTCGACGAACTATTGTACCATTACAACATATGCTCCCTGTACTATAAGAGCGGTTCTTCCGGCACCTGTTATTCATCAAAGTGGTTACCTTATCTTTTTCTTAATCATATCATTGAGAAAAAGACTAAGGATCATGACACATACAACCCGACTTTCTTCCAATCCCTCAGCCACAGTGAAGTAATAAGACTAATGGAAGAAAATAAGAAAATGGATATCAGAGTTAATGATGAACATCAATACCCTCCACTCAAGACTGGAGATTTTGTCGAGAGTTTTATAAGAACGGGCTACAGGCCTATGTCAAGAGAAGCCCAGCTGGCAGGATTTTTGACATACTGGCTCCGTCGATTCGTTGTACCCAGAGCAAGCACCGTGGACCGCTTCCACCGCGGCGTACTTTTTGCTGCTGTCCGGTTAGTCTTTGGCTACCGGATGGATTTACTGACAGCGATGACCTGCAAAGTGAATGCAGGTCTTCGTCTTTATGTTGACTCCATAATCAAATGGAAGGGTGAGAAGGGGAACTTCCCTCGACTGGAGTTGCCTTATACCTACTTATTCGGGTGGTTACTCCTACACCATCCGTCCTTGATGAACCCCGACATGGGAGCAGTCGGTGGTAGTTATCTGCAAAGATTCTCCCGGAGCAAGTGGGTGTACACTAGTCTGAAGGACTGCAGACGTACATTGAACCTTGGGAAGGGATAGAATTTTTACTGTGTCGCCCCTCCAGCCGGTTATGAACATATGACGGCAAATTTGGTTGACCTTGGGAGGCAACCGTTGGATCGGGTAGCATTTGACTGGCTAAGGACGATCAGACCGTCCCACTTGGTATATAGATTTAAAGAGGAGTGTTATCTGGAACCATATATGCCGAGTCGCTTCGCTCGTCAATTTGGTTACGACCAGTTCCATGTGGGCAACGCTATAACTTGCCTACAAGGAAAGGGGTATCTAATTGATGGTGCCAGAGCATGGGCCTACTACAATGCTCGAGACACAAGGACAGTGTTCTCGATGCCAACCAAGAATGATCATGGCCCTAGAATGTTATATACATATTCACTGTTTTACACAGCTGTAAATACTTTCGCCGAGAACTTCAATCTGGTGGATAGCTTCACGACGGCGACGCGTTTGAAGAAAGGAGCATCTGCTATATTAGCTCTAGCAAATGATGAGCAACATGAACCAGTAGATGATCCCTTAGAAGCCTCAAGGAAAGCTAACTTCCCTGAGGAGGTTAATGAACCACTGAGGATTTCTTTGAAAGTTGTTAAGTCTCCGGCCAGGGAAAGGAAGAGAAGAATTAATGAGCCTTCCTCTCCGGTTGCCAAGAAGAAACTCCTCTTGGACCCATCAGAGAAAGTCACTACCAGGTCGCAGTCTCGGCAACTGGCCGAGTCGACCCGAGAAGAAGCGACCACACCGACTTCTCTTCCACAGCGGGTTGATGTGGTA
Organism: Iris pallida; assembly: GCA_029216955.1. Taxonomy (NCBI): domain Eukaryota; kingdom Viridiplantae; phylum Streptophyta; class Magnoliopsida; order Asparagales; family Iridaceae; genus Iris; species Iris pallida. The sequence continues at coordinate 113,779 of JANAVB010044420.1, forward strand.
GATGTAGAGAGTCCCGAAAGACCTCTTCATTAAAAGAAACTGGCTTTTAGGAAAAGAAAGAAGGTGATCCTGTCCTCGGTGGTGGCCAGTGCTGCTGCTGGAATTACTATGTCATCTCCTACTCCTGTCTCTGAGCATAGGCATGAGACTCCTAGTCCAGAACGGAGGGATGAGACTGATCAGAGAGAGGAGGCTGCAGAGCCTAGGGAGGATATTGTAGAGGAGGAGCATGAAGCTCTGCGATCTCCTTCACCGACGGTAGAAACTACTCAGCTTCCTGTTACACCAGGAACTATCCGCGAAGAGGAGGATCGTTTAATGATTGAAGCATTAGATGATTGCGACTTCGGTTTACAAGATGATGTTGATCGTACCGCTGCAACTGCCAGCGAAGAAGTACCTGAGGATAGCATAAGCACTGAAGATACATCAATAGAGGCTATTGATGATACTTTGAATCAAGAAGAGGACATTGATGTCCATAAATCTCCTGAAGTTGTTGAAGACACACTAGCTCCTGAAAAGGATGTTGAGGTGGATGTGTCTCCTGAAAAGAATATGGGTAAGGAAGTAGCGCTGGAGGAAGCTACTACCACTGATCCCAAAGGTATTAAATAAAATTATCATTCTTCTTTTCATAGATTAATGGCTGACATCTCTATTTTTGATCCATGTAGAAATCGAATCATCTCCAGTTCCTCCTTGTACTGATATAGTACCGATAACAGTAATAGCCAGTGGCAGCCGACATCTGTCGGGTGGTTCTGAAGCTGGAAGTAGCCAGGCAGTAATGTCTGAGGCTACCTCTGCTAGACTGGAATCTGTACCAACAGACGAAAGGCTTATTGCTGGAGCAAGTCATGGTAAGATTGCCTTTGATCTTTTGATCATTTTTAATTAATTGTTAATGACAACAACAATTAATAATAGGTTCATTTGTCCTTGCAGAAGAACAACCGGGATGAGCAACCAGTTCTACTTTAGCTCCCTTATTTAAATAACCCTCTATTCAAGTGCAAGAACGTCCATCTGCACAGGCACATGCTGCTTCATCATCAACGGGAGTAGCTGCTACCCCTGGTGCTTTGGCAACTAACCAATTTATCATTACTTCTTTCAGCAACCTGTTCTTTAATGCATTGGGACCCCTAGTAGATAGGGTACTAGAGAAAGAAGTTGTTGATTTCACTACTGTTAGAAGTCCAACCTCTCATTTGATAAATGTCATCCGAGGTCAAGGAGATGAAGCTCAAGCTGTTTTTCTTTAGCACATACTAGATGAGCTAGAAGCATCGGTTAAGATCTACAAAGATCTTCATCGAGGGGAAGTGGAATCCTTAGTACAAGCTGAATTTGAAAGGATGTCTCAAGAAGTTGCCATTGAGAAGGCTAATTTCCAGACTTTCATAGACACTTATACTGCCAAGGCTTCAGAATATGATTCTCAAATGGAGATAGCCACCTCTGCTGCTGGAGAGAAGGAGGAGAAAGTTACTGAGTTGAAAGCGAAATCTGTTCGTCTTCAAGAGGAGATTGTCCGTCTCCAGGAAGAGTTGAAACTGGTTCAGCATACTCTAGAAGATGAAGTCATACAGCATCAAGCTGCCACTCAGCAACTGGATATTCTGACTCAGGAACGAAATGAATATATCACGACTCATCAGGTTGAAATCTCCCGCCGCTTAGTGACCTTACCGACTTTTAATGAAAAGTCTGGAATGGAGGAAGCCAGGAAGCGCGTGATGGACTCCCGTGATGAGCGATTGAAATATTTAAAGCAGCAGATGGTTAACTTGATGACACCACCGACCGAATAGAAAGATTTTATGTATCTTCTTTTGTAATATGTATCTTTGTAATGTCTTTCATCTTTGATCAATAAAAAGACATTTTTTTGTGGCTATATTATTTGTCTCATATCTTATTAAGATATAAATAATAGCGATAGAAAATATATTCAGAGATGCAAGACATGATATATTTCTTGATTCTGGAAAATAATCATATTCAATAATATCTGCTCAGAGGTAATATGGACGTGGCAAATATAATTTATCGAATATCATTATTTTAATAGACAACTTAATCAAAGATGACAAGTTGCTGATATGAACGAAATAGATGATTCGTCAAAATAAATAAACGAAATGAATCGTCGGGATGAACGTGACGAACGGGTGAACCGTCAAATGAATTAAATGAACGGATGAACCGTCAAATGAATGTAATGAACAGGCGAGCCGTCAGATGAATGGAATGAACGGGTGAACCGTCGGATGGATGAAATGAACCGGTGAACTATCGGATGAATGTGATGAACGGACGAACCGTCAGATGATTATGATGAACGGGCAAACCGTCGGATGAAATGTGATGAACGGGTAAACCGTCGGATAAATGTGATGAACGGGTAAACCGTCGAATAGAATGTGATGAACGGACAAACTGTCAGATGAACGGGCGAATCGTCAGATGGATGAGATGAACGGGTAAACCGTCGAATGGATGTGATGAACGAGTAAACCGTCAGATGAATGTGATGAACGGGTAAACCGTCGGATGAATGTGATGAACGGGTAAACCGTCGGATGATTATGATGAACGGGCAAACCGTCGGATGAAATATGATGAACGGGTAAACCGCTGGATGATGAACGGGCGAACCGTCAGATGAACGGACGAACCGTCAGATGGTGAACGGGCGAACCGTCGGATGAATGTGTCGCTTTGTTGTCTTACGACTCTCTGTCTATAAATAGAATAGAAAATCAGATAGGATGGTCACTTTCACTTTTTAGCATAAAGATGTCGTCTGGAGACGCATCCAAGAAGGTTGAGGTCGCCCCAAAGGTTGAAGCGGTTACTGAAGAACGTCCAGTCGAGCCGGCCCAGCCAAAGCAGACAGAGGCAGGCGAAGGTTTATCGGTCCCCAAACCGCCAAAGGACATCTTGGACTTCCTTCTTGAACCAGGGAAGACTGAAGAAGAAGAAGCCATGAGGATAGCTGCTTGCAAGTTCCTGGTGGGTTCCTGCAAGAATGTTCTCGACTCTTTTGCTGATCATGTTTTTGATAAAGACGGTAGTAGCCCGCGTCCCAATTTTGAGAAGGATGATAATGACCTTCTTTGATATTATGTACTATCATTCAAGATGAAATAAAACTAAATTTTATTTATGAACTTGTGTGATGATTACAAGCATTGTCTTTTACATTTATACATAATACTTTTTGAGAAACTTGCCATTGATGGGCATCTTTGCAACTCGACCGTCTAACTCTGTGAGTTGGTAGGCTCCATTTGAAAAGACTTTGCTTACAATGTAAGGCCCTTCCCACTTTGTATCAAACTTGCCTTTGCTCGAGTGAGTCATAGTCATAGGACGTCTGACGGTTAGAACAAGCTCTCCTTTCTGAAAGGCTCTGACCTTAACTTTGCGGCTGAAAGTCTTTGAGATGCGGGCTTGGTATAACTCAATATGCTGTTGAGCCAATAACCGTTTCTCATCGAGCGCTTCTAACTCTTGAAGTCGAAGAAGATCGTTGTTCTCTGTCGTGAGTTCGTTGGCGATAGCAATCCTCAAAGACGGAATTTGAAGTTCCAGAGGTAGAACTGCTTCACATCCGTACACCAAAGAGAAGGGTGTACAACCTGTAGGGTTGCGGACCGTAGTATGGTAAGCCCAAAGACATTCTCCAAGCTTTTCACTCCAGTTTCGTTTGTTAGTAGACACAAACTTTTTGAGGAGCTTGATGATAGTCTTGTTGAAAGCTTCAGCTAGGCCATTAGCAGCAGGATTGTAGGCTGTCGAAGCGACATTGTCAATCCGGTGATCGTCACAGAATCTTGTAAACTTTTGACTGATGAACTGAGGTCCGTTGTCATGGATGATTCGTCGAGGTACACCAAATCTATAGATGACATGATGTTTGACAAAGTTGATAACGCTGCTGGTCTTGACTTCAGCCAATGGTGTAGCTTCGGTCCATTTGGAGAAGTAGTCGATTATTGCCAGTATGAACCGATGTCCTCTAGAAGAAGGAGGATTGATGGGACCTATGATGTCCATGTCCCAAGCTTCAAAAGGCCAGGAAGCAGCAGTCGGATAAAGGAATTCCGACGGTTGATGAATGAAATCTGCGTGGATTTGACAAGCTCGATACTTCCGCGCATAGTCGATAGCATCAGATACCATAGAGGGCCAGTAGTAACCCATGCGTCGGATACGATCCTGCAGTTTAGGATCGGGTTGATGCGCTCCGCAGACACCGTCGTGAGCTTCACGCAATACTTCCTTTGTTTCATCACCAGCAAGACATCGCAAGAGTAGACCGTCATAAGTTCGCCGGTAGAGATTTTTGGTGGTCTGATTATAGTAGAATCGTAAAGACCGTCGACGAATACTCGTAGCCTCTTTGGGATCTTCAGGGAGTATGTCATGGACCACAAAATCGATGAAGGGAGCTCTCCAATCTTTACTGGTAACATTGACTTCAGTAAGATTACTGAATTCAATATTACGATTGTTTTCGATGCAGAACAATTCCCGATTAGAGATAACCACCACCTGCTGTCTTTTGATAGGGATGGCTAAAACTGCCGCAAGATTAGCAAAAGCGTCTGCCTTAGTATTGCAAGCTCGTCGGACATATTCAATGAAGAAGGCTTTGAATGATGTAGCCATGTTAATTGCCGCTTCAAAGTAAGGCACTAGATCTTGATGACGAACTTCATAAGTCCCTCTAACCTGGTTAACAACCAGCTTGGAGTCACCATAGACTTTAAGATACTCGACGTCAAGTTGTTTGGCTAGCTGAAGGCCAATGAGTAGAGCATTGTATTCTGCCACATTGTTGGAGTAAGGCTCATCTAAGGAATATGCTCTTTGAATAGCTGACCCGTCTGGAGAAATAAGGACAACTCCAACTCCTGCGACAATGGCACCATTGGGTCCAATCTTGGATGCACCGTTAAAGAATAGATGCCAAGTAGGAAATTCTTCATAAATTGTATTAGATTCCAAAGTCTCGTCCGGAATTTCATCATAGAGTTTGGACGTTTCTGGAACAGGATGAGCTGCTAAGAAATCTGCCAGTGCTTGACCTTTGACAGACTTTTGAGGAACATATGCCATGTCATATTGGTCTAGCAGAATGGCCCAGGTAGCCAGCCGAGAATTAAGTGTGCTAGGCTTCTTCATCAGTACCCGAAGAGGATAAACTCGGGATATGACATGAATAGTTTGGCCAATGATGTAATACCGAGTCTTCTGAACAGCAAACATAAGAGCTAGGCATTCCTTTTCAACCGGACTATAACGTTGTTCAGCACCAATCATAGTACGACTAAGATAATATATAGCTTGTTCGTGGCCTTTTTTGTTCTTTTGGGCAAGTAAAGCACCCAATGAATGATCCATAGCATGGACATACATTAAGAATGGTATGCCAGAGATTGGTGGCACCAAGACTGGTGGATTCATGAGATACCGCTTTATGTCGTCAAACGCTCGTTGATATTCTTCAGTCCAAACGAAAGATACACCCTTCTTCATTAGTTGAGTAAATGGTCTGCAGCATCCAGACAGATTCGAAATGAATCTCCTGATGTGCGCAAGTCGACCTTAGAATCCTCGTAGCTCTTTTAGGTTGCATGGAGGACGCATCTCTTGAATGGCTTTGATCTTCTCGGGATCCGTGTATACCTTTAGAGGTAATGACGAAGCCGAAAAATTTGCCACTAGAGACACCCAAGAATGACTTGGTGGGATTCATTTTGAGTTGATGTTGGCGCATGAGATTGAAGATAGTTCTCAAGTCTTGGATGTGATCTTCTTTTAGACGACTTTTGACAGTAATATCGTCGACGTAGCATTCGATAGTCTTGCGCAGGTGATCTCGAAAGATGGTACTCATAGCTCGTTGGTATGTTGTACCAGCGTTCTTGAGACTAAATAGCATGACAGTATAGCAGTAGACTCCACGAGGAGTACGGAAAGAAGTATGTTTTTCATCTTCAGGATTCATCCGAATCTGATTGTATCCGGAGAATCCATCCATGAAAGATATTCTTTCGAACCCACAGGTGTTGTCGATCATGACGTCCGTGATGGGAAGAGGAAATTCATCTTTTGGACAGGCTTCATTAAGATCCCGAAAGTCGATGCAGGCTCGAACTTTGCCGGTTTTCTTCAGAACTGGAAATTCGTAAGCTACCCAATCAGGATGTTGTTCTTCTCGAATAAAGCCACAAGCGATGAGCTTCTTGACTTCATCGTCGATTGCGCCCATCATTTCTGGCTTGAAGTGCCGTTGTTGTTGTTTGATCGGTTTTGTATTCGGCAAGATATTCAATTTGTGAGTAGCAACTTTAGGATCTAGACCTGGCATGTCTTCATAGCTCCAGGCAAAGACGTCAATGTATTCCTGAATAAGAAGAATTAATTCTTGCTTATCTGCCTCTGGGAGGTTCTTGCTGATGAATATTGGATGAGGTGACCCGCTCTCTCCTACATCAATTTGAACTAATTGATCTTCAGTAGGAGGTTCTCTTTGTTCGAACAGGAGTTCCCATTGGGTATCCATTCGTTGAGCCCAGGGATCTGTTTCGGGACTTTCTTGAATATCCTCGTCATAGCCTTCTGGAAGTTCGACGGAGACCATGTTAGAAGATACAGTCAATCGATGAACTTGACCGATGCTGGTGTCAGAATCCCATGATCTGGAATCAGAAGAGTTAGAGCGTTCCTCGCTATCGGATTCAGAAGTTGCTGGGGATAATACCGAAGGTGAAGCATATCCGAGACCTCTTTTGGTCCTGCTGTAGTACATCTCTGACTTTCCATTTGGCACGGCCGTACGAATAGGATTTCTTCTACCCTTATCGTAGTTGAGGCCACTCTTGAAGTCATAACCCATCTTTCGGATGATATCTTTTGATTGTTGACTGTAACGACGGAATTGAAGATGCCCGTATCGTTACTTTTGCTATCATCCGTATAGCTGAATTGTTGTTCCGGTCCTTTACTAAAAAGTATTGGACTCTCGCCTTTCTTATGAGCGGGAACAATACGATATGAATCCTTTGGGTGTTCAAATGAGACCTCTGTTTGAAAAGATTGCACAACTCCCATTGTAAATGATTGAAAGCTATCTAACATATCCAAATAGCATTTAGCATGATAAATGACATCAGTATACTGGAAAGTAGATACTTTTTCATTGATTTGTACATTTATATTTACAGCAGGACCTTTAGCCTTAGCAGGCTTGGTCAGATTGATTACAAGAGGGGGAGAAGAAGAACGTGGAGGAGGATTAGCCTTGTTACGACGGAGGTCGATAACAAGCGGCTCAGAAGAGGTGAGCTCTCTTTTATCCTTGTTATGAGATACATCAATAACAAGTGGCTCAGAAGAGGTGAGCTGTCTTTTTTCCTTGTTACGACGTAAGTCTATAATAAGTGGCTCAGAAGAGGTGAGCTCCCTTTGATCTTGACCATCATCAATTGGTTGCTTCTGGACTGGCAAGTGAATAGCCAGTGGCTTGGAGGACTGTGGACGAGAAACACGCCCTTTGACAGGTATAATAAGGGTATCATTAGGCACTGTTTCTTGCTCTTCTTCAGCGTCAAGAGATAGGACATCCTTCATGAATTCATCCATGTACATACGGGCATCGTTGCAGTATGTTTCGACGTCTTTGAAATGATAGAGATCAGCAACCTCTTTTTGTACCTCTCCATTGTCATCGACATATTTGAAACATTGATGGAGAGTCGAAGGAACAATGTTATGCTCATGCAGAAATGGTCTTCCCAACAAAGCATTGTAAGAACAACCATGGTTGTCAATGATGTAGAAGGTCACCTTTGTGCGAAGATTGCCTATTTGGAGTTTTAGGCGAATCTTGCCCAGAGGTTCACTCCTTCCCTGATTGAACCCAAGAATGGTGGTGATTGTACTGGAAAGACTATGCACTGGGATTTTCAATACATCTAACATTGTCTTCGGCATAATACTGAGAGCAGACCCTGGATCTATCAGAATACGATCAACTTTCATCGAGTCGACATATCCTGTATAGTATAGAGGACGGTCGTGCCTATTATCTTCCATCAACATGTTATCTTATGTGAAAGTTATGTTTGGAATTAACTCCAACACACTATGACAATGAAGGCAAGAGACTGGTTCTGCTTTTGGCTTCTTTAGAAGGGCTAGACAGGTTTCTGCCTGCATGAGAGCCTCACTCAGAGTTTCCCGAGTCTCTTTGGAGAGGCGCAAGAGCTCGAAAATGGACAGCCGGGCCGGTGTATTAGCTAACTGAGCCAATATATCAAAGTTGTAAGGCTTTTCAAGTCTGGAAGGAGATGACTTCTTCAAAGGTTTGTCGAAGCGGACTTGTTGTTTGCCTTTGTCAGCGACCGTGGGCTTGGGAGGAGTAGATTCTACAACCGGTGAGGATGCAGTAGGAATATCCTCAGTAGAAGCAGGCTGTACTGGAGCAGGCTCAGAAGAAGAAGCAGGATTCTCTTGAGCTTCGGGGTAATCCTTTAGATAGGCTTTCCCTGATCGGGTGCCCAGCAAGATTTCTTCGTCCACTATGGGGTCAAAAGATACCATATTACAAGTCTTTGTCTTGCCCTTGGAGCGGTCTTTCTTCCTGGAGGAAGAGGAAACTTCAAATTCTGAAGCAAGATCCGGATGAATCTACATAATCTCGCCATTGTCCAGAGACAAGGGGACGAGACCTTCACTTCGTGGATGAGGGAGATTCTCAATCTCAAGAGTAGCTTTGGGGATAGGAATGACACCATGTTGTACCATCTGGGGCGAAAAGTCACCAAATTAAACTGAGATCATGTTTGCAGTAACAGTCTTCTCGTCTTGCTGCAGAGTGACAACACCAGCGTTGACCAGCTCCTGAATTTTGCCTGTGAGCACATAAGATGCTCGAGTGGGATGTCCAATGAACCTGTGATAAATACAGTACTTAGGATGATCAGTCTTACCGACTTCATCAGGCTTCTTCGGATCTGGAAGTTGGAGCTTATTGCTTTTGATCAAGCAATCAAAGATGCTCACGGTGTCATTCTCGTCAAAAGAGTACTCTATTTTCGGACGAGGTTCTCTTGGTGGAGGGGCAGAAGGAGTAGAAGCAGTCGTAGGTGGTTCTACGTTGACCGCCAGAGATTTTTTGTTCTTCAAGTTGATATTCAAAGTTTCTTTTCCTTTACAGTTGTTCTGGCGATTACTACCACCCGATGTCTAGTGTTCATCCCGATCGGGGTTAGACATTTGTACCCCTAACTGCTTGAATTTGTCAGCGCTAACTTCAGCTGACAATAAAGGATGGCCAGTCTTGGAACTGAGTAGATCTTGTCCACATGCTGATGATAGGCAAAAGATTTGCCTTACAGGTGTCTATGGTGACAGCAGCCGGAGTTCCAGGAGGCATTTTCAAAGCTTCTCGACGGAACCTTTCAATGAAGCTCTCAGCAGTTTCATTGTATCTTTGTTTGATTTTATTGAGGGCTGACATGGTCATGTTATTGATCCCTTCATAGAATCGTTCTAAGAAAATTTGTTTTAGACCAAAGAAGGAGGTGATACAACCATCGGACAAGCTTCTGTACCAATCGTATGCTACGCCGGCTAAACAACCGACGAATACTCTGGTAAGAAGAGCGTCATTTGGTTGAAGTTGGACAGTCATAACCTTAAAGTGGTTAATGAACTGACTAGGAGAAGTGCTGCCATCAAACAGCAAGATTGTTGGGATTTTGTACTTCGGAGGAAATGGGACTTCCTTCCATTCAACTGGGTAAGGTTGCTTGATCCACAACCTCTGCAAGTTGTCCTTCTACTTGAAGTCCTCGAACTGAGTGTGTAGGAGCTTGACAGCTTCATTAGCATCTTCCACTGATGTAGGAGCAGGCTGAGTCACAGTGTTAGGGGGAGGAACAGCGTGGTAAGCACTACCCCCAGCACGTGACTGACTGGGAGTGGGTTGAATCTGTACAGGAGGTACTTGAGTAGATGCTACCCCCAGTCCTGTATTGACAGGTACCGACGATGCTATGATTTCAGGACTTACAGCAGGTACGATCGGTGGTACTGTATGCTGGGCCACAATGATGGAATGCATACTTGCAACCATTTCAGCCATAGTTTTCAGCTTGTCTTCTAGTGCAGCGATCCGTTATTCTTGGCTAGCTGAACTGGAAGCATCGGGATCTTCAGTGACAACATAAGCTGTCACCTCTCTAGGTACAGTGGAGGACACTGTCTGCTCCGAACTTTCGTTGTATGCATCATAGTCGGAGAAAGAATCATCTCCTGAGTGAGAAAGAGGAAGATGACCGGAAAGATCTTGAAGATTCCTTTGACCGATTGTGTCTCGGCTTCGGGATCGGGTATGTTGGAATACTCCTTCAGAAGATTCTTGGAGTAGATCCAAATACCGTTGACTTGGCTTGCGAGGCTTCCCGTGCTTGGAGCACTTTCTACCCCCAGTGTCTCTGGAAGTCATGTTGACAGAAGTGTACAAAACTTCGTCTTCGTCTTCTGACATAGATTCAGAGTTTGTGAAGTTCAGACGATCGAAGATAGATCGTCTTATTATCTGACAACAATACTTGATAACAACCTTGTGGTTACAATGGTGTCCAAGTGATTGTACTGGAGGTGTTGAGATGTTGTTCCGTTTTTGCTTGAGGTGTTCTCGGAGATCGGGAATAATAACGGGACGAGAAGAAGTTCGAGGGATGTGTTCTTTGACAATATTTCGAATATGGTTCCGGTTCTTCAAATGTTTTGTCCCTTGAGTGTACAGGGAAGTACTCATTTCATTGGCATAGGTGTCCGGATTTTTGGTCCTGGAAGTTTGCTTCTGATACTGGTTGGTCTTCGGCATTGGTTGTTTGTGTTTCACCGAAGTTGGTCGATTGAGATAAGTTCTTAGATCAGCAAACTCACCCCCAGGGGTTTCAGTCTGAGACACCAGCAATTTTCTCTGTCTTGAACGGGAGATCTTGAGAGTTGGGAGATCTTGGAATGCTGCTACCGGAGTAGGCAGAATACCCCTCTGATCAGTACACTTCCCTTTGGCAATGAGAGAAGAAGAACCCTTATTGGAAAGAGTTCTTGTACTGACTAGTGCCGGAGCACGTTTAGACTGATCTTCTACGGTAAAAACCGAGGAAGACTGAGAAAACACCAAAGGACCTTTTCCTTTGTTTTGTAAAGAAGGGTTAACTAAAGAGTGTTTCCCTCTGTTGTCTTCCAAGTCATGAGACAAAGAAGTTTGAGAAAAGACCAACGGGCTTTTTCCTTTATTTTGAGGAGGAGGAGGAATAGCCAAAAGACTACCCCAAGTGGATTGCACAGGAGCAACAGGGTGCTTGAGAAGAGGAGCAGAGCTTTTTCCCTTGCTGTGAGAAGAGGAGAGATTAGCCAAAGGGCCATTTCTTTTAGACTGCGCTGGCACAGTTTGCGCATGGGTTGATGGCGCACTGGCAGGTTGTGCATGAGTAACTCTGGCAGAAGCTCTTTTAGCCACAGTCTCAGTAACTTGCGCAGCAGGAGTCTTGTTGCCAGAGTGTTTGTGTTGCACTCTGGTTGCTGGAGTAGTGGATTGCGCAGGCAGAGTTGCAGCCAACTACGCCAGAGGAATAGGAGTCTTGCACTTTGACAGAGCAGCATATGAAGTAGGTTGTGCACTATCAAGGGGAACAGCATACTGCGTATGGGCAGTAGCAGCAGATTGCGCAACAGAGACAGTAGTCTTGGGAACAGAAGCAGTAGATTGCGCAGCAGGCTAAGCAGAAGCATTGGACTGCACAACAGTCTTGGGAACCCATACTGGATGAACTTTGCTTGTGGTAGAAGTTGTTGCAGTACGAGGGGTGGTCCTGGAGTTGATCATCGCCTCGTAGGCCGTCTGGTTGACCTTTACAACTAGCGTCTTCTGCGTCTTTCCGATAGACGCAACGTCACATTGAGTTGTCACTTCCTCATCGGAGGAGAAAGTCATCCCCAGCAGAGTCGCCATTTTGTTTGCAAAAACAAAAGTTGATCTTTATTTCAACAAACTTTGTAAAGAAGATTACAAGAATTCTGGGAAATTACAACTATAGGAATTCGATCTGAATGACGATCGCTTTATCCCTTGGACGATGTGAACTTTGAAGAGGATAGCCTCTGAAGATTGCAGCAGCACTTTGGCAAGAACTCCTGATCTCTGGTGATAATTTCTGATATATGTGTGTGTGTATGATCCCCTCTAGGAAGGACTTGAAACTCTATTTATAGAGTTCTGGAAATAACTACTTTTTAGTTATTCTGACTTGCGCAAGTTGGATTGCGCACGCTTTGGATTGCGCATGCAATGAACTGCGCAGACAGTTACTCGATCGTGGACCATCTGTATGTGACGCGTGGCATTGTTTGATTGAAATGTGCTTGATCGTGTACAGACGGTTGCCACATGGTGAGTAATTGATGGCATGAAGGCCACTTGTACATTGTCAGTTGTCTTGATGGAGTGTGCCACCTGAATTGCGCTGGCTTCGGATTGCGCTGGGATGGACTGCGCTAGGATGCACTGTGCTGTAGAGAGTCTGGTAGATTGTGCTGCATGTACAGCTGTCCTCGAGCACAGTGTTGCACGATAAACGAACAGTTTCCTCGTTCTCCGTACTGTCAGTTGTCAGAAGATCTGATTTTCTGTCAGATAATGATGATGAGGCCACATCAGCTTGCGTACTTGGATGTGTGCACAGTTCAGCCTGCGCAATCGAATTGTTGTGTAATCTGTCTTCTGCGCAGTTCACTTGAAAGATGCATAATTTGATTTTCATGACTTTGTTGATGGGTGCAACTTGATTTTTAGGACCTACACTGACGTAACCGAATCCGTCCTTCGAGGAACTCCAATAGTCAAAGCCCTAGCTGCCGGGGCTGGTGCTTAAGACTGGGTCGTCTGGCTGTGAGATCGCTTCCGACCTCCGGTTCTGTCCACTATCCTCTGAGAAGTATACTCATGCCTCTTCGCTGCTCGCAAGACGGCATCAAACGTCTGGTGCTCAAACTGCTCTACTGATATGATAATCTCTAGGTGGAGCCCCTACTGGAATTGCTGGGCTCGATCTAATTCGGTTGCCACCAAGGTAGGAGCAAACCGACTAAGTCTAGAAAATTCGACCGTATATCCATCGACCGTCCTTCTCATCTGCTTAAGATTAGTGAATCTCGTCTGCAGATCATACCGAGCTACTGCATCGAAGTACTTGGTCTGGAACTTGTTACTGAATACCGCCCATGAGACAGGCGTCGATAATCCAACTGCTAGCATTGCCCACCAGCTGCGGGCTAAGTCTAGTAACTGCAGGCACACAACGGCCACCTTCTCATTATCAGGAATCCTAGCTGCTTCCAGGATAACATCTGTGTCCTGAAGCCATGCATCAGCAGCAATAGCATCTTCAGTGCCGTCAAAGAAAGGAGAGTTCAGACGCTTGAAGCTGTTGGCCGCGTTGTTCCCTTGGTAACCAACTCTGCCCATGGCAACTTGTACTGTCTGGTGCAGGGCATCGCTCCGACGATTTTGAGATACAAGCAATTTTCGGATGAGACCCACCAGGGTTCCATTATCAGGCTCTGCAGGCTGGATTGGCTGAACTGGGGGCTCTGGATCCCCGAAATGCATGACTCGGGAGGCCGCTCCAGAGTGTTGGGCTTGGTCTCCAGGTTGCTGCTGGTCCACTGGAGGTGCTCCGCCTTACTGATCGGTAGGACCAGGAACCATGCCACCGAAGAAAATAACATGAGGAACAATAAGGAAGGACCAAGATAGATCAAGGATAAAATACCTTATCAGGCCAAGATTCAGGAAGATTAGGAAGCACGAGTAGAAATCAAGGGCGAATGTTGATTGAGACATCTATTCGGTAAAATCCCCACGCATCTTGATTTACAAGACCTGCATGGGCCACCACTTAAACCGTGTTACGCCCCAGAACCAGAATACTGGAGAGCGGGGGACAGACACAGCCAGCTACGTATATTGAAGTATAATCTACCTCGATATATGGTCACGGCTGTCTAGATGCATGAGGGTTTATCTACAAGCCAACAGTCTCTTATGGTCATGAACAAGCCTAGTGTCTCAATCTCAAGCAAGTAAGTAAATGTTACAAAATGTTAGATCATCAGACATACAAAGTAAGGTATCCCAAACATTACATATTCAGATGATCATGAACCTAGTCATACAAAATGTGAAGACTAGCAAGAGTTTCAGTCATACATGATCAACCCTAGGATTTGTCAATCATGTTACAGTCCGTAGGCAGACAGTAAGTAAAGTTGCAAAAGAGCTAACACTTGCTCGACGGCTAAACGCCTCAAAAGAATATTTTTACAAGGGAGTGGGAGAGCAAAATAAGAACCCACTCGTTGCCAGGGTTGCGCCTAGTGGTCACCATCTGGCTGGAAGACAGGGAGATCCTCGGGAGCTACTCCGAAATCTGGCCATACAAAACCAACTGGGTCAGACCCCAGAAAGAGCAAGTGTCACAAGGGAGGCTTCACTTAAGAACTAAAACCAGCATATTAGCACATGATACAAAAGGATAACGAAAGACATAAGTTAGAGAAAATAGGGTGATAAACGATAAGATGACTAAAGAACCATTCCGGTAACCAAGTTACAACCCGTAAACCAAATAAGGACCGGGGTTGTAACATTCACCTGAACAGAACTTAGTCTCTAACCAATTATCGATAAGGTAAAGCATAAACAAGCATGTCCTGAGATAGCCATGTACTGGATCTAGGCAAGACTAGATAATATAGGACTCCATCCATCATTCACGGCCAAGCAAAGAGTACGGCTTGATACTTTAACTAACTAGGATTATCACAAGCCTAGTTACTAACAAGATGCAATAAGATGTTTCGACAGCCACAAGTCCTGCAGACTTAATTCAGGTTATCCGGTCACAAGTTGAGAGAGTTAGATTAGGTGACTTAGAGGTGCAACACATGACAGTGTGCTGAAAATGTGCCCTATTCGACGGCAGGCTACAAGTCCAATTAAAGTGCCCAGATAACGGGACTGCCTGTAGCTGGGAAATCTCTTTATGAACTACTTGATCACTCTAGTCATTATCCTAGTCAGATTCAGTATGAATCCCTGACCGTGGAAATCAGGAATTTATATCCTAGACATGATGCAAGACGAGACATGTAGCTTATACAAGTACAAACACCCACGGTGTCAAGACAAGAGTTACTTAGCAAGGTATATCGAGATTATCATGTTAGGTTACTTTATCAAGTCAAGAGTGCATCATAATGGACCACCATCAGGAATTATCATGTCAAGTTACTTGTCAAGAGTACACCACGACGGGTCACTATCAAGAATTATCATGTTACTTGATACTTGTCAAGAGTGCGCCTTAACAGGCCACTATCGTATTTTATTCTTACATTATCATGAATGAGAGAAACTTGCATAAAATAACTAATAACATATTCTTGAAGCCAAGGAAAAGATCTACAACTTTTATGTTCTGAGTTTTTCAAGTTTTTAGCTACAAAATAGCTCAAACGGACAAAAACAGTCATTTGGAGTGACCTGCGCACAAGTTGCGCGGGCAAAATCGCCCACGACGCCCATTGCGCACAAGCACGGTGCGCGGGCGCGCGGCCGCGGAATTTGCGTATTGCGCACGGGCAAAATTGCCCCACGGCGCACGTTGCATGCAAGCGCGACGCGCGGGCGCGCGGCACGCAAGTTGCACATTACGCGCAGGCAAAATTGTCCACGACGCACGGTACGTGGCAGCGAATACACTGCACGCGGCACTGTTCATCATCCCGACAGCACCAAAAGGTGTGGGGAACCCATGAACATAAAAATAGCATAACTTTTTCATCCGAAGTCGAAATCAAGCGGTTCAAAAGCCAAAAATGGGTAGAATTGAATTTCCTACTATATGAAACTATTAGATTTCGAAAATAACAAAGTTTTATAGATGAAAACTAAGAAAAACCGAAAAAATTTACAAACGTATATCTACAAGAAACCACCCATCAACTCCAAAAATGTCAAGTTCTAAAGAGGCTTAGAATCAAGTAAGGAAGAGAATGGAACAATAAAACTTGAGATCCATCATGAAGCAAGTTGCACTTGCCTAGGCTTGGTAGGTGGGAGAAGTAAAGGAAGAAGATGAAGAAGTAAATGCAAATAATAGAGGAGAGAGAAAAAGTTGACTTATATAGCAACCCCTCTCATCTCAACCCAATATAAACCAAACCAAGACAAGCCAAGCCAAGTCATGTTGAACCAAGTTGAACCAATCAAGTCAAAATTAAACCAAGCTAAGCTAAGCAAGATATGTCAAAATATGGGCCACCTGATGATTGTCAGAAATCCGTATACGTATCATGAAAAATACGTATAACGGAAAACGTGAGCGACATGTATATTTGATGCTCTAACATCTTGTGACGGTTATTACTTGCTTGAGATTGAGACAATAGGCTTGTTCATGACCGTAAGAGACCGATGGCTTGTAGTTAAACCCTCATATATCTAGACAGCCGTGACCGTATAGTGAGGTGGATTCCATTTTATTATACGTAGCTGGCTATGTATGCCCCCGCTCTCCAGTATTCTGGTTCTGGAGCGTTACATGGTTTAAGTGGTAGCCCATACAGGTCTTGTAAATTAAGATATGTGAGTTTTACTGAATAGATGTCTCAATTGGCACTCGTCCTCGATCTCTGCTCGTATCCTCTAAACATCTAAACTCTTGACCTGGTCACATGCTTGCATCTTTGATCTATCCTGGTCCTTCCTTATTGTTTTCCATGTCTTCTTCAGCAGTATTGTCCCTGGTCCTACCGATCGACAAGGCGGAGTACCTCCCGTGGACCAGCAGCAACCTAGAGATCAAGTCCAGCATTCAGGAGTAGCCTCCAGAGTCAGGCCTACTGGGGGTCAAGAGCCACCAGTCCAACCAGTCCAGCCTGCAGAGCCCGATAATGGCACCTTTGTGGGTCTCATCAGGACATTGCTAGCTTCTCAAGATCGTTGAGGTAATGCATTGCACCAGGCAGTGACGGATGCTCTGACCAGAGGAGGTCATCAGGGTAACAGCACGGCCAACAGCTTCAAGCGCTTGAACCCTCCCTTCTTCGACGGTAGTGAGGATGCTATTGTCGCAGATACTTGGCTGCGGGATACAGAAGTGAATCTAGAAGCGGCGAAGACGTCCGAGAATGAGAAGGTAGCGGTAGTATGCCTATAGTTATTGGATCTTGTCCGCAGCTGGTGGGCGGCACAGGCCGTTGGATTAGTGGCACCTGTTGCATGGGCAGTATTCCGAAAAAGATTCCAGACTAAGTACTTCGATGCTGTAGCTCGGTACGATCTACAGACGAGGTTCACCAATCTGAAGCAGATAGACAAGACGGTCGACGGATATGCGACCGAGTTTTCGAGACTTAGTCAGTTTGCTCCCACCTTGGTAGCGACCGAGTTCGACAGAGCCCAGCGGTTCCAGCAGGGGCTCCATCTAGAAATTTTATTGGCAGTAAAGCAGTTTGAGCATCAGACTTTTGATAATTGAGAGCATCCAAGAGGCACGAGTATACCTCCCAGAGGATAGTGGACAGGACCAGAGGTCGGAAGCGATCTCATGGCCACATGAATCAGTTTTCAGTACCAGCCCCAGCAGCTAAGGCTTTGACAATTGGAACTCCGAGGCAGGCGGCCTCAGTGACGTCGGTTCAACAGTCAACCTCGACAAACTCTCAGCAGCAGAAACAGAAGCATTCTTCCACAGTAGGATGTTCACATTGCGGGAAGCCAGGACATGTGGTAGCAGAGTGTCACAGGGCGCAGGGATTATGCCTGGCTTGTGGGGCAGCGGGTCACAAGATAGGATCATGCCTGAACAGGGGTAGTTCATCATCGTCCAACTTCACTAGTCCTTCGATGAGAGGACCAGTACCAGTCCAGCAGCAGCAGCAGCAGCAGTACCCGTTGCCGAGGCCATTGCTGCCTCAGACCCAAGTATTCCAGCAGCAGAACCCCCAACAGTATGCACAAGCCCAAGCCCAGATCCAGAATAGGCAGAGAGGTTTCCAGCAGAGGGGACCCGTACCTAGAGTGTAAGCCATCTGGATTTTTAGGGTTATTTTAAATTTTTAAATAATTTATTTTTGATAAATATTTTTATTATAATTAGTTTTGATAATTAAATATATTATTCGTGACTTTAATTTTTGGAGCGCCGGAGATGTCATCCCCTCGAAACGCACTTTATGATTTTTGTTCTAGACAAATTTATCTTCCTGTTGATATATCATGTCCCACCCAAACTTGTTCCCTTGTGCTCTATTTGCATCGCAGAACTTTCGAGCCAAATTAGGCCATTTGAATTATTATTAAATTTCCACTTTTATTTTTTATCATCATGTGTACCTTATCGTGACTTTTAATTTAGGAGCACAAGACTAGTCATTTTCTCCAATCCAACTTATCATGCGTGATCTACTCGAGACACTCTCCGTCTATGACATTCGTGTCCCACTCAGACACACTCTCTTGTGCTTCATTTTTATCACACAATTTTTCGAATAATTGATCCAATATCGAATTATCCCACCGAGTCATATTTAATTTCAACTTGTATTGGAGACGCCAGTTTGACCCAAACTGGTCGACCCAAGATATGGACACGGACCATTTTAAGCCTATGCCACTTGTGTCCCATCCAATTTAGTCTCAATGTACTATTTATTTATCAATAATTATAATCGACTAATTTCAATTATTTTAATTATCGGGACCCAATTAGACCCAATTGTGACCCAACCTGACCCATTGGGACTCAACCCAAACACCATGACAACACCCCTTCATCATGCCCCCCCCACACACAACACCAATAAAGCAATTCTACAAAACACCAAACACCCAAACATCACTATCACCCTATATTTAAAATACACTCCCATCACTATCACCATTACTATCATTACTCTCTCTCTTTTCTCTCTCCTAAACACCCCTCCATAACCAGCCAATACACTCCCCCCATAATTCCTATGTTCCTCTCTCCTCTCTCTAACTCCCTCTCCCTCTATTAGAACACTCCCATCCCCATCACCATCACTTCTCTCTATCTTCCCCTATATTAAAACACACACCATCACCACCACCATGCTCTTCTTCACTCCACACCCTCTCCCATACCCAACAGGAATGACCCCCCCTCTATTTCAGTCCTCTCCCTCTCCTCCCTCTCATCATCTCTCTCTCTCACAGCTCCTCCTCTCCTCCTAGGCCGACAGCCCCTCCCCTCTCCATCCTCTCCATCTTCATCATCATCTTTCCACCATCACCATCTTCCTCATCTCTCCTCCCTCTCGGTTACGGCCACCACCACCCTCTCCATCTTTTTTACCCTCCATGGCCGACTTTTTTACCCCCTCCACCTGAACTCTTTCTTCTCAGCCATTGCCTGCACGCGCAGCCACCTCTACCACTGTCGCTGCTGCATTTTGCTGCTACTGCTACAAACTGTCGCAGCTGCTGCGTTGGCCACACGCGCCTCACGGCCACCGTCGACCACCGACCCAGGGCTGTGCCCCCCTCGACTAGGCTACACAGCAGCAGCCTTGAGCTGCTGTAGCTGTTGCTGCTGCGTGTGCTTCGCGCACCGCTGCGAGCACGGTCACGCATTTTTTATGCCGCCGCGTGCGCTCAGTCGGCCACGCCGATCTCCAGTCTTCACCGTCGCATACGAGACGCATGCACGCCCCCACGACGGCGAGGTATAACCCTCTTCCTCCTTCTCTTCCATGTTGTTTTCGCGATATCCATGCATGTGTCACTCTCTCTTGATTGAACATATAACAGTAGGCTTTCCCTACATTCATTCTTGTAGATATCCCATATTTATATATATATATACATATATATGTTTCTATTAAATAATGTTTATATATATATATATATATATATATATATATATATATATATATATATATATATATATATATATATATATATATATATATTTGTATGGGTATACACTCGTATATATGTTGCTATATACATTTCTTACATAGATCCCCTATATATATTATCGGATGTATATGATGCGGGTATATATACTCCTATGTATTATCTCATATATATATAGATATATATATGTTTTCTTATATATAACTTATATATATAATTTTCCTAAATACATTTTCGTGTATATATATTTCCCTTTACATATATATTTGTATGTATATATTTTTATATATATGTATATATTTTCGTATATACATCTCCTTATATATATGTTTTCTCTATAAATTTATGTCATATACCTTTCCTTGTGAGCACACATACACTAGACATCTCACATACTCTATATTATGTGGTTAGAGGTATAAATCATGAATGTTTGTTTATCGTATCGTAAGTCGTACTTGTGTTTTTGTAGGTGCTCAGGACGATACGATCTTGATTGACGAGCCCGGATCTTTGTTTGCGCCTCTCGGAGCTTCAGACAAGTATACCTTGCCTTGTATTACTGGTTTATTCATTTCATACTTATATTGTGCACTTTGTAGAGTGGACGTAGTTGTGTGTCCAAGTGATACCTCGGATACAGTCGATGACGGCATTGTCATCGAGCTTCATGTACTTGACTTAGTCTTATGTGACCTTCCTTAAGTTGTGTAATCATAGTCATGATTCCCATGACCCTGACACGTGTTATGATACGGCACTGAGTGAGTTCATACCATGGCATGGGCTTGCGCATTCGACTGATCATCGATACAAGGGTCCGTGTCCTGATACATAGAATTGTTAGGTTGTGTTTAGTTATTGGGACCTTGCATTTAGAGTCAGAATGTTAAAGTGATGGATACGACTTGTACATTTCCGAAGGGCTATGGAAGACAATTAATAGGCGTGTGGGACAACCAACATTCAGTAAGGGCCCTTGTAGGCTCCGTGTTGCCCGGATGAGTGGGACCTCGGCTCGTGATCCGACGTCGGCCCGTGCTTCGACACCAAAGTCTTATTACCTACCCATACATACTAGGGTTGTTTTCAAAGTGCATCCACTTAGCTGGTTAGTTCATCCTTTACAGTTATTCAGTGTTACTTTATGGCATGTTTACTCTGTATCTTGCTATGTCCCCTGAGGACGTGGTTGCTTTCCAGATTTAGACGAGCACTTGCAGTTGACTGGGTACAAACCGGGACTTGAGATAGGACTTGCTACAGTAGACGACGAGGTGCTTCCTGAGGAGTTTCCTTGACTCAGGGTATGGTGTTGTTTAGGTTATGAGCATCATTATCTAGTTAGTCGATGCTCATGACTAGTTATCTTTCTGCTTTCAGTATTTTTTATTCAGTGTTGTACTCCGTGGACTTGTACCCACTAGACTATTCAGTTGTATTTATTTCAGACTCCATATTATTTCCAGTTTTATATTTCAGTATTACTTTCTTTGTTCCTGCGGAAGAGATCTAGATGTTACCACTTGCCTGTGTAGTATAGTTATTTTTACAGCGTAGTACGCCTAAGTGAGTCCATTAAATTGGGCAGCTCACTCTAGGTCGTATCAGCTGGCCAGGTTATGTCCTCATCCCATATGTTTTGGGAGCGGGACGTGACACAGAGGACATGGTCAGGCGATGGCGATGACCGTAGAAGAAAGATTGGTACCAGGTGAGGTAGTGGCAGGTACTATTCTCGCCAACTCCTTTCCAGCATCAGTATTATTTGATTCTGGTGTATCACATTCATTTATGTCTGCACGATTCGCGACACGGATAGGATTGGAGCCCGAGTCATTATCAGTAAGGCTCAATATACTTACTGGTAACGGTCTTGTAGGAGTAGATAGAGTATTTTTCTTGTGCCGAATCGTAGTTAGCGGTAGAGAGTTCCCCGCTAGATTGATAGAGTTCTCAATGGCTGATTATGATGTGGTCTTAGGGATAGATTGGTTAAGGAACTAGTATGCTAGGTTAGACTGCCATGTTGGCAGGGTCGTTTTTAGCATTCCAGGCGAGCCAGAGTTTTTCTTTTCCCGAGGCGAAGTTGAACCTTCTCCTCCAGTATTGCGGATGGCAGTAGCAGCAGTGCAGTTACCCCGGATAGTCGAGGAGTTTCCAGATGTTTTCCCAGAAGAGCTTCCAGGAATGCCATCAGAGCGAGAGATCGAGTTTACTATCGACTTGATCCCAGGGACAACCCCAGTTTCGGAGAGAGTCTACAGGATGACGCCGTCAGAGTTGGAGATATTGTACAAGATGATTGAAGAACTCAGAACCAAGGGATTCATTCATGCTAGTGGATCACCTTGGAGATCCCCGATGCTTCTTGTGAAAAATAAGGATGGTACGTCCAGATTGTGTGTTGATTATCGTACCTTGAACTCAGTAACAATCAAGAACAGATACCCTCTCCCGAGGATAGATGACTTGTTTGATCAACTCAAAGGGGCGTCAGTATTTTCGAAGATTAACTTGCGGTCAGGATACCACCAGATGAGAGTCAGAGAGCAGGACATCCCGAAGACAGTATTCAGATCGAGGTATGGGCATTGGGAGTTCCTAGTTATGCCATTTGGAGCAACCAATGCGCCAGCCATATTCATGGACCTCATGAATCGAATCTTTATGCCTTATTTGGATCAGTTTGTGATTCTGTTCCTAGACGACATCCTGGTCTACAGCAAGAGTGAGGCGAAGCATGAGCAGCATCTCAGAATTGTCCTCCAGATTCTCCGAGAGCACCAGTTGTATGTCAAGTTTAGTAAATGCGAGTTCTGGATCAATTACATTTCATACTTGGGTCATATCATCACCAGAGGGGGAGTAGAAGTGGATCCCCAGAAGATCGTGGCTATCGAAACATGGCCAATGCCCAGCACAGTTGCAGAAGTTTGCAGTTTTCTTGGATTGGCCGGCTACTACCGGCGATTTGTTTCAGACTTTGCTCGAATTTCAGCGCCATTGACCTAGTTGAGCCGCAAGGAGGTACAGTTTGCTTGGACAGCAGAATGTCAGGATTCTTTTAAGAAGTTGAAGCAAGGCTTAATGACGGCTCCCATTCTCACGCTTCCAGATGGGACCGGAGGGTTTTCAGTCTATTGCGACGCTTTCGGCAAGGGATTAGGATGCGTCTTGATGCAACATGGGAAGGTAATAGCTTATGTGTCATGTCAGCTTCGTGATCATGAGAGGAATTACCCGACCCATGACTTGGAGCTGGCAGCAGTAGTATTTGCACTTAAGCTTTGGAGGCACTACTTTTATGGAGATAGGGTAGAGATTTTTACCGACCACAAGAGTCTGAAGTATGTGTTCACCCAGAAGGATCTCAACATGCGTCAGAGGAGATGGCTAAAGCTACTTGTGGATTATGACATCAACTTGCAGTATCATCCTGGAAAGGCCAACGTTGTTGCAGATGTATTGAGCAGGAGAGCTGGAGTTTATTTTCTCACAGCGCAGCCAGAGTTATTAGCCGATCTTCAGAAGATGTGAATAGAAGTTGTCCTTCCTACCAATATGGCATTGATGGCCAGCATGTAGGTTTAGTCCAGCATAGTCGAGAGGATCCAGATGGCGCAGTCGACAGATTCAAAGCTTCAGCGGCTTAGAGCAGAGTGTGAAGCGGGACGAAGACCAGAGTTATGCATTCATGAAGACGGTACACTTTGACATGGTAAGCGTCTTTGTGTACCCAGTAGAGATATCAGACAGAAGATCATGGCAGAGGCCCACAGTTCGCAGTATTCCATTCATCCCGATGGCACGAAGATGTACCGTGATATCCGCCAGCAATTTTGGTGGAATGGCATAAAGAGGGAGATAGTCCGATTTGTCTCTTGTTGTTTAGTCTGCCAACAAGTTAAGGCTGAACATAAGAGACCAGATGGACTACTTCAACCATTACCGATTCCAGAGTAGAAATGGGAGCACATAACCATAGATTTCATGACTAGATTACCTAGATCCTCGGCATGCATGGATGCTATTTGGGTTATTGTTGATAGGCTCACGAAGGTAGCTCATTTTCTCCCGTTCAGAGTTGGTCAATCGACAGCCCAGCTAGCAGAGATGTATCTTCGACAGATTGTCAGGTTGCATGGAGTGCCAGTCAGTATAGTGTCAGATAGAGATTCGAGATATACATCTCATTTTTGGCACAGTCTTCAAAAGAGTTTGGGGACTCGTCTCAATTTTAGCTCAGCTTATCATCCGCAGACAGATGGGCAATCAGAGCGTACCATTCAAACTCTTGAAGATATGTTGCGATCATGCACACTCGACTTCAGTGGTTTGTGGGAGGATCACCTGCACCTGGTAGAATTCTCGTACAACAACAGTTTCCAGGCTAGTATCCAGATGGCACCGTTCGAGGCACTGTATGATAGGAAGTGCAGGTCCCCGCTAGCATGGGACAACATCGGGAAGAGGCAGATGCTCGGTCCAGAAATGATTATCCAGACTGTCGAAGTGATCAAACGAGTCAGAGATCATCTTCGAGTTGCACAAGATCGTCAGCGCCATTGGGCCGATTCTCATCGGCTTCCCCTGGAATTTTCTGTCGGAGACCACGTATTTCTTAGGATCTCGCCTACCCGTGGCATCATTCGTTTTGGCATACGGGGAAAGCTTAGTCCTAGGTATATAGGGCCGTTCGATATCTGTGATCACCCTAAATTTCGGGTTAATTTTTTTAATTTTTCTGATTGAATTAGTTTCAATAAATAATTTATTCTGTTTAATTTATCTTTAAATGTACTTTTCCATGCCTTTGATATTTGGAGCATCAGGATGCCAGTCTCTGGAAACTTTCTTCTTGAAGTTTATAGTAGACGAGATTATCTTCGTTTTGATATATCATGTCCTACTTAAACTCGTTTCCTTGTGCTTTTTTGTATCGCGCAACTTCGGGTCAACTTAGACCAATTAATCGTTGAATAATTATTTCCATTTTTATCTTTGATCATCGTTTGCACGTTACCGTGACTTTTAATTTAGGAGCACCAGACTAATCTTTTTTTGAAACCAACATCTCATGCTTGATCTACTCGAGATGCTCTTCACCTATGACCTTCGTGTCCTACTCAGACACACCATCTTGTGCTTTATTTGCTTCGCACAACTTTTGGGTCAATTCAGGCCAATTAATTATCCACCAGAAATTGTGACCTGACTTCCAATTTAATTTCGGGACCCGATATCGATCCAACCTGCTCGACCCAAAGTATGGACATGGCCCACATGAAGTCTACTACCCACATGATACTTGTGTCCCATTTATTTGAGTCCCCATATGCTACTTATTTTTCTATGATCATAAATACCTATTTTAATTCAAATATCGCACCATGTCCAATTTTGACCCGACCCGGCTCGACCAAACCCGAACCCAAGCTCCATGTTGTCCTCTCGTGACTACCCAAACACCCCACATAAATTTCTACTTTTCCCTATTTTTAAATATCTCTATAAATATCTCTCTCTTTTTCTAATATGTATATATATATGTATATACATATATATAAATATTCTCTCCTTAAATCACTCCACACCTACACACACAAACACCTTACCCCCTTGTACCCGAGCAGCACACCCGCATCTCTATCTCTCTCTCTAAATATCTCTATTCTCAATCTCTCTCTCTCTCCTTCTATATATGATATATATCATATATACAACTTTTCTCTCACTCTCTCTCATTATTACTCTCTTTCTCTCACACATCTCCTGGAAGCAGCACACCCCCTACTCACCCAGCCGAACTCAACTCCCCCTCCATTTCTTCTTCTTTTTCTTCATCACACTCCATCACCCCCTCCATTTTTCCTTCTTCAAACACCATCATCATCAACATTAAACCACCACTTCCATCATTATCACCATTATTAACACCATCTTCATCACCATTATCATTCACACCGCCACCGCCACCACTCCCGAGCGCCATCGCCGCCCTCGCCGCGCGTTGGCCGGGCACTGCCGCCGCTGTACCGTACGCTACCGCAGCAGTAGCAGCGAGGCAGCAGCAGCAGCGCAGCTGCAGTTCGCAGCACAGTGCATGGTAGCAGCCGCGGCCAGCCGCCGTGCGCCGCCGCCGCCGTCGCCGGCGAACCCTCCCACCGGCTGGACGAGCTCCGACGACCCCTGGGTGCGCCACCATCCTACCCGGTGCGATGCATAGGCGATTCGTGCGTTTTGCACGGAATCCCGTCGATGCGCGCGCGAACGAGATCCAGAAATGGTGCCTCGTCGCAGCGACTTTGCACACATTTTTCAAGAAATTTGACAGTTGGATCGGTAATTTCCTCGCTCCGTCTCAATCTCGATATATACCCCTTCATCCCTGTCAAATTTTATCCGTTAATTTTGTCGTTTGATACATCAAAACCGGCCACCAAGTTGACCGTTTAAATTGTGTTATTTTTGGACAGTTTTGCGGAGCCAACTTCGTCGGTTCGTATCTCCTCCATCACAGCTCCGTCTGGCATGCTACCAGTTCCTATGCGAAGCTGGTATAACCCTCTTTCTATCCCTTAAGTTTTGTTTTATTGTGAGCACGTTTGATTGGTTAAATTCGACGCCAAAGTTGGCCGTCCGAATTCTTTAATTTGCACTTGTTAAATTCTATTTTTGAACCCGGGACTCCGGATTCAATTTCTGACACCACCAGTAGACTCGTGGCATCGTTCTGGCACGTTTTCATATAAATTTTGTTAGATTTGGAGGACGTGGGCCCTGGCACATATTTCGGTGCAAAGCGGGCCTCACAGTCCGGGTCAACGGGACTTTTTGACGTCGGCTCATCGGAATCCAATTCTGGATATACAGTTGAGTTCGTATCATC
The DNA here is from genome assembly GCA_029216955.1 of Iris pallida. Lineage (NCBI taxonomy): Eukaryota > Viridiplantae > Streptophyta > Magnoliopsida > Asparagales > Iridaceae > Iris > Iris pallida. The sequence goes on from JANAVB010044420.1 coordinate 140,718, forward strand.
ATTCTAGACTCGTTGACATATAATTTGCTGAGCTTTGAGGACATTGGCTCCGACACGCTTTTCCGTGTAAATTGGAATTTTAATATCCTGGTCAACGGACCAATTTGAGATCGGGTCAACGAAATCCAATTCTGGATATACCGTTGGGTTCGTATCGTCATTCTAGATTCGTGGACATATAATTTGTTAGGTTTAGTAGACTAGTATTCTTGCACATTTTTTGGTACAAAGCGGGTCCAACACGAACACCGTTTTGACTCGAAATTATCTTTTTGCCCCTGTGTCCAAATTGGACTTATGGATAGGCTATCCTAGCTAATTTGACCATTCTGAACATGTTGGCAATGGTTGTTTCACCATCCGACAACATCTGTAGATTTTTACCATATTATTATAATCTTTCTCCTTTTATGGTATTTTGAGATCCATCGATTCCAGTGATTTCACAACCACTGAAATTGAATGTGTTGATCCTGTAGATGTTTATAGAGACTAGACTTGATCCTGTTTGACCATGGTTGACTACTTTGACTGAATGTCGAAGTAGAGTCAGCATTGACCTAGGTTAGACTATTTTTGACCTTGGTTGACCACAGTTGACTATTTTGACCAAAAGTCAACCGTAGCCTAAATTGACTAGAACTGGACCAGAGTTGACCAGTTGACCTAAAGTCAACTGTTAGTCAACATTAGTCAAGTTTGACCAGAGTTGACCAGTTGACCAAAGTCAACTGTAAGTCAACCCTTGACTTGGATTGACCTAGTTTGACTTGCCATGACCTAGTTTGACTTAGTATGACTTGATTTTACTTCCAAATCCTTATATTGATACAGTATTACATCTATAGGTCCTCGAGACACTGTTCTTGGACTCAGTTGACATATTCTACCAGATCTCAGGCGAGTACATTCTCTGATAATAATTCTGTTTTATGATATCGTTTATGTTTCTTGTATTTAGTGTAGATACACTTGTTCTCTTGACACATTGTTCACACGGATTGGTATTTCTCTGGATCCCGTCATGAGATGTTATTCCTCGCTTTCCTTGGTATATCTTGTGAAAATCTTTCTTGTTCCTTGTGTATTGTATAGACACGATTCCTGCGAAGGCTAGCTACCCTCTCGGAGAATCGCGTGTCATGATGTGTCATGGTTGGATCCACTATACTAGTCGGGGACGGAGAGTATTAGTGTAGATGTGTGGTCAATACCCACCTTGTATATCTTGTGAATCTTGTGAATGCCAATCCTACACCACACGTATGATTGGCTAGATCATAACCTTGTGCAGACCCAAGCCGGCCACATATTTTAGCTAGTACTCACACACTTAGATAGATGATTCTTGATTCTTGTACATGCCATAATCAGTTTTATTTGCCTTATTCTAGCTCTAGATTTACAGCTTACCTTGCCATGATACTCACATGTACATTTTAATTTCTTGTATATTTTCTCTATTTACTGCTACATTTTCAATATCGTCTAATTAGAACTGTTATTTGAGATTTGTGCTCGTTCCATCCTGACTGGATATGTTGACAAAATTTTAGGAGTAGTTGTGCCCTCAGTATTGGACTTCATGATGTTGCTAGCTGAGGTGGATCTCACTATTCTTCTATGTGAGTTGCCTGGTAGTTATCCTTAGTTAGTCTTGTTGTTTCTTTTTTATTTTCCTGTCTTATGATCCTTGTAGATTCTAGTTATTTAGGGATATTGTTATTATTTCTTGTCTTATCTTCTTTAGTTTTCGTGATGTGACATGAGTACATTTCTAGTTATGGATCTTTAGAAGTGGTAGTTAATATAGGGTACTTGACAGCGCTCTACCGTCGATACTGCAGCGTAGGCTGGACGTGGCCCACGTATTCGTACCCGTATATCCGGGTGCGGGTCGTGACAATATCCTTGAGCGAGTAGGTGATGTATCCTATCGTTTCGCTCTTTCGCCGTCACTAAGTGAGGTGCATGACGTGTTCCATGTTTCCCAACTATGACGGTTCATTCCGGACCCGAGCCATATCCTGGATCATTCAGAATTGGCTGTTGGTACCGACCTTTCGTATGAGGAGAGGCCCGTGTCCATATTGGACCGAAGAGAGAAGATCCTCAAGAACAAGATTATCAGTTTAGTCCGTATTGCTTGGGGTCATCACTCTTTGAGAGAGTCAACATGGGAGCGTGAGGATGATATCCGATCGCGGTATCCCGACTTGTTTGACTCGTGAGGTATAAAGTCTTTCTTATGCCTTACACTTCGAATCCTTGCTTGCATATTTGATTGCTTGATTGATTGCTTAGCTATAGATTGCATCTGATAGTGTAACTTGTCCCGACACCTCTAGCCTCTTTAATTAAATTCCGAGAACGAAATTCTTTTAAGGGGGTAGAGTTGTCACCTCTAGCCTAAATTTCTACTACGATTTTTTTTAAATATTTTAAATTTGTATTTTCACTTCGTATTTGTACATCGCATGCTAATTAGCATTTTCCGTACCCTCTCCGAGTGCGAATTTGCGCGAGGAACATATTTTTAGAAAACATTTTTATATAGCTCTCAAATATCAGGTGATAAATATTTTTATTTATTTATTTATTTATTGATTTATTTAATTGTTTATTTTATTGCTAAAAGTCGCAAAAAAACATCCCATTAAATTTTTTCCAAAAATAATTTATTCAATTATGGTAATGATATTATAAATGTTTACTTGCAATTACATGAATCTAATTCATGTATAGATTTAAATATCTAATTTTTGAAATTAATATTATGCTAATTTTTACAAATTATAAGAAGATAATTCTAAATCTATTTTTATGAATTAAAACAATATATGATTTATTGGATAACTTTAAAATGATTTTTTTTAAATATACGATTATCTAGCTTTCGAAAGGATATTTTTGTTTTAAATTAAAAGTGATTTAATTTAGATTTGATTTTTGAATTATTTAAATGGGATTTAAACAAACCCAAGCCTTATCCAACTGGGAATTCCCACCTCCTATAAAAGGAGAGGTACTCCTCCATATTTCTCAACCACAATTTCTACCCCATTGTGCATCGTGTCCGTGCCTCCAATCCACTAAAATTCCCACCAATACAAATATAATTAATCGGGGCCGACAATTCCGGACCTCCATCCCGTCGTGTCAAACACCCTCGACACGACGAAACCTACCCTACTGTCGTCCTAAGCCATCGACCGCAGACCCAGCTAATTCACCACCACCATCAGTAATTACAACCACCCCGCCACCACCGCGGTAGCCGACTCACTTCCGACAGTACCCCGACACCGACAACACACAAACCTACATCCCAGTCACCCCCATCCCCGTCTCCGACTACAGCCCATCATCCACCACCATTGCAGCTACCTCCACCGTCATCACCACCACAAACCACCACAGTAAGGAAAGGGGGAGAACCCTCACCTTCGCAGCGACCCCGCAGCCGCGCGGAGATCCCCAGATCCGCCACCGAGCTCCGCCCGCAGCGGTCATCGGCGAGCCACCTCGCCCTCCGCCTGAACCGCTGCTACAACCGCCTCCCGCGCCGATCTTCTCCGACGCGTGTCTTCGTTCCAGCCCGACGCGCCGCCCGGCATGAGCCGTCCCTCCGTCTCCGCGATCGCCACCTCGCCAAGGTCCGGCGCCGTCTCTCCCAGCCGGTGCCGACCGCCGGGTCGATCACCAGCACCCACGCCAGTCCCGGCCACCACGTGGGCCCGCGTAGCCTCTCCGCGCCTCGTTCCCCTCCGGCCGTCTCGTCCTCCTCCGACGAGTGTCGGCGACCGCCCCCGGAAACCCCCTGTAAGTCGCCTCTTCCCCACCATCCCTTTCCCCTCTCGCACTTTCCTCTCTCTAACCCTCTCTCTCTCCACCCTTTCTTCAGTATAAAGGAGCAGCCTTTGTGTATTAAAGTGATATTTATTATTTTTATTATTATTATTATTATTATGATGATTATTATTATTATTATTATTATAACTGTTATTAGTATTATTTAGTATTAATATTACTGTTATTATTAGTAATAATATTATTATTATCATTATAGAGTGTTATTATTATTATCCTTAATATTAGCTTTATTATTATTATTATTAATATTAATATTCATTGGCTATATTGATAGTTTATGTACACATTATTATTTTCACTATTACTTAACTGAACAAATGTTTTCTAGCAAACTTCAACTTAAATTTTTCTTTTTGAATTATATGTACATATGTTTGACCGGTTATATTTTTTTGAAGTGTATTAAATTATGAAATTTAATTTCCACCTTAAACCTATTTACAACATGGAGTATTTTTGACTAATAAGATATAATGTTCAAAATTATTATATATACATATTTTCATAGTACATTCGTAAGTGAATTTTTTACAAGCAATATGTTTTTTAAAGTAATATAAATATTTTTCTAAGAATTTGTATATTCATCTACTCCCCAAATTTTTTCCAATTATCCCATTGCTCAGACTAATCGTGTCCTATTGTCTCGTGACTTCGAACCCCCTACATACTGGCATTGGCAATTAGACAGTACAAGACTTGTCAGAACACCGCACCACACTAGGTGACAACCCAGGCAAGACACCTTGCCTTTACTGTTTAATTTCTTGCTCAATATCATGCATGCTTTTCCTTTATGTTGTTCTTTCAAAATTTTATATATATGCAAATTATTATATTTTACGCAATTGGCTTAGAGTTAAGGGACCACCGTGTGTTTAGTGCATCTCATAAACTGTCACGATGTGCTACGGATTGTGTGTGAGTTGTGAGTCACATATAGATGCGGACTTGCGTGCTGACTGATCATTGGTGCGTACAGGCCGTGCGTTATGGTATAACTGCTAATAGATTTGTGTAGAAGACTTGGCAGTTATTAAGGATTAAACAGTGTCGTGAGTCGACACATGTGTAGTATCATGGGGAGGAGGGGAGACAGTTATTAGCGTAGGGGCTACATGTTCAGTACACACATAGATTTGGGCCGATAGTGTCTCGTATGAGCTCTACTTACTGCCCCGGGGCCGATAGTTCTCGTATGAGAGCTACTTTCTGCCCATGGTCGATAGTGTCTCTTATGAGCGCTACCTACTACCACTCTCTCTCCATCTATGCTGAACACCTAAGCTCCTGCGTAGAACGTTGTCTTCTCAAAGTGTATTTCAGATAGAATGGCTAGGAACCTTTACGCATGTATATTTTCTATTGAGCTCTTACTATTCAGTTTATGGCATGATATTATGTGTCTTGTTACGTCCCTCTGAGGACCAGGTTTTTCCCCAGGTGTGTGTTCATATTTTTTGCAGGTATTCTAGCCAAGGCCGTGATCTTCTCCATTTCTCGAAGATGATTGCTCTTGGTTCGTTTTATCATTTTGTCGATCGTTTCCTTGTACATTTATTTTATTAAGATAGTTGGTAGTGGACTTTGTCTCCGTCCAACGTTTGTACCATAACTATTCAAGTTGATTCTATCTATATTTTATTATATATTTGTGGATGAGATTTAGCATGTCTTGGTTTTCTACATTTACAGCTTATGTATATATACGAGTCGTATATTTACTCGTATGTATACAGCTGGCATGATACGTATCTAGTCCCAAGTATTTTGGGACTGGGGCGTTACATGTTTTTATGGTGGCCCATACAGGTCATGATTGTCGTTTCGGTTACATGACTGTACCAAGCGGGCCTGCAATATAGGATTAGAATCTAGGAATCTCATCCACATACTTGATCACCTTCCTTGACCTTCCTTGATTTCCATATTCCGACTCCCGTGGCTTTTCTTGATTTTTGCTTCTTGCTTGAACTCTTTCTACCAACACCCTATCATCTCGTGTTTAAACATGGTTAGAAATATGACTGCACTACTATATACTTAATGGTCAACCCTATGGCAAGAAGGGTTATATTGACAAATAATATCCATTGAGGTTATATTTGAGTATAAAGGCATTATTTTTTCTAGAGACGCGATCTTAAGGATTAGTTAATTCCAAGTTGGGTAGTAGCATATTACCGCCTTCAAAGGATAGTTAGAATTTTATTATTACAAGGTGGTATACACAAGAGGATAGCTAGATCGAGGAAACAAAATTTTTTGATTTACGAATTTTTTGAAATGGTGAAATAGTTACGATTTATTAGGGATATGAAATCGATTAAGTTTTTTTTTATTGTGACGCATGATTTACGGTTTGGATTGTAATATTATAAAGTTTATCTCAAGATTATTTAAGGAGTTTTAATTATGATTTTTGACAACTAGAGAAGACTAAAGTTTAGTTGAGAGAGCTTGAGGTTTAAAAATTTAGTCGTACGATTTATAAATTTATTTAATTTTGAGTTGAAGAAATGATGGTAAAATTTTGTTTAAATATTTGGAGGATATGAAAGCAACCTTGAAGGAAAAATTTAAATTTTAAATTGTGTCATATGATCTATGAGTTAAAAAGTTAATTAGATTTCAAGTTTAAAGCCTTGATTATGGATATTTAAATTTTGGTAAAAAAATAAATTAATTTAATTTGAGTTACATGATTTGCGATTGATGGAACGGGCTAAGAATTTATCTCGAAGTACATTTGAGAATTAGATAATTTTTAAAGTAATAGCTTATTATGAAAGTTTAGTTGTGCCACATTAGATATGATGTAGGTTACTTGGAATTTATTTAAAGGAAGTTAAACTTTAAGTTATGATTAAATACTTGATGGAGTATCTTGAGATTTTATTTCGAAACTGTTGAGGAACTTGAAATTTAAAATTAGATCATATATTGGTAGAGGACCAAGAAGCAAGCAAGTCACCCTAATGGGATACAAGTATTCCTCATTAATTGTCATGATAGTTGTATGTACTCGAGTGTAGTCATCTGCCAAACTATGTGAAGATATCTCAATCTTGATTCACTCGACATTCCCTCAAACCTAGATTTTATCGTGACTTTCTAACCATTTGAAACTTGAGAAATGATTAGATTGTTCCTTAATCATACCTCATCTAAGTGGCTATCATATCTCTAGAAACTGTATTCCTAACTTATTTTACCTTGATCTACTGAAAACTGAATTGTCTTTATTTCCTGCTTTAACATTGGTCATTTATTTTGTGCGTTAACCATTATCTCATGAACTTCCACTTTCTATTTTAAATTCTTTTGTGCCCTTTACCGTGACTTCGATATTTGGAGCACAACACTAGACTTTTCCTTCCCATAAGTTTCATATGTAAGACCTAGACGAGCCCACCTTCATGTAGGTATATCACGTGCCACTAAAACACCTCTCCTTGTATTCTATTTTCATGATATGACTTTGGGTCATAAGAGACTAAACTATAACCCTTACCATGGAACCAATATACTTTCTAGCTATAGATATGGGCTCAGCCTCGACTCAAATTCTTCGACCCAATACATGATTGTGATCTATTAAATTATTTAAATGCTTAACCTTGCATTTTATCGTGACTGCTTAACCCTTGTCATTTATTTTCATGTCTTATCTCGATTCACTTAGACACATAGCATCTGTCGCTCTTCAATATTGCAATTCTTACCTTTCTTCTTTCCCATTTAAATTGCTTTACTATTATTTCACTATGAATCCTCCATAGTTTATGCAACCTTGATCCTTGTATGATTCCCTCAGCCGAAATGAAATTTATCATGACATCCTTTGGATAGAAAGAGATTAGATTAAGAAAACCCCCTAGAGGATAGTAGTGGTATAGTTGAATAAAATGATTGAAAATGCAAAAGTGACATCTTGCGATAAACCTTATTAGGCGGAGTATATTTTATGATCAAATGAGAGTAGATTCTTGAACGACAAATTGGTTCTTCGTGGCAATCTATGGCTAAGGAAAATTTTATGAGACGATAAATAGAGTGTTGAAGCTTATTAGATTTCAAGAAGGGAGTAAATTCTTAAACTTGTAATGATTTAACTATGTGATGAATGTGAAGGTCATATTAAGGGGAGGTTGATTTTTACTCTCGACTAAATTAAGTGAAGAAATTTATATAAATTCTTAAAGGAAATTTTGCAAAAGAAAACTAGCTTAAAAGAAAATATGTAGGAAGAAAAGTATTAGAGATTTATTGAATTGGAAGTTTAGAATTATCAAAATCCTACGATTATGGATATAGTTATCTATCGAAGTAACCTTGATTGTCTTCGACTAAATTGAGTAAGGGTTGACTAAATTATTTTGGAAAATTTTGAAAGACGAGATTCGGTTTGAGGAAAATATTTGCTAGAGATTGATTGAATCCAAAACTTTAAATTAAAGACGTTCTATTAGGAGATATCGAAGGTATATATGGGTTGGCATCTAATATTTTGTTCATAAATCTCAAATTTAGGAAGGTATGTTTTGCAAAAAAAAAAATGAAGTTCGATGAAATATCAATTGGGAGAAGAAATAATTTTTGAAGATTAGTGGTAAAAGGATAACGACGATTCAAAGAGTTAACGGAATTTAAAACCACAAGTGACTCGAAACTAACGAGCTCGTAATCAAGATTGAGATAAGGAAGTTATTACCCATTGACAAGGTTGCAAGTTTATAGGATAATGTGAGCATTGGTTGATTTAAACACTCATAGGTTGTCATGCATTGACCATCTTCGAGCTGTTGATTCTATTCGATTAGAATGATCTAAATTACCCATTTCTCCCTCTCTCCTCGACCGAGGATTTTATCGACTAAATTCTTCCAAATCCCCTTCGCCCTACCTGCCCTAATTACTCCTAAATTTCGAGGACGAAATTCTTTTAAGTTGGGTAGGATGTAAAACCCCTAAATTTCTACTACAATTTTTTTTAAATATTTTAAATTTGTATTTTCACTTCGTATTTGTACGTCGCATGCTAATTTGCATTTTCCGTACCCTCTCCGAGTGCGAATTTACGCGAGGAACATATTTTTAGAAAACATTTTTATATAGCTCTCAAATATCAGGTGATAAATATTTTTATTTATTTATTGATTGATTGATTTATTTAATTGTTTATTTTATTGCTAAAAGTCGCAAAAAAAGCATCCCATTAAATTTTTCCCAAAAAAAATTTATTCAATTATGGTTATGATATTATAAATGTTTACTTGCAATTACATGAATCTAATTCATGTATAGATTTAAATATCTAATTTTAGAAATTAATATTATGCTAATTTTTACAAATTATAAGAAGATAATTCTAAATTTATTTTTATGAATTAAAACAATATTTGATTTATTGGATAACTTTAAAATGATTTTTTTTAAATATACGATTATCTAGCTTTCGAAAGGATATTTTTGTTTTAAATTAAAAGTGATTTAATTTATATTTGATTTTTGAATTATTTAAATGGGATTTAAACAAACCCAAGCCTTATCCAACTGGGAATTTCCACCTCCTATAAAAGGAGAGGTACTCCTCCAAATTTCTCAACCACAATTTATACCCCATTGTGCATCGTGTCCGTGCCTCCCATCTACTAAAATTCCCACCAATACAAATATAATTAATCGGGGCCGACAATTTCGGACCTCCATTCTATCGTGTCAAACACCCTCGACGCGACGAAACCTACCCAACTGCCGTCCTAAGCCATCGACCGCAGACCCAGCTAATTCACCACCACCATCAGTAATTACAACCACCCCGCCACCACCGCGGTAGCCGACTCACTTCCGACAGCACCCCGACACCGACAACACACAAACCTCCATCACAGTCACCCCCCCGTCCCCGTCTCCGACTACAGCCCATCATCCACCACCATCGCAGCTACCACCACCATCATCACCACCACAAACCACCACAGTAAGAAAAGGGGGAGAACCCTCACCTTCGCAGTGACCCCGTAGCCGTGCGGAGATCCCCAGATCCGCCACCGAGCTCCGCCCGCAGCGGTCGCCGGCGAGCCACCTCGCCCTTCGCCTGAACCGCTGCTACAGCCGCCTCCCGCGCCGATCTTCTCCGACGCGTGTCTCCGTTCCAGCCCGACGCCGCCCGGCATGAGCCGTCCCTCCGTCTCCGCGATCGCCACCTCGCCAAGGTTCGGCGTCGTCTCTTCCAGCCGCTGCCGACCGCCGGGTCGATCACCAGCACCCACGCCAGTCCCGGCCACCGCGTGGGCCCGCGTAGCCTCTCCGTGCCTTGTTCCCCTCCGTCTCGTCCCCCTCCGATGAGTGTCGGCGACAGCCCCTGGAAGCCCCCTGTAAGTCGCCTCTTCCCCACCATCTCTTTCCCCTCTCGCACTTTCCTCTCTCTAACCCTCTCTCTCTCTCTCCACCCTTTCTTCAGTATAAAGGAGCAGCCTTTGTGTATTAAAGTGATATTTATTATATTTATTATTATTATTATTATTATTATTATTATTATTATTATAACTGTTATTAGTATTATTTAGTATTAATATTACTGTTATTATTAGTAATAATATTATTATTATCATTATAGAGTGTTATTATTATTATCCTTAATATTAGCTTTATTATTATTATTATTAATATTAATATTCATTGGCTATATTGATAGTATATGTACACATTATTATTTTCACTATTACTTAACTGAAAAAATGTTTTCTAGCAAACTTCAACTTAAATTTTTCTTTTTGAATTATATGTACATATGTTTGACCGGTTATATTTTTTTGAAGTGTATTAAATTATGAAATTTAATTTCCACCTTAAACCTATTTACAACATGGAGTATTTTTGACTAATAAGATATAATGTTCAAAATTATTATATATACATATTTTCATAGTACATTCGTAAGTGAAGTTTTTACAAGCAAACATGTTTTTTTAAAATAATATAAATATTTTTCTAAGAATTTGTATATTCATCTACTCCCCAAAAATTTTCCAATTATCCCATTGCTCACGACTAATCATGTCCTATTGTCTCGTGACTTCGAACCCCCTACATACTGGCATTGGCAATTGGACAGTACAAGACTTGTCAGAATACCGCACCATACTAGGCGACAACCCAGGCAAGACACCTTGCCTTTACCAATATCATGTATGCTTTTCCTTTATGTTGTTCTTTCAAAATTTTATATATATGCAAATTATTATATTTTATGCAATTGGCTTAGAGTTAAGGGACCACCGTGTGTTTAGTTCATCTCATAAACTGTCACGATGTGCCACGGATTGTGTGTGAGTTGTAAGTCGTATATAGATACGAACTTGCGTGCTGACTGATCATTGGTGCGTACAGGCCGTGCGTTAGGGTATAACTGCTAATAGATTTGTGTAGAAGACTTGGCAGTTATTAAGGATTAAATAGTGTCGTAAGTCGACACATGTGTAGTATCATGGGGAGGGGGGAGACAGTTATTAGCGTAGGGGCTACATGTTCAGTACACACATAGATTTAGGCCGATAGTGTCTCGTATGAGCGCTACTTACTGCCCCGGGGCCGATAGTTCTCGTATGAGAGCTACTTTCTGCCCATGGTCGATAGTGTCTCTTATGAGCGCTACCTACTATCACTCTCTCTCCATCTATGCTGAACACCTAAGCTCCTGTGTAGAACGTTGTCTTCTCAAAGTGTATTTCACATAGAATGGCTAGGAACCTTTACGCATGTATATTTTCTATTGAGCTCTTACTATTCAGTTTATGTCATGATATTATGTGTCTTGTTACGTCCCTCTAAGGACCTAGTTTTTTCCCAGGTGTGTGTTCATGTTTTCTGCAGGTGTTCTAGCCAAGGCCGTGATCTTTCCCATTTCTCGAAGATGATTGCTCTTGGTTCGTTTTATCATTTTTTCGATCATTTCCTTGTACATTTATTTCATTAAGATAGTTGGTAGTGGACTTTGTCTCCGTCCAACGTTTGTACCATAACTATTCAAGTTGATTCTATCTCTATTTTATTATATATTTGTGGATGAGATTTAGCATGTCTTGGTTTTCTACATTTACAGCTTATGTATATATACGAGTCGTATATTTACTCGTATGTATACAGCTGGCATGATACGTATCTAGTCCCAAGTATTTTGGGACTGGGGCGTTACATCAAGGAAAGTTCGAAAGGTAATTTATCCTTGTATTACGAAATCGGGAGTTTGCATCCAGAGAAATACTGGTGAGGCATAACTTCGGATAACGGCATCATGGTTAAATATGTTTCTCGAATTGTACTTGGACCACTCCCTAAGCATTTTGACTAACATATTGTCCTTTATTTTGCAAAAATTGTTTAAAAATATTTCACGAATATTAGCCAAGTTAAGTTCTGGAACCTATATTATCTGGCGTGGCAGCTGTGCACTGCAGCCATCCGTTGTATTATGGAACAAGAAAGTTAATCGCAGCCAGATGCACACTAGCGCGATAGTAACTTCATGTGACGTTATTATGGAGGTATATGGTTCTTGAGTTTTACTTCGACTACGTCCTATGCATCTCGTTGGCCTCGTACTATTCTTGGAAATATTTCGACAATCTTTCATGTCTTGCTTGACCCTTACCTTCTCTGAATATTGATATAGATTGTTAGACCCAGTCTTAGGCCCTTGTTACCTTCTATTTTTGATGACTGAAATAGCCAAACCTTGTTAACAGATTATGTAGTGTAACTATAATATGTTAATGTGTTATTGTGATGAGTATATTTTTCTTGGGGATTCATTGGGTTAAGCTTATAGGACAGATATGAGTGACTGACTATAATGGACTTAGAAACCATTAAGAACGATTTGTTTGATAGTATAGATTGATCATAAGGTATCTAAGATGGAGAAATAAAATATCATATTTTGTGACTACGGATTAAGGACTAGAATCTTGTGCTTAGATTAGAGGGTTGAACATTGTAAGACTTTGATGACCAAGTGATTATTGGTTATCTACAAGCCATTTACTTACGATTGGAGGATAGATCGATATGTAGAATGAAAAAGAAGAAGATAACATTGCGTGCAAGATCGGAAGATAGCAGGAACAAAACAAGGACATATGTTCATGGGTAATAAATAAATCGGTAAATGAATTAAGAGTTTGAATTTGAGGGTTTATATTCAGGAGTTCTTGAGTAAAAGAGAGAAGGCTCAATGCCAAGAATAGGTTTTGAATGTATAAATTCAGGGAGCTTGTGATAAATAGGATAAAGATACTTAGGATGAGATAAGGAAACAAATAAATTGCTTTTGAGATTGAAATTTTGGTGGATGGCCAATCATTGTTGATATATATATACGTATCTCGATGATGACCTATATTTTAGAGTATATGTAAAGGTTCTTATTGATATGAAGATTCTAAGGGGTAAAATGACATAGTTTTTATGGAAGAAGCATGTTGAACCTGAACCAAATGATTGTAGAAAGAAACAGCATAGGCGATCACAAAGGTAGCATATTGAGTACTGTAGCCATAGCAGTTGCATGTTTTAGCTTGACCTATTGGATGATTTTAATTTCGAGGACGAAATTTTTATAAGGTGGGTAGGATGTGAGCACCCTAAATTTCGGGTTGATTTTTTTAATTTTTCTGATTGAATTAGTTTCAATAAATAATTTATTCTGTTTAATTTATCTTTAAATGTACTTTTCCATGCCTTTGATATTTGGAGCATCAGGGATGCCAGTCTCTGGAAACTTTTTTCTTGAAGTTTGTAGTAGACGAGATTATCTTCGTTTTGATATATCATGTCCCACTTAAACTCGTATCACCCTCGAAATCCGTGTTACGTATTTTCGTATACGTGTACATATTTCGGGTCCGTATTTTTATTAGTCATGGTTAGCTAGTCATGATTTTATTTTTAGCATGTTGCATTGGCATGGTTATTTTGGCATTTCATTGGTTATGGCTTAGCTTGGTTCGGTTTAGCTTGGTTTGGTTTACTTTTGGGTTCATCATGAACCCAAAAAAAACCCTACCGACCACCACCATCATTATTTAAAACCCAATCCCCTTTCTCTCTCATATTTACTCTTCATTTATTTCTTCATCTTCTTCCTCTTAACTTCTCCACCTACCAAGAGAAGCTTAGGCAAGTGCAACTTGCTTCATGGAGAAATTTTATTTTTGTTGTTCTATTGTCTTCCTCGCGAGATTCTAAGATACTTTAGAACTTGGCATCTTCCATTTTGATGGATATTTTCTTGTAGATCTAAGTTTATATTATTTTTGATTTTTTGGGTTTTGATCTATTAAACTTCATTATATTCATGTTTTGATTGTTTGTTGTAGAGAATTCGATTTTACCCAAGATAGACCTTTGAAAAGTTGGATTTCGACTTGTTTTGAGGAAGTTATGGCCAAAAGCAATTTTGGCCATTTCTATGTTCATCTGTGCTGATTTTGGCAGGGACGATAAATAGTACCCAGCCGCATAAGGGTACTGCATAGTGCCGCATAGTGCCCAGCCGCATAAGGGTGCTGCATAGTGCCGCATAGTATCCAGCCGCATAAGGGTGCTACATAGTGCCGCATAGTGCCCAGTCGCATAAGGGTGCTGCATAGTACCGTATAGTGTCCAGCCGCATAAGGGTGCTGCATAGTGCCGTATAGTGTCCAGCCGCATAAGGGTGCCGCATAGTGCCTAGCCGCATAAGAGTGCTGTATAGTGCCGCATAGTGCCCAGCCGCATAAGAGTGTTGTATAGTGCCGCATAGTGTCCAACCGCATAAGGGTGCCGCATAGTGCCCAGCCGCATAAGAGTGCTGCATAGTGCCCAGCCGCATGAGGGTGCTGCATAGTGCCGCATAGTGCCCAGCCGCATAAGGGTGCTGCATAGTGCCGCATAGTGCCCAGCCGCATAAGGGTGCTGCATAGTGCCCAACCGCATAAGGGTGCTGCATAGTGCCGTATAGTGTCCAGCCGCATATGGGAGTGCCGCATAGTGCTGAATAGTGTCACATAGTGCTTAATAGTGCCGCATAATGCCTATTTTGGCTGTTTTTGACTATTTTAAGTCCTATTTGGCTGAATTGTGGCCAGAATTTCTCCCAACTCCTAACATGAAAGTTGTAGATTTTTTTTTTGGCTTCAAGAATATGTTATTAGTTATTTTATGCAAGTTTTTCTCATTCATGATAATGTAAGAATAGAACACGATAATGGCCCGCTGTGGCGCACTCTCTTGACAAGTAAACTGACATGATATATCTCGATATGCTGTTACGACAGCTAGCCTGACATAACAAGTAGACACGACCTCAATACCGTGGGCGATTATGTTTGTACAAATAAATCAATACTGTCTTGCATCATGTCTAGGATAGGGATCCCTGAGTACCACGGTCAGGGATACCTACTACAATTGACTAAGGCTAATAAACTAGAATAATTCAGTAGACATGAAGAGATTCCCAACTACAGACAATCCCGTTATCTAGGCGCATTAAGTGGACTTGTAACCTACCGACGAGTAAGACACATTTTCAGCACAGAGTCACGTGTTGTATTTTTCATAAACGGACATTCGACCTGGATAACCAGATGGTCTGTAGGACTTGTGGCTGTTGGGATAATCTTATTGCATCTTGCTAGTAACTAAGCCTGTGATAATCTTAGTTAGTTAAAAGTATCAAGCCGTACTCTTGATTGGATGTGATTGATTGGATGGAGATTACTCCAGCTTAGTCTTATCATGATCCTGTGCAAGATTGTGACATGACATGATTATTGATGCTTGCCTTAACAATAACGATAGGGGGTCCAGTTCTATTTAGGCGAAGGGTTACAACCCCGGTCCTTGTTTGGTTTAAGGGTTATAACCTGGCTTCCGGAGCAGTTCTGTGTCCTCTCTTCGTTTATTATCTTATTTCAACCCCATGCCATGTTCGTCATGTTTTACCTTACTTTAATACCATGATTATTTATACTGGCCTTAACAATAAAGATCAGGGGTCCAGTTCTGTTCAGGCAAAGGGTTACAACCCCGGTCCTTGTTTGGTTTAAGGTTTGTAACCTGGCTCCCAGAGCAGTTCTGTGTCCTCTCTTCGTTTATTGTCTTCACTGTACCAATAGTATTTGAGACGGATCTCTATTCAGGTGAAGGGTTACAACTTAGGTCCTTGTTTGGTTTAAGGGTTGTGACCGGGCTACTTGAATGGTTTCCTCGTACTCAGTTTACTGTTGTTATCTCTACTATTATCAATTTTTTATTTATTATCTTAAATATTCTATTGTGATATGCTGGTTTTAGTTTCTAAGTGAAGCCTCCTTTATGGTACTTGCTCTTTCTGGGGTCTGACCCAGCTGGTTTTGTATGGCCAGATATCGGAGCAGCACCAGAGGATCTACTGTATTCCAGCCAGATGGTGACCACCAGGCATAACCCTGGCAACGAGTGGGTTTCTTTTTGTCCTCCCACTTTATTGTAAAATTATTCTTTTGAGGCGTTTAGCCGACGAGCACGTGTTAGCTCAGTTGCAGCTTTACTTACTGTCTGCCTACGGGCTGTAACATGATTGACAAATCCTAGGGTTGATCATGTATTGACTAAAACTCTTGCCAGTCTTGACATTTTGTACGACTAGCTTCATGATCATCCGAATATGTAATGTATGGGACGCCTTACTATTGTATATTTGGTGCTCTGACATCTTGTAACTATTACTACTTGCTTGTGATTGAGACAATAGGCTTGTTCATGACCATAGGAGACTGTTGGCTTGTAGTTATACCCTCATGTATCTAGACAGCCGTGACCGTATAACGAGGTGGATTGCACTTCAATATACGTAGCTGGCTATGTACGCCCCCGCTCTCCAGTATTCTGGTTCTGGAGCGTTACATGGTTTAAGTGGTGGCCCATGCAGGTCTTGTAAATCAAGATATGTGAGGGTTTACCGAATAGATGTCTCAATCAGTACTCGCCCTTGATCTCTGTTCATATTTTCAAATTCCTGAGAATCTTGACTTGATCACATGTTTGTATCGTTGATCTGTCCTGGTCCTTCCTTATTGTTCCCTATGTCGTCTTCTTCGACGGTATTATTCCTGGACCTACCGATCAGCAAGGCGGAGCACCTCCTGCGGACAAGTAGCAACCTGGAGATCAAGCCCAACATTCAGGAGTAGCCTCCAGAGTCATGCCTACCGAAGGGGAACCACCAGTTCAATCCGTCCAGCCTGGGGATCCTGATGATGGCACTTTGGTGGGTTTCATCAGGTCACTATTAGCCTCCCAGGATCGTCGAGGAGATGCCTTGCACCAGGCGGTGGCAGACGCTTTGACCAGAGGAGGTCATCAGGGTAATAGCGCGACCAACAGCTTCAAGCGCTTGAACCCTCCCTTCTTCGACGGCAGTGTAGATGCGATCGCAGCAGATGCATGGCTTCAGGACACAGAGGTGATTCTAGAAGCAACCAGGACTCCAGAGAACGAGAAGGTGGCCGTGGTGCGCCTGCAGTTATTGGATCTTGCCCGCAGCTGGTGGACGGCGCAGGCCGTTGGATTAGTGGCCCCTATTTCATGGGCAGTATTCAGGAAGAGATTCCAGACCAAGTACTTCGATGCTGTAGCTCGGTACGATCTACAGACGAGGTTCACCAATCTGAAGCAGATGGACAGGACGATCGATGGATATGCGGCCGAGTTTTCCAGGCTTAGTCGGTTTGCTTCCACCTTGGTGGTGACCGAGTTCGATAGAGCCCAGCGGTTCCAGCAGAGGCTCCACCTAGAGATTTTATTGGCGGTGGAGCAGTTTGAGCATCAGACTTTTGATGCAGTGTTGAGAGCAGCCCGGAGGCATGAGTATACCTCCCAGAGGATCGTGGATAGGACCGGAGGTCGGAAGCGATCTCACGGCCAAATGAATCAGTCATCAGCACCAGCCCCGGCAGCCAGGACTTTGACCATTGGAGCTCCGAGGCGGGCGGCCTCAGTGACGTCGGTTCAGCATTCAACCCCGATACACCCTCAGCAGCAGAAGCAGAAGCAGTCTTCCGCAGTGGGATATTTACACTGCGGGAAGCCAGGGCACGTGGTATCAGAGTGTCGCAGAGCACAGGATTTGTGCTTGGTTTGTCGTGCCCCGGACCACAGGGTTGGGAACTGCCCGAACAGGGGAAGTTCGTCAGCCTTCTCTAGTCTTTCAGTTAGAGGACCAGCACCAGCCCAGCAGCAACAGCAGCTGCAGTACCCGTTCCCGAGACCATTGCCGACGCAGGCCCGGGCATTCCAGCAGCAGAGACCGTAGCAGTATGCCCAAGCCCTGATCCAGAGCAGGCAGAGGAGTTTTCAGCAGAGGGGACCCGTACCCAGAGGACATGGTCAAGTGCTGGCCTTGACCATGGAAGAAGAAGGATTAGCACCAGGAGAGGTAGTGGCAGGTACTATTCTCGTCAACACCTTTCCAGCTTCAGTATTATTTGATTCTGGTGCCTCGCATTCATTTATGTCTGCACGATTTGCGACACGGGTAGGATTGGAGCCCGAGTCATTATCAGTAAGGCTTAATATACTTACTGGTAACGGACTTGTAGGAGTAGATAGAGTGTTTTCCTCGTGTCGGGTCGTAGTTAGTGGTAGAGAATTCCCCGCTAGATTGATAGAGTTTCCGATGGCCGATTATGATGTGGTCTTAGGGATGGATTGGTTGAAGGACCAGTATGCTAGGATAGACTGCCACATTGGCTGGGTTATTTTTAGCATTCCAGGCGAGACGAAGTTTTCCTTCTTCCGAGGCGAAGTTGAACCTTCTCCACCAGTATTGCGGATGGCAGTAGTAGAAGCAGTTCAATTTCCCAGAGTAGTCGAGGAGTTTCCAGATATTTTTCCAGAAGAGCTTCCAGGGATGCCGCCAGAGCGAGAGATCGAGTTTACCATCGACTTGATTCCCGGGACAGCCCCAGTGTCAGAGAGAGTCTACAGGATGGCGCCGTCATAACTAAAGATATTGTACAAGATGATTGAAGAACTCAGAACCAAGGGATTCATTCGTGCTAGTGGATCGCCTTAGGGAGTCTCGATGCTTCTTTTGAAAAAAGAAGGATGGTACGTCCAGATTATGTGTAGATTATCGTACTTTGAACTCAGTGACAATCAAGAACAGATACCCTCTCCCGAGGATAGATGACTTGTTTGATCAACTCAAGGGGGTAACAGTATTCTCGAAGATCGACTTGCGATCAGGATACCATCAGATCAGAGTCAGAGAGCAGGACATCCCGAAGACAGCGTTCAGATCGAGGTATGGGCATTGGGAGTTCCTTGTAATGCCATTTGGAGCAACCAATGTGCCGACAGTATTCATGGACCTCATGAATTGTATCTTTATGCCTTATTTGGATCAGTTCGTGATTATGTTCATGGACGACATCCTGGTCTACAGTAAGAGTGAGGCGGAGCATGGGCATCATCTCAGAATTGTCCTCCAGATTCTCAGAGAGCACCAGTTATATGTTAAGTTCAGTAAATGCGAGTTCTGGCTCGATCGCATTTCGTACTTGGGTCATATCATCACCAGAGGAGGAGTAGAAGTGGATCCCCAGAAGATCGTGGCCATTGAAATGTGGCCGGTATCTAGCACAGTGGCAGAAGTCCGTAGTTTTCTTGGATTGGCCGGTTACTACCGGCGATTTGTTTCAGACTTTGCTCGAATTTCAGTGCCATTGACCCAGTTGACCCGTAAGGATGTGCAGTTTACTTGGACAGCAGAGTGCCAGGATTCTTTTGAGAGGTTGAAGCGAGGCTTGATGACGGCTCCTATTCTCACGCTTCCAGATGGAACCGGAGGGTTCTCGGTGTATTGTGATACTTCGAGCAGAGGTTTAGGATGTGTTCTGATGCAGCATGGGAAGGTAATAGCTTATGCGTCATGACAACTTCGTGATCATGAGAGGAATTATCCAACCCATGACTTGGAGCTGGCAGCAGTAGTGTTTGTACTTAAGCTTTGGAGGCACTACTTGTATGGAGATAAGGTAGAGATTTTTACCGACCATAAGAGTCTGAAGTATGTGTTCACCCAGAAGGATCTTAACATGCGTCAGAGGAGATGGCCATAGCTGCTTATGGATTATAACATCAACTTGCAGTATCATCCTGGGAAGGCCAACGTTGTTGCGGATGTATTGAGCAGAAGAGCCGGAGTTTATTTTCTAACAGCGCAACCGGAGCTGTTAGCCGATCTTCGGAAGATGGGAATAGAAGTTGTCCTTCCTACCCATGTGGCATTGATGGCCAGCATACAGGTTCAGTCCAACATAGTCGAGAGGATCCGGATGGCGCAGTCAGCAGATTCCAAGCTTCAGCGACTCAGAGCAGAGTGTGAGGCATAACGAAGACCAGAATTATGTATCCATGAAGACGGTACACTTCGACATGGTATGCATCTTTGTGTACCCAGTGGAGATATCAGACAGAAGATCATGGCAGAGGCCCACAGTTCGCAGTAGAAACATTCCGGTGGCATGAAGATGTACCGTGATATCTGCCAGCACTTTTGGTGGAATGGGATGAAGAGGGAGATAGCCCGGTTTGTCTCTCGTTGTTTAGTCTGCCAACAAGTTAAGGCTGAACATCAGAGACCAGCTGGACTACTTCAACCATTGCTAATTTTCGAGTGAAAATGGGAGCATATAACCATGGATTTTGTGACTGGATTGCCTAGATCTCCGGCTGGCAGAGATGCTATTTGGGTTGTCATGACAGGCTCACAAATGTGGCTCACTTTCTTCCGTTCAGAGTTGGTCAGTCGACGGCTCAGCTAGCGGAGATGTATCTCCGGCAGATTGCCAGATTGCACGATGTACCAGTCAGTATCACCTCGGATAGAGATTCAAGATTTACGTCGCACTTTTGGCGTAGCCTGCAAGAGAGTTTGGGAACTCGTCTCCAGTTCAGCTCAGCATATCACCCACAGACAGATGGCCAGTCAGAACGCACGATCCAGACTCTCGAAGACATGTTGAGATCTTGTACACTCGACTTCGGTGGTTCGTGAGAAGATCACCTGCACCTGGTAGCTTTCTTGTACAACAACAGTTTTTAAGCTAGTATCCAGATGACACCGTTCGAGGCACTGTATGGTAGGAAGTGCCGATCCCCGCTAGCATGGGACGATGTCGGGGAGAGGCATATGCTCGGTCCAGAAATAATTGCTCAGACCGATGAGGTGGTCAGGAGAGTTAGAGATCATCTTCGAGTTGCCCAAGATCGCCAGCGTCATTGGGCCGATTCTCATCGGCGCCCACTTGAGTTTTCTGTCGGCGACCATGTATTCCTGAGGATTTCGTCTAACCGTGGCGTCATTCGTTTCGGCGTACGGAGAAAGCTTAGTCTTAGGTATATAGGGCTATTTGACATTCTGGAGCGAGTAGGAGATGTATCCTATCGTCTCGCTCTTCCACCATCGCTACGCGAGGTGCATGACGTATTCTATGTATCCTAACTGCGACGGTATATCCCGGACTCGAGCCACATCCTGGATCATTCGGAATTGGTTGTTGGTACCAACCTTTCGTATGAGGAGAGGGACGTGTCTATATTGGACCGAAGAGAGAAGACACTCAAGAACAAGACTATCAAGTTAGTCCGAGTTACTTGGGGTCATCACTATTTGGGTGAGTCAACGTGGGAGCGTGAGGATGATATCCGATCGCGATAATCCGACCTGTTTGACTCGTGAGGTATAATATCTTTCTTATGCCTTACACTTCGAATCATTGCTTGCATATTTGATTGCTTGATTGATTGCTTAGCTGTAGATTGCATCTGATAGTGTAACCTGTCCCGACACCTCTAGTCTCTTTAATTAAATTCCGAGGACGAAATTCTGTTAAGGTGGGTAGAGTTGTCACCCTCGAAATCCGTGTTACGTATTTTCGTATACGTGTACATATTTTGGGTCCGTATTTTTATTAGTCATGGTTAGCTAGTCATGATTTTATTTTTAGCATGTTATATTGGCATGGTTATTTTGGCATTTCATTGGTTATGGCTTAGCTTGGTTCGGTTTAGCTTGGTTTGGTTTGCTTTTGGGTTCATCATGAACTAAAAGAAAACCCCTACCTACCACCACCATCATCATTAAAACCCGACCCCCTTTCTCTCTCATCTTTACTCTTCATTTATTTCTTCATCTTCTTCCTCTTAACTTCTCCACCTACCAAGAGAAGCTTAGGCAAGTGCAACTTGCTTCATGGAGAAACTCTATTTTTGTTGTTCTATTATCTTTCTCGCGAGATTCTAAGATACTTTAGAACTCGACATCTTCCATTTTGATGGATATTTTCTTGTAGATATAAGTTTATATTATTTTTGGTTTTCTTGGATTTTGATCTATTAAACTTCATTATTTTCATGTTTTTATTGTTCCATGTTGTAGAGAGTTCGATTTTACCCAAGATAGACCTTTAAAAAGTTGGATTTTGACTTGTTTTGAGGAAGTTATGGCCAAAAGCAATTTTGGCCATTTCTGTGTTCATCTGTGCTGATTTTGGCAGGGACGATGAATAGTGCCTAGCCGCATAAGGGTGCTGCATAGTGTCGCATAGTGTCTCCCAGCCGCATAAGGGTGCTGCATAGTGCCGCATAGTATCCAGCCGCATAAGGGTGCTGCATAGTACTGCAAAGTATCCAGCCGCATAAGGGTGCTGTATAGTGCCGCATAGTGTCCAGCCGCATAAGGGTGCTGCATAATGCCGTATAGTGTCCAGTCGCATAAGGGTGCTGCATAGTGCCGCATAGTGCCCAGTCGCATAAGGGTGCCGCATAGTGTCCAGCCGCATAAGAGTGCTGCATTGTGCCGCATAGTGTCCAGCCGCATAAGAGTGCTGCATAGTACCGCATAGTGCCCAGCCGCATAAGGGTGCCGCATAGTGCCCAGCCGCATAAGAGTGCTGCATAGTGCCGTATAGTGCCCAGCCGCATAAGAGTGCTGCATAGTGCCGCATAGTGCCCAGCCGTACCAGGGTGCTGCATAGTGCCATATAGTGCCCAGCAGCATATGGGTGCTGCATAGTGCTGTATAGTGTCCAGCCGTATAAGGGTGCTCTATAGTGCCGCATAGTGTCAAGCCGCATATGGGAGTGCCGCATAGTGCTGAATAGTGCCGTATAGTGCCTATTTTGGCTGTTTTTGGCTATTTTAAGTCCTATTTGGCTGAATTGTGGCCAGAATTTCTTCCAACTCCCAACATGAAAGTTGTAGATCTTTTTCTTGGCTTCAAGAATATGTTATTAGTTATTTTATGCAAGTTTTTCTCATTCATGATAATGTAAGAATAGAACACGATAATGGCCCGCTGTGGCGCACTCTTGACAAGTAAACTCACATGATATATCTCGACATGCTGTTACGACAGCTAGCCTGACATGACAAGTAGGAATGACCTGGACACCATGGGCGATTATGTTTGTACAAATAAACCAATATTGTCTTGCATCATGTCTAGGATAGGGATCCCTGAGTACCACGGTCAGGGATACCTACTGCAATTGACTAAGGATAATAAACTAGAATAATTCAGTAGGCATGAAGAGATTTCCAGCTACAGACAATTCCGTTATCTAGGCGCATTAAGTAGACTTGTAGCCTACCAACGAGTAGGGCACATTTCCAGCACAGAGTCACGTGTTGCATTTTTCATAAACGGACATTCGACCTGGATAACCGGATGGTCTGCAGGACTTGTGGCTGTTGGGATAATCTTATTGCATCTTGCTAGTAACTAGGCCTGTGATAACCCTAGTTAGTTAAAAGTATCAAGCCGTACTCTTGATTGGCCGTGATTGATTGGATGGAGATTATTCCAGCTTAGTCTTATCCTGATCCTGATCCTGGCACGTATTTCGGTGCAAAACGGGTCCCACATTTCGGGTCAACGGGACTTTTTGACGCCGGCTCATCGGAATCCAATTCTGGATATACCGTTGAGTTCGTATCGTCATTCTGGACTTGTTGACATATAATTTGCTGAGTTTTGAGGACATTGGCTCTAACACGCTTTTCGTGCAAATCGGAATTTTAATGTCCTGGTCAACGGACCAATTTGAGATCGGGTCAACGGAATCCAATTCTGGATATACCGTTGGGTTCGTATCGTCATTCTGAATTCGTGGACATGTAATTTGTTAGGTTTAGTGGACTAGTATTCTTGTACATTTTTGGTGCAAAACGGGTCCGACACGGACACCGTTTTGACTCGAAATTACCTTTTTGCCCCTGTGTCCAAATTAGACTTATGGATAGGCTATCCTAGCTAATTTGACCATTCTGGACACGTTGGTAATGGTTGTTTCATCATCCGACAACATCTGTAGGTTTTTACCATATTATTATAATCTTTCTCCTTTTGTGGTATTTTGAGATCCATCGATTCCAGTGATTTCACAACCACTGAAATTGAATGTGTTGATCCTATAGATGTTTATAGAGACTAGCCTTGACCCTGTTTGACAATGGTTGACTACTTTAACTGAACGTCGAAGTAGAGTCAGCATTGACCTAGGTTAGACTAGTTTTGACCTTGGTTGACCACAGTTGACTATTTTGACCAAAAGTCAACCATAGCCTAAATTGACTAGAACTGGACCAGAGTTGACCAGTTGACCCAAAGTCAACTATTAGTCAACATTAGTCAAGTTTGACCAGAGTTGACCAGTTGACCAAAGTCAACTGTAAGTCAACCCTTGACTTAGATTGACCTAGTTTGACTTGCCATGACCTAGTTTGACCTAGTATGACTTGATTTTACTTCCAAACCCTTATATTGATACAGTATTTGTCACGACCCGTACCCCTTTTTTTTTAAAACGGATACGAGATGTGTCCAAGCCAGCCTACGCCGCAGTGTCGGCGGTAGAACGCTGTTAGGGCCATGAAGATCAAATCACAAATAATGCTCATTCATATAATTGATTTAACTTACAATATTCACAAATTTTATATTTGCAGAAAAATATAAACTTGTACAAATAGTTGAATGACTACAACTCCACTATCTAGCTAGTCTCTAGGCTTTTGTCTGCAAGTATACCCGTCACTCCCAAGCTAAGTGAATCCACGGCTAACCTGAAAAATATTGGTTTCCAGTCAGGAATGGAACGAGCACAATTCACTGAATACAATTTCAATAAATAAAAATGACTATAAAACAAAGGTTAGACATCAATCATGAGTTTTGAAAATAAACAGTAAAGACGGAAAATTAGTAGTAAATAAATAAACAAAATACTTTCCCAATCGTAGAAGTACCTTTGATATGTGATCGGTCTCGGGACAATTACACGACACTGTCTACACTGTCTAAAGTTATACTGTCTACACTGTCTAAAGTTACACTGTCTACACTGTCTAAAGTTACAATGTCTACAGCAAATAATGCAATAAAGAAACATGATATACTTTAAAATAATAAATCACTATTTACACTGTCTAATTGTAATAATAAATCACTGTCTACACTGTCTACTTTGCAATAATAAATCACTGTCTACACTGTCTAAGGTCAGATCACACATCCTTGTACTTCTCATTCCCGACTCAACAATTTATAATAGAAAATAATCACATAACCAATGGCCAACCAATGAAATATAGTGAAAATCAATATCGAAATGCAGACAATAACTGTACTCGCCTGTGGTCCTATGCTGGTGAAACCGACAATCTGAACCACTCAATGTGCCACAATAGTCAAATACTCGTACAACAGTCCCCAAAAGCTGAAATAAATATTACCAATGTTCTTAGAATAGTCAAAATAGCTAGGATCGCCTGTCCTTAAGTCCAATTCTGGACACAGGGGCAAAATAGTAATTTTAGGCCAAAACGGTGTCCACCGTTGGACCCGCTTTGCACCGAAAAGCGTGCCAGAGTCAACGGTCTCTAAAGTTGTCAAACTACATGTCTACGAATCCAGTTTTTCGATACGAACCCAACCGTATGTCCATAGTTGGATTTTGGCAGGCCGTACACAAAATCGCCCGTTGAATCGGACCGTGGGGCCCGCAAAACAGCGTTCCGATTCAACTATCTCAGAATCGTACCAAACTTGGCATGCATGACCAAAAAAATGATACGGTCTTGTTGGTGCAAGTTTTATCTCGATCTGACGAGCGTGCACAAAGTAATTGGAAAACTTGCACAGAGACCGATACGGTAAATTTCGACGGATACGGATCAAATTCGTCGCGTACACGCGACCAATTCGAATTTCGTCAAAGCCCACACGACCACGAAGCCGTTATGCAGCTTTCGATACTTTCGGTTCCCGACCACGTCGCCCGGATTGGCGGAACGTACGTCGTACCGGAGAGTTTTATTGAAATTTTACTATTTCGAAAACAGGTTTTTCTCAAACTTTGAAACTGAATAATTTTGCATATAGTGAACGAAAAATAAATCTACAAGAAGGGACTTGATCTCCTACAGGTTAGCTATAAACCTGTTTAAACAGATTTTGAAATATCGCCTTATTCTGGTCGAAATTCGATCTCGAATATGGGGGTTTGGGACAGTTTCGAAACTCGAAAATTGAGATTTTTCTCGATTTTGAGAATCGATTTACGACGCGCACACCGCGAATTGTTCAATTCTATTTGAAGCGGGTTGAGGTTGTATAGGTTGTCGGCGTACCTGACGAAACGGTTCGCAAAACGGCGGAGAATTGACGGAGAAATTGCGTCTCCATTTGATGCGCCTGCAGCCGCTGCTGCTGTGTCTGCTTCGTGCATGCGCGCGCAAGCGGATTTCCTATGCCTGGCCGGCGGTGCTGGCCGCACGCGGCGGCACTGTGAGCACGGGGGTGGCCGCCCCAGGTCAGGAGGAGGGTGGCGCTCGATCCTTTAGGGTTTAGGTACGCTGTTATATTCGAGTATATATACATTAGAAAGTAACCGAATAGAGCTTCGGTTCTGGCTTCAGGCTTGGGGTCACCCGGCTTGGGTTGCCCACGCGGCTGGCAGGCCGGGCTGGACTTCTCAGCTGGGCTGGGATTGCTCCTTATTTCCTTTTTCTATTTCTTTTTCTTTTACTAATTCTATTCTCTATTTATTATTTCTATATATATATTATTCTCTATTTATTATATATATATATATATATATATATATATATATATATATATATATATATATATATATATATATATATATATATATATATATATATATATATATATTTTATATATATATATATATATATATATATATATATATATATATATATATATATATATATATATATATATATATATATATATATATATATATATATATATATATATATATATATATATATATAAGTACAAGTATACATATATATATGTATATACACACACACCATATTTATATATGTATATATGGGAATGTATGTATTTTATATATACATACCAATACACCCATATATAACATTTATAAATACATACATTCCCATATATATATATATATATATATATATATATATATATATATATATATATATATATATATATATATATATATATATATATATATATATATATATATATACACACACACATACTCATATATATATTTAGTATAAAATCCTGGAGATTTAGAAATGCATCACTTGAAGAATGTTCATCCATTTTGCAAGTAAAATATCTTTTAACTAGAAATATCATATTTAATATATTTAAGCATTATAACAATAATATACTCTCTAGCCCAGTACATAAATACCAATATAATAATAATCAATAAATATACGTCTATATGAACGTCTCTGGACTCACTACTCGACTACATGAGCTTTGATTTGGTTCGGATCCCGTCTGAACTAAATTGGTACGGTCTGGTCTCCTACAAGTCAATAACTAATAATAACTAAATAATTAGATTATTTATAGGGTCATGTTACAACTTAACCGGGTTTTCCTAGTTAGGATATCCCTATGGCTCAGCCCTCCCTGGCATGGCCAATACACTAGTCGAGGCACGTCACTACACTAGCTGTGCCACGATTTTTTTTTCACCTTGTACTCCAATTCCTAGCTATGGAAAAAATCATCTACCGTAATAATTAACTAAATAATCATTTCTAAAATTTCTAAAAATTACCATTTAAATAAAATAAATAGTAATAAAATATTTTAAAATTCTGGGAAGGGGAGCTACAAATCTACCCACCTTAAAAATAATTTCGTCCTCGAAATTCTAACTCATAAATATTTCTTAACTTCAAAAAGGAAATCTACCATTACCTTAATCTCCTCGAATTTTTAATTCCTCAAAACAGTTTATATCCTACTCCTAGCCATTTTGTAACTACGAAACTCCGAGGACTTCTACCCACCTTTGGTCACACTACTCCCTCAAAGCTATGTCACTATACTTTATAATCTCCAACTAATTGCTAAATTTTTTACCAATAGCCATCTACTGTATATGGCATCTATAATCCTCTCTTATCTATTAAACGACCCAAAAATTTTGCAAACAACAAAATTACACAAGTAGCTAGGAATATTGTTGAATTCTAGTAAGCGTGACCATTCGTCACTCTGAAACAGGAAGGACAGGAAGATAGGGAAGAAAAATTGAGAGCATTTATGAATTTTCAAAAGCGGTAGTGAATATCCAATGATACAGAGAGGAAGAAAGTTTATGAGCCATTGACCTATTTTGCTATATTGGCTACTCTAGTCCAGTCATTTGCTAAATCAAGAATCCTTCATTTCGTAGAGGGTCTTACAATCCATGCAATACGAAAATTCTGTCCTCGAAATTAATCTAAACAAGGTTCCAAAATAGAACGGAATTGGAGAAATCAAGATTGTGATATTTTCCGTGGTTATTTAAACACACGAGCAAGAGATAAAGATGCAATACAAGATCGTATCGCGACTTCCCAGTAGAGGGACTAAGGGTTAGGAATGACTTCGCATTCTAAGAGATGGAGGCTACCTAATCGGTATAGGGACCTATCTCAAATAGTTCGGTTTCATCGCCCAATTATGGTGGTATGCATGGATGGGTTTTACTGGATCTTAATGGGTTCCCTAATTGGCATCAATCGTCGGTTGGAGGAGAACTTCAATCTATATGGCCTGGACAAGATCCCTATGATAAAACTATTTCTACTAGGTTAGGGTAACCTGGAAGAAGTTTCCACCCAAGTGGTTGAGCTAGTTGGGCAGTCGGATTGGTTAAATAGGTTCTGTAAGCCCTGAAGATGCGCCTTCCGTGACTTTTGTGTTTAAGTAGCACAAGAAGACACAATTGAATGGCATACTAGTGACATGTGTGTAGTGGGCTTCGAGTAGATCACAACCATATATTGGGTCGAATGAATTGAGTCAAGGTTGAGTCTCTAATGGTAGTCGGGAAAGTATACCGGTAGTATGGTAAGGGTTATAGCTAGTCCTTTCTACCTGAAAGCCGTACCATAAAAATAGAGTACAAGGGAACGTGTTTGAGTAGGACATGATATACCTAGATGAAGGTGGACTCATCTAGATCTTGCATATAAAATTTGTTAGAAGGTAACACTGGCCTCGTGTTCCAAATATTAATGACACGGTCGGGGACACAAAACGATCTAAATGAAAAGTGGGAGTCCAAGGGCACTAATCATTATCCTAATGGAAGTTATTCTAATCACTCGGTAATCCTGGTATATCCTAAAAAAATTTAGAAAGCTTACAGTCTACCCACCTTAGAAGTTAGGACATGGTCTTAGGAATGATGAGGTTAGAAGAATTTTCAAAGTCAGGATACTGTACCCCGACTCTAGTTAATAAAGAATAAGGCACTACGGGATACGTTAGGTATAGTCAAGTCAAGGATTGTTTCTCAATAAATAGAAAACGAGTGCGTACAATGATACATGGTCGGTAAAATAGAATGACATACTTGTCCATAGTATACAAGAGTTATCGACAGGGTAACCAACTCTAAGGCACATCAAAAGAAAAGAATTTCTAACAACTGAGTCATGAATCTCTATATGTGTCAAGCCTGCTAGACTATTGTCACCAGGGTTCTAGCGATATGGGTTGCATTGGTCATGCATTGCTGTTGATAACTGGTAGGTCATAATATGACAGGTATTTAAGCTGTGGTGTTCCAATACTAATTAGGTCTTAATTATGAAATTTACATAACTAGGACAATATTTGTTGGAAACCAATCTCGGGATGAGTGTCTACCATAGTCACGGTAAATGATTGTCCTTACCTTGTTTATTCAACTCATGTCTCTACCGTGGGCTTTGGCCGAGGAAAGGCTGAGTTGAAGATTAAGGATTGCTAGTTAAGGCAAGCCTCCAGCAAATAATTAGAGACTCAAAACATTTGGTTTCTTGAGAATAGATAGTCTCCTAGGTTGGCATTCTGACTAAGGGTAAAACCCTAATCATTCTCAAATTCAGATGGCTCGAAAGTCTCAATAGTAGTTTGAGGGTCGATGGGAGAACGAGTAACTCAATCACATGACTGGCCAATGGTAGCTACACTTGTGCCTACCATTATCATAGCCATGGGAATACTCTGTATCTCTCTACCATCACGAGCTTTCGTCTTTCCAAATCGATGAAAGACAAAACAATAAAGAATTCAAGGGAGATGTTACTGAATACAATTTCGTGATTCAAGGGCGAACGTATAATTCAAGAGGAATTGTCAATGCAGTCGCGGATGAGATCCTAGAGACATCTATATCTCAATCCACGTAGTATAATTAAGTGAAGAGCGAACCAATTGTATCATGGTTGATCAGACCGTAATACAATGATTCTGATTAGACAATATGTTAGCGGGCGTCCCTAATAACATATGTCTTGAATCAAGCTCGATAAAAGAGTAAGCTTGCAAAACTAGGCTGTAATAGCAGCATTGGTCAAAATAGTCAAAAATACAAGTATACAAGATTTTTGAAAGAAGGCACAAGTAGTTCGAGTTTTGTGAAAAATCTGTCACGCCCCAGAACCAGAATACTGGAGAGCGGGAGCGTATATAGCCAGCTATGTATATTGAAGTACAATCTACCTCGCTATACGGTCACGGCTGTCTAGATACATGAGGGTTTAACTACAAGCCAACAGTCTCCTATGGTCATGAACAAGCCTATTGCCTCAATCACAAGCAAGTAGTAACAGTTACAGGATGTCAGAGCACCAAATATACAATAGTAAGGCGTCCCATATATTACATATTCGGATGATCATGAAGCTAGTCGTACAAAATATCAAGACTAGCAAGAGTTTTTGTCAATACATGATCAACCCTAGGATTTGTCAATCATGTTACAGCCCGTAGGCAGACAGTAAATAATGGTGCAATACGAGCTAACACGTGCTCGCCGGCTAAACGCCTCAAAAGAATAATTTTACAAATAGAGTGGGAGGACAAAAGAAACCTACTCGTTGCCCTGGTTACGCCTGGTGGTCACCATCGGGCTGGAAGATAGATGGATCCTCTGGTGCTGCTCCGATATCTGGCCACACAAAACCAGTTGGGTCAGACCCCAGAAAGAGCAAGTACCACAAAGGAGGCTTCACTTAGGAACTAAAACCAGCATATCACAATAGAATATTAAAGATAATAAATAAAGAACTAATAATAATAGAGATAATAACAGTAAACTGAGTACGAAGAAACTATTCAAGTAGCCAGGTCACAACCCTTAAACCAAACAAGGACCGGAGTTGAAGCCCTTCACCTGAATAGAAACCCGTCTCAAATACTATTGGTACAGTGAAGACAATAAACGAAGAGAGGACACAGAACTGCTCCGGGAGCCAGGTTACAACCCTTAAACCAAACAAGGACCGGAGTTGTAACCCTTCGCCTGAACAAAACTGGACCCCTGATCTTTATTGCTAAGGCCAGCATAATTAATCATGGTATTAAGGTAAGGTAAAACATGACGAACATGGCATGGGATTGCAATAAGACAATAAACGAAGAGAGGACACAGAGCTGCTCCGGGAGCCAGGTTACAACCCTTAAACCAAATAAGGACCGGGGTTGTAACCCTTCGCCTGAACAGAACTGGACCCCCGATCGTTATTGTTAAGGCAAGCATCAATAATCATGTCATGTCACAATCTTACACAGGATCAGGATAAGACTAAGCTGGAATAAACTACATCCAATCAATCACGGCCAATCAAGAGTATGGCTTGATACTTTTAACTAACTAGGGTTATCACAGGCCTAGTTACTACCAAGATACAATGAGATTATCCCAACAGCCACAAGCCCTGCAGACCATCCGGTTATCCAGGTCGAATGTCCGTTTGTGAAGAATGCAATACGTGACTGTGTGCTAGAAATGTGCCCTACTCGTCGGTAGGCTACAAGTCCACCTAATGCGCCTAGATAACGGAATTGCTTGTAATTGGAAACCGCTTCATGTCTACTGAATTATTCTAATTTATTAGACTTAGTCAATTGCTGTAGGTATGCCTGACCGTGGTACTCAGGGATCCCTATCCTAGACATGATGCAAGACAGTAATGGTTTATTTGTACAAACACAATCGCCTACGGTGTCCAGGTCGTTCCTACTTGTCATGTCAGGCTAGATGTCGTAACAGCATGTCGAGATATATCATGTCAATTTACTTGCCAAGAGTGCGCCACAGCGGGCCACTATCGTGTTCTATTCTTACATTATCATGAATGAGAAAATTGCATAAAATAACTAATAACATATTCTTGAAGCCAAGGAAAAGATCTACAACTTTCATGTTGGGAGTTAGAAGAAATTATGGCCACAATTCAGCCAAACAGGACTTAAAATAGCCAAAAACAGCCAAAATAGGCACTATACGGTACTATTCAGTACTATACGGTACTTCCATATGCGGCTGGACACTATGCGGTACTATGCATCACCCTTATGCGACTCGGCACTATACAGCACCCTTATGCGGCTCGGTACTATGCAGCACCCTTATGCGGTTCGGTACTATGCAGCACTTTTATGCGGCTCGGCACTATGCGGTACTATGCAGCACCCTTATGTGGCTCGGTACTATGCAGCACTCTTATGCGGCTCGGCACTTGTCACGCCCCAGAACCAGAATACTGGAGAGCGGGGGAATGACTCAGCCAGCTACGTATTACGGGTAGATGAATACCGTATAATACGATCAATGCTGTCTAACCAGACGAGGGGGTGCATACTACATAAAAGTCTCACTATGGTCATTTCGCATCTATTGTCTCAATCATTCAAATAAGAAACAGTAATACAGAACATGTAAGATAAAGCAGTAAGGCGTCCTAAACGCTCAGTCAGAATATTCTAAAAATCTGGCTTTACAAAAC
Organism: Iris pallida; assembly: GCA_029216955.1. Taxonomy (NCBI): domain Eukaryota; kingdom Viridiplantae; phylum Streptophyta; class Magnoliopsida; order Asparagales; family Iridaceae; genus Iris; species Iris pallida. The sequence continues at coordinate 173,976 of JANAVB010044420.1, forward strand.
ATAGCCAGATGGTATAGTAAGGTATACACAATTGTTATCAGCTGCAGTCTGACTTAATTACAATCATGCAAAAGTAAGTACAAGACGATCCGACCAACATGTCGGTGCCAAACGGCTAAGTATAAAGTAAATAACAAAACGAGAGGTGAAGTAAGGAAACCCACTCGAGTCCTCCTGCGATCATCCCTCTAGTATTGACCATCTTGGAGGTAGAAGTAAGCTGGATCCTCGGGGACCGGCTCTAAATCTGGCCATGCAAAACCAGAGAGGTTAGACCTCTAATAGCAAGTACCACAAGGAAGGACGATATGAAGGATTAAACCAGTAAGTAAGAGAATATAATAATAGATCTCTGCTTTCCACTAGGATTCACATAACATCACGATACTTCGAACCAACCTCCCAACCAAACAAGGACAGAAGTTGGCCCGTCATGTCCTGACATTCTGATCATCTCATTAGGCAACAGAGTAAATACAGTACACAAACAAATCATCTTGAACGGCCAATCAATTCCTACGGCTTGCTATTGTGAGTCCCAAGTTATCCTGGAATTATGCAATTATAGGGATTCCTCAGTTCTTACTATGTGCGAGCAAGGCTAGTCTATCCAGTCAATCAATTGTGTCAATCATGTAATTAGACGAGTCCCAGCGGGACGCCCGCCGTTAATATAGCATGTACAATAATATAAGCAGATACTGTTCCCTGCCCGTGTGACAGATTTACGGTATCCGTAGGAACCAGCCGGCCTGTCGGGCACTACTAGTCCCAAGAGGGCTGCCATGTAAGAACTCGGAAATCCATTCTCTCCATGCCATCATTATTTTATTTAACTTAAAGCCTCTATATTGAGCGAAATCCCATGCCGTGGATCATGGTCATTCAAATGAGTACTTTGTACGGGGTACGATATGCGCAACTCTACAACGATACCCGTACGGCTATGTTGTAGGTCTTACATAGCGTAATGCAATAATCAAATCTAACCACGGAGTAATCATGCCTTGACCATAGAGTACACATACTGTTTTTGTAAGATAAATAAATAAATAATTAAATAAATAATTTGAAGCCTGCATGTGCCTGTACGTCAATATTCGGGATCGGCTAATCGAGTACAATAGTTCATTACATGAACGTGTCTCATTCGTTCATTTCAATAAGACGACTAGCCAGTCTCTTAGTTCCAACTAGGAACGCATGATCAATTATTAGTCAATGTCACAATCATTATCAATGGTGACAAGGCATGAAAGTCAATTAGTATTACATGGGGTCGAGCCTATAACTCCTCAGAGTTAAGTTCTAGTCATACTGGGTATCCATGGATCAATCAAGACACATGACACATTCCACATAACAATCTGTATTAACAATATTAACATATCATGATTTATCAAGTTCATGCAAAAAGGCGTAAGGATATAATAGAAGAATTATCATGCCATCACTAAATGAATAATTATAGGACAATTAAAACACCCAGGTCAAGAAGTCACGCCAACAAGTCTATGCTAAGACCAAAAGTCACGCAAGAAGTCTATGCTAAGACCAACAAGTCACGCTAAGTCTAGCTGGGGTGAGCGTGAAAAATGGACGTGAACAGTGAGCGTGAAAAGTGATACACGCTGGCAAGCGTGCGCGTGAAAAGTCACGCAAGCAAGCACAACGTGAGCGTGAAGGGAAAATCCACGCACGCACAAGAGAGCGTGACTAAAAATCCACGCACTCATGGAAGTGTGCGTGACTAAAAATATACGCAGACTCGTGGGAACGTGAGCGTGACTAAAAATACACGCATGCTCATGAGAACGTGAGCGTGACTGAAAATACACGCACGCTCATGAGAACGTGAGCGTGACTGAAAATACACGTACGCTCATGAGAACGTGAGCGTGACTGAAAATACACGCACGCTCATGAGAACGTGAGCGTGACTGAAAATACACGCACGCTCATGAGAACATGAGCGTGACTGAAAATACACGCACGCTCATAAGAATGTGAGCGTGACTGAAAATACACGCACGCTCATGAGAACGTGAGCGTGACTGAAAATACACGCACGCTCATGAGAACGTGAGCGTGATTGAGAATACACGCTAACATGTAAGAACATGAGCGTGTCTCAAAATCCACGCAGACACGTAGAGACATGTGCGTGACTCAGCCTTCATCCCAAGCAGAAGATGAAGTTCCCAGCCAGAAAACACGCTAAGTTGGGAGGACCAAAAATCCATGAACAGCCAAAAATGTAACAACTTAGATCTAGAGAAAACCTAGCCATAGAAATCAAAAATGCTAAGAACTAAACTCTCTTCGAATCACAAGAAGAAGACAAATGAACCATAAAAACATGGTTCTCAAGTAGAAGCAAGTTTGCACTTGCCTCCTGCTGCTGCTGCGGGTAGGTGGAGAAGTGATGAGAGAAAGAAGAAGAAGTAATGGTGAGGATGAGTAATGAGGAGAGAGAATGGAGAGGGTGGCCTTAAATAGGGGGAGTGGTGGTAGGTGGAAGCCAATGGGCCGGGTTGGATTCGGATTCATCAATGAACCCGAGAACCTAACCTAGGCCGAACCACATAAGCAAGACTAAAAGCAGAAAATAAAAGCAGGGAATAAAATGCAGATAATAAAATTGTAAGAAATTAATTAACATGAAAATTAAAGAGCAGATAATTAATTAACATGAACTAGAGGAATTTAAATACAGGATACTACATGATAAATACTAAATAAATACACATGAGTTGTACATGTATATAAAAATACGTATTTCGGGAACGGGGAGTGACATCTCTATCCACCTTAAAAAAATTCTATCCTCGGAATTTCAAATCCCAGCAGGTAGAAATATCGGAGCTAAACTAATACAAGCAATTCTAGTGAGCAAGCAATCATTTCTACCATATCAAAAGCAAGTACTATATATGTAAATTCATCAATCTATGATATCAAGTAGCTCTACCCATAAAGTGACAAGCATGAAGAATCAGGACAATCAAGGTATACGGAAAGAGATATACCTTGTGAGTCAAACAGGTGTGGATATCGTGATCGGACATCATCCTCACGTTCCCATGTTGACTCTCCCAAGGAGTGATGACCCCAAGCAACATGGACAAGACTAATTGTTCGGTTCTTGAGTATCTTCTCTCTTCGGTCCAAAATGGACACAGGCTGTTCCTCGTAAGACAGATTGGTACCAACAACCAGCTCAGAGTGATCGAGGACATGGCTTGGGTCCGATATATACCTACGTAATTGAGATACATGAAACACGTAATGCACCTCTCGTAACGAAGGTGGGAGGGATAAACGATAAGCAACATCGCCTATCCGATCAAGGATAACAAATGGGCCTACGTACCGCAGACTCAATTTCTCGCGAACGCCAAATCTGATGACCCCACGAGTAGGTGAGATCCGCAAGAATATATGGTCCCCAACAGAGAACTCTAACGGCCTACGATGCTGGTCTGCCCAATGACGATGCCGATCCTGTGCAACTCGAAGTCGCTCTCTAATTCCCTTAACCACTTCAACCGTCTGAACAATCATTTCTGGGCCTAACATCTTCCTTTCTCCGATATCATCCCATGCAAGCGGTGACCTGCACTTCTTACCATATAGTGCTTCAAATGGTGCCATCTGGATACTGGCTTGATAACTGTTGTTGTACGAGAACTCAACCAAGTGCAGGTGGCTCTCCCAAGATCCTCCAAAGTCTAAAGTGCAGGCTCGTAACATGTCTTCTAAAGTCTGAATCGTCCTTTCTGATTGCCCATCCGTCTGCGGATGGTAGGCCGTGCTAAATCTTAACTTGGTACCCAGACTATGATGTAAACTCTTCCAGAAATGTGATGTAAAGCGGGTATCTCGATCCGACACAATACTGACAGGGACTCCATGCTGCCTGACTATCTGTTGTATATATAACTCCGCCAACTTTTCTGTAGATTGTCCTACTCTGAAAGGAAGAAAATGTGCTACCTTCGTAAGTCGGTCTACTATTATCCAAATAGCGTCTTTACCACTTGGTGATCTCGGTAAACCGGTTACAAAGTCCATTGTAATATGCTTCCATTTCCATTCCGGAATAGGAAGCGGTTGCAATAACCCAGCTGGCCTCTGCTGTTCTGCCTTCACTTGCTGACATACCAAGCAACGGGAAACAAATCTAGCTATCTCCCTTTTTATCCCGTTCCACCAAAAATGCTGCTTGATATTTTGGTACATCTTGGTCCCCCCAAGGTGAATAGAATATTGAGAACTGTGAGCTTCTGTCATAACCTCATGTCTGATATCTCCACTAGGCACACATAGACGTGATCCAAACCTAAATGTACCATCTTCATGAATTTGCATCTCCTTTCTGAGTCCTGACTCACATTCTGCTCTAAGCTTCTGAATCCTTGGGTCCTGTGCCTGAGCTGCCTTGATCCTGTCTACCAAGTCGGATTGAATTTGCAGACTTGTTAGAACTCCTACATCACTAGGAAGTATAACTTCGATGCCCATCTCCTGAAGGTCTTCTAAGATATGCCTCTGCGTTGTCAACATAAATGCGCCGCCTCTCCTGCTAAGAGCTTCTGCTACTACATTAGCCTTGCCTGGATGATACTGAAGCTCCACGTCATAATCCTTAATCAATTCCAGCCATATTCTCTGCCTCATATTCAGCTCCTTCTGAGTAAAGATGTACTTCAGACTTTTATGGTCTGTGTATATTTCCACTCGGTCACCATATAAGTAATGCCTCCATAGCTTCAGAGCAAACACTACTGCCGCTAACTCCAAATCATGAGTTGGGTAATTCTTCTCGTGGTCCCGAAGCTGCCTAGATGCATATGCTATCACCTTTCCATGTTGCATAAGGACACATCCAAGTCCCTTACCTGACGCATCACAATATACTGTAAAACCTCCGGGTCCAACTGGCAATGTAAGAATAGGTGCTGATATCAACTTCTGCTTCAAAGTCTCGAATGATGCCTGACATTCTGCCGACCAAACGAATGGTACATCCTTCCGGGTCAAGCGGGTCATGGGTGCTGAAAGCCTTGCAAAGTCTGACACAAACTTTCTGTAATATCCTGCAAATCCCAAGAAACTCCGTACATCTGCTACGGTCTTGGGTACTGGCCAACTTTCTACTGCTTCTAACTTCTTGGGATCTACTGCTACTCCAGCTCCTGATATGATATGACCCAAAAATAAAATGTGATTCGTCCAGAACTCACACTTGCTGACTTGGCATACAACTGGTTCTCTCTCAGAATCTGCAACACTTTCCTGAGGTGGTCTTTATGCTCCTCTTCACTAGCAGAGTATACGAGAATGTCGTCAAGAAACACAACAACAAACTGGTCTAAATATGGTATAAAGATACGATTCATCAAATCCATGAATATTGCTAGAGTATTGGCCAAACCAAACGGCATTACTAAGAACTCATAATGCCCATACTTCGACCTGAATGCTGTCTTGGGAATATCTTCCTTCCGAACCCTCACCTGATGGTACCCTGAACGAAGATCTATCTTGGAAAAAACTCTAGCCTTGCTCAACTGGTCAAATAAGTCGTCGATCCTGGGTAATGGGTACTTGTTCTTCACTGTTGCCGCGTTAAGCTTCCTGTAGTCAATGCACAATCTGGATGACCCATCCTTCTTCCCCACAAGTACCACTGGTGCTGCCCATGGTGACACGCTAGCTTAGATAAACTTCTTCTCCTTCAGTTCCTCAATATGCTGATATACCTTGGCCTGCTCTGAATCCACCATTCTGTAAACCCGATCTGATATCGGTTTAGTTCCTGGTGTCAATTCTATACTGAACTCAATATCTCTAACCGGTAGTAGACCTGAAAGTTCTTCAGAAAATACGTCTAGAAATTCTTCAACTACCTTCGGGATCTGAACTTCTTCTATTGCCGCTACTATTCCCTGCTCTGGTTGAGTTGCCTCTGATCTGACTAAGGTGAACCGCTCCATGCCTGGAATATCAAAAGATACACTTCCTCTACGACAATCTATTGCCGCATGACTGTCTTTCAGCCAGTCCATGCCTAAGATAACGTCGAAATTTTCGACAGAAAATTCTATCAATCGGGCAGGTAAAGAATGCCCGTAAACTACAACGCTACACGCTAGAATAACTCTACTAACTCCTACGAGCCCATTGCCAGTGAGTATATTCAACCACCCTGGCAATGCCTCGAACTCCATTCCTAGTCGTGTCGCAAATTGTGCAGATATAAATGAATGGGATGCTCCCGAATCAAACAATGCTATGCGGGATATGAGGCGACGAGAATGTTACCTGCCACAACATCTCCCGATGCCAATGCCTCCTCCAAGGACAAAGTGAACGCTTGCCCTCGACCTCCTTGCTGGTTTCCATGCTGCGGCCTAGCCTGATGTTGCTGCTGGCCCCTTCCTTGATGATGCTGGGGTGGTCTATGCTGGTGTTACTGCATCGGCGGTCCCTGCTGCCGAAACATCTGAGCCTGCGGTACTAATGGACGCTGTGCCAACGGCCTTACTGCCACTGCTGGTCCTCAATATTGGCCTACCCCTGGTGCTGGCAGAGCAGGAAACTGCTGCCCTGGTCCTTCTGACATCGAATTCATGGGACATATGGTAATCCGATGATCTGGATTTCCACATATCAGACACAGTCCATTCAATGTCCGACACACATCTCTAGTGTGCCCTATCTTCCCACAATAAGTACAGCCCGCCGGGGGTTGCTGGTTCTTCCTCTGCTGCTGTTGCTGCTGCCTGGGTGGTGCTGGCCCTCGTATCGCCACATCGTGGATACGAATGCCAGTGGATGGTACTGTTGTTCGGGGCGCTGCTCCCCCTCCTCCTTCAATCTGACTGTGGGATCTCTTCTGACCCCCAGTCCTTGTCGCAAGCCTCTGAATGGTGATCTCATGCCTTCGAGTTGCCGTCAATACTTCGTCAAAAGTTTGGTAATTGTGCCCCTCTATCAATTGCAAGAGTTCAAGATGAAACCCTTGCTGAAACCTCATGGCCCTCTGGCTCTCTGTTGCTACCATCTTTGGGGCGAATCTACTCAATCTGCAGAACTCTGCTGCATAAGCATCTACAGTCTTGTCGGCCTGCCTGAGGTTGATAAATTTTTGTTGTAGCTCAAACTGTGCCACAACTCTATAGTACTTGGTCTTGAATCTTGCAGTAAAATCGTCCCAAGCCACAGGACGTCTGATGCCCACTTCCTCTGATTTCCACCAATCACGTACGAGATCCTGAAGTAATAACTTTACTAGATCCACACGTTCTGCTGCCGGTACCTTAGCTGCTGTCAGAATAGCCTCCATGTCCTTAAGCCATGCATCTGCTGAGATGGCATCCTCCGTGCCCTCGAAACGGCGGGGGTTGTACTTGTAAAACCTGGCTGATGCTCCTGAATCTGGCCTTGCCCCTCTTTCCAATGCTGTCTGCAATCCTTGGTTGAGTAGCACATTCTGCTCTTGTAACTGAGTTTGCATGCGTTGCTGGGCCAACATCTGATGTTGTTGAGTGGCCATCATTCCTCTCATGATCTCCAGAAGGGCTGGTGTGTCCACTTGGGTAGGTGGAACTTTCGGTGGTGGTGGAACATCCGGATACTGTGATCCAGCCGCTGGTTCTACTATCACTTCTTCTTGGGTAGCCTCTTGGGTTAGTACCGGCCCTTGTTGCTGACCAACAGGGTCAGGTTGTCCATGTTGCTCTTGTTGCTGTTGACCAGTCCTGGCAGATGCGGACGAAGTGCCCCTAAGAAAAGGGACAAGAAAACAATCAAACAATCGGACATGAAGGATCAATGAAGCCAAAGGATACCGGAATGTCAAGCAAGGGCTGAGAATAACGAATCATGAGATCAAGGGGGAACATGTGTGATTGAGACATCCTATAAATCGAAATACCCCACAAGTCTGAAATCAGACCTGCATGGGCCACCACTAAAACCTTGTCACGCCCCAGAACCAGAATACTGGAGAGCGGGGGAATGACTCAGCCAGCTACGTATTACGGGTAGATGAATACCGTATAATACGATCAATGCTGTCTAACCAGACGAGGGGGTGCATACTACATAAAAGTCTCACTATGGTCATTTTGCATCTATTGTCTCAATCATTCAAATAAGAAACAGTAATACAGAACATGTAAGATAAAGCAGTAAGGCGTCCCAAACGCTCAGTCAGAATGTTCTGGAAATCTGGCTTTACAAAACATAGCCAGATGGTATAGTAAGGTATACACAATTGTTATCAGCTGCAGTCTGACTTAATTACAATCATGCAAAAGTAAGTACAAGACGATCCGACCAACATGTCGGTGCCAAACGGCTAAGTATAAAGTAAATGACAAAACGAGCGGTGAAGTAAGGAAACCCACTCGAGTCCTCCTACGATCATCCCTCTAGTATTGACCGTCTTGGAGGTAGAAGTAAGCTGGATCCTCGGGGACCGGCTCTAAATCTGGCCATGCAAAACCAGAGAGGTTAGACCTCTAATATCAAGTACCACAAGGAAGGACGATATAAAGGATTAAACCAGTAAGTAAGAGAATATAATAATAGATCTCTGCTTTCCACTAGGATTCACATAACATCACGACACTTCGAACCAACCTCCCAACCAAACAAGGACAGAAGTTGGCCCGTCATGTCCTGACATTCTGATCATCTCAGTTAGGCAACAGAGTAAATACAGTACACAAACAAATCATCTTGAACGGCCAATCAATTCCTACGGCTTGCTATTGTGAGTCCCAAGTTATCCTGGAATTATGCAATTATAGGGATTCCTCAGTTCTTACTATGTGCGAGCAAGGCTAGTCTATCCAGTCAATCAATTGCACCAATCATGTAATTAGACGAGTCCCAGCGGGACGCCCGCCGTTAATATAGCATGTACAATAATATAAGCAGATACTGTTCCCTGCCCGTGTGACAGATTTACGGTATCCGTGGGAACCAGCCGGCCTGTCGGGCACTACTAGTCCCAAGAGGGCTGCCATGTAAGAACTCGAGAATCCATTCTCTCCATGCCATCATTATTTTATTTAACTTAAAGCCTCTATATTGAGCAAAATCCCATGCCGTGGATCATGGTCATTCAAATGAGTACTTTGTACGGGGTACGATATGTGCAACTCTACAACGATACCCGTGCGGCTATGTTGTAGGTCTTACATAGCATAATGCAACAATCAAATCTAACCACAGAGTAATCATGCCTTGACCATAGAGTACACATACTGTTTTTGTAAGATAAATAAATAAATAATTTGAAGCCTGCATGTGCCTGTACGCCAATATTCGGGATCGGCTAATCGAGTACAATAGTTCATTACATGAACGTGTCTCATTCATTCATTTCAATAAGATGACTAGCCAGTCTCTTAGTTCCAACTAGGAATGCATGATCAATTATTAGTCAATGTCACAATCATTATCAATGGTGACAAGGCATGAAAGTCAATTAGTATTACATGGGGTCGAGCCTATAACTCCTCAGAGTTAAGTTCTAGTCATACTGGGTATCCATGGATCAATCAAGACACATGACACATTCCACATAACAATCTGTATTAACAATATTAACATATCATGATTTATCAAGTTCATGCAAAAAGGCGTAAGGATATAATAGAAAAATTATCATGCCATCATTAAATGAATAATTATAGGACAATTAAAACACCCAGGTCAAAAAGTCACGCCAACAAGTCTATGCTAAGACCAAAAGTCACGCAAGAAGTCTATGCTAAGACCAACAAGTCACGCTAAGTCTAGCTGGGGTGAGCGTAGAAAATGGGCGTGAACAGTGAGCGTGAAAAGTGATACACGCTGGCAAGCGTGAGCGTGAAAAGTCACGCAAGCAAGCACAGCGTGAGCGTGAAGGAAAAATCCACGCACGCACAAGAGAGCGTGACTAAAAATCCATGCACTCATGGAAGTGTGCGTGACTAAAAATACATGCAGACTCGTGGGAACGTGAGCGTGACTAAAAATACACGCACGCTCATGAGAACGTGAGCGTGACTGAAAATACACGCACGCTCATGAGAATGTAAGCGTGACTGAAAATACACGCACGCTCATGAGAACGTGAGCGTGACTGAAAATACACGCACGCTCATGAGAACGTGAGCGTGACTGAAAATACATGCACGCTCATGAGAACGTGAGCGTGACTGAAAATACACGCACGCTCATGAGAACGTGAGCGTGACTGAAAATACACGCACGCTCATGAGAACGTGAGCGTGACTGAAAATACACGCACGCTCATAAGAACGTGAGCGTGACTGAGAATACACGCTAACATGTAAGAACATGAGCGTGTCTCAAAATCCACGCAGACACGTAGAGACGTGTGCGTGACTCAGCCTTCGTCCCAAGCCAGAAGATGAAGTTTCCAGCCAGAAAACACGTTAAGTTGGGAGGACCAAAAATCCATGAACAGCCGAAAATGTAACAACTTAGATCTAGAGAAAACCTAGCCATAGAAATCAAAAATGCTAAGAACTAAACTCTCTTGGAATCACAAGAAGAAGACAAATGAACCATAAAAACATGGTTCTCAAGTAGAAGCAAGTTTGTACTTGCCTCCTGCTGCTGCTGCTGGAAGGTGGAGAAGTGATGAGAGAAAGAAGAAGAAGTAATGGTGAGGATGAGTAATGAGGAGAGAGAATGGAGAGGGTGGCTTTAAATAGGGGGAGTGGTGGTAGGTGGGAGCTAATAGGCCGGGTTGGATTCGGATTCATCAATGAACCCGAGAACCTAACCTAGGCCGAACCACATAAGTAAGACTAAAAGCAGGAAATAAAAGCAGGGAATAAAATGCAGATAATAAAATTGTAAGAAATTAATTAACATGAAAATTAAAGAGCAGATAATTAATTAACATGAACTAGAGGAATTTAAATACAGGATACTACATGATAAATACTAAATAAATACACATGAGTTGTATATGTATATAAAAATTCGTATTCCGGGAACGGAGAGTGACAGCACTATGCGGTACTATGTAGCACCCTTATGCGGCTCGGTACTATGCAGCACTCTTATGCGGCTCGGTACTATGCAGCACCCTTATGCGGCTCGGTACTATGCAGCACCCTTATGCGTCTCGATACTATGCAACACTCTTATGCGGCTCGGTACTATGCATGCGGCACTATTCATCGTCCCTGCCAAAATCAGCACATATGAACATAGAAATGGCCAAAAATGCTTTTGGCCATAACTTCCTCAAAATAAGTCGAAATCCAACTTTTCAAAGGTCTATTTTAGATAAAATCGAATTCTCTACAACATGGAACAATCAAAACATGAAAATAATAAAGTTTAATAGATCAAAATCCAAGAAAATCGAAAATAATATAAACTTAGATCTACAAGAAAATATCCATCAAAATGGAAAATGTCAAGTTCTAAAGTATCTTAGAATCAAGTAAGGAAGAGAATGGAACAATAAAACTTGAGATCCATCATGAAGCAAGTTTGTACTTGCCTAAGCTTTTTCTCTTTCTCTCTCTTCCTGGTAGGTGTAGAAGTAAATGTGGAAAAGAAGAAGAGTAATAAAGAGAGAGAATGAGGGAATGGGTTAATAAAGGATGATGGTGGTGGTAGGTAGGGGTTCTCCCCTTGGTTCATGATGAACCAAGGCAACCCAAGCCTAGCCGAACCAACCCAAAATAAACCGAGCCAAGCCAAGAGATATGCGATACAAGATAAAATACGTACATGTATTCCAAGATACATAATACAAACTACAGGCATTACAACTCTACCAACCTTAAAAGAATTTCGTCCTCGGAATTTAATCAAGAGGTTAGAATTGCAAGGACAAGCTATACTAATCACAGGCAAGCTATACTAATCAAGCAATCAAGAAATTATTCATGCAAGCACGAAATCGAAGGTATGAGGCATAAGAAAGATATTATACCTCACGAGTCAAACAGGTCGGGATATCGCGATCGGATATCATTCTCACGCTCTCAAGTTGACTCACCCAAAGAGTGACGACCCCAAGCAATTCGGACTAACTTGATAGTCTTGTTCTTGAGTGTCTTCTCTCTTCAGTCCAATATAGACACGGGCCTCTCCTCATATGAAAGGTTGGTACCAACAACCAATTCTGAATGATCCAGGATGTGACTCGGGTCCGGAATATACCGTCGCAGTTGGGATACATGGAATATGTCATGCACCTCACGTAGCGATGGTGGAAGAGCGAGACGATAGGATACATCTCCTACTCGTTCCAGAATGTCAGATGGCCATATATACCTAGGACTAAGCTTTCCCCGCACGCTGAAATGAATGACGCCACGGTTAGGCAAAATCCTCAGGAATACATGGTCGCCGACAGAAAACTCAAGGGGGCACCGATGAGAATCGGCCCAATGATGCTGGCGATCTTGGGCAACTCGAAGATGATCTCTGACTCTCCTGACCACCTCAACGGTCTGAGCAATCATTTCCGGACCGAGCATCTGCCTCTCTCCAACATCATCCCATGCTAGCTGGGATCTGCACTTCCTACCATACAGTGCCTCGAACGGTGCCATCTGGATGCTGGCCTGGAAACTGTTATTATACGAGAACTCCACCAGGTGCAGGTGATCTTCCCACGAACCACCGAAGTCGAGCGTACAAGATCTCAATATATCTTCGAGAGTCTGGATCGTGCGTTCTGACTGGCCATCTGTCTGTGGGTGATAAGCTGAACTGGAGGTGAGTTCCTAAACTTTCTTGCAGGCTACGCCAAAAGTGTGACGTAAATCTTGAATCTCTATCCGAAGTGATACTGACTGGTACACCGTGCAATCTGATAATCTGCCGGAGATACATCTCCGCTAGCTGAGCCGTCGACTGACCAACTCTGAATGGGAGAAAGTGAGCCACCTTCGTGAGCCTGTCTATGACAACCCAAATAGCGTCTCTGCCAGCCGGGGATCTAGGCAATCCAGTCACAAAATCCATGGTTATATGCTCTCATTTCCACTCGAAAATCGGTAATAGTTGAAGTAGTCCAGCTGGTCTCTGATGTTCAGCCTTAACTTGTTAGCAGACTAGACAACGAGAGACAAACTGGGCTATCTCCCTCTTCATGCCATTCCACCAAAAGTGCTGGCGGATATCATGGTACAATACTGCGAACTATGGGCCTCTGCCATGATCTCCTGTCTGATATCTCCACTAGGTACACAAAGACGCATACCATATCGAAGTGTACCGTCTTGATGGATACATAACTCTGGTCTCCGTCCTGCCTCACACTCTGCTCTGAGTCGCTGAAATTTGGAATCTGCTGACTGCGCCATCCGGATCCTTTCGACTATAGTGGACTGAACTTGCATGCTGGCCATCAATGTCACACTGGAAGGGAGGACAACTTCCATTCCCATCTTCTGAAGATTGGCTAACAGCTCTGGTTGCGCTGTTAGGAAATAAACTCTGGCTCTCCTGCTCAATGCATCTGCAACAACGTTGGCCTTCCTAGGATGATACTGCAGGTTGATGTCATAATCCACAAGCAGCTCTAGCCATCTCCTCTGACGCATATTGAGATCCTTCTGGGTGAACACATACTTCAGACTCTTATGGTCGGTGAAAATCTCCACCCTATCTCCATACAAGTAGTGCCTCCAAAGTTTAAGTGCAAACACTATCGCTGCCAGCTCCAAGTCATGGGTTGGGTAATTCCTCTCATGATCACGAAGTTGTCGTGATGCACAAGCTATTACCTTCCCATGCTGCATCAGAACACATCCTAAACCTCTGTCCGAAGCATCACAATACACCGAGAATCCTCCGGTTCCATCTGGAAGTATGAGAATAGGAGCCATCATCAAGCCTCGCTTCAACCTCTCAAAAGAATCTTGGCACTCTGCTGTCCAAGCAAACTGTATATCCTTGCTGTTCAACTGGGTTAATGACGCTGAAATTTGAGCAAAGTCTGAAATAAATCGCCGGTAGTAACCAGCCAATCCAAGAAAACTACGGACTTCTGCCACTGTGCTAGGTACCGGCCACGTTTCAATGGCCACGATCTTCTGGGGATCCACTTCTACTCCTTCTCTGGTAATGATATGACCCAAGTACGAAATACGATCGAGCCAGAACTCGCATTTACTGAACTTGGCATACAGCTGGTTCTCTCTGAGAATCTGGAGGACAACTCGAAGATGCTGCTCATGCTCCGCCTCACTCTTACTGTAGACCAGGATGTCGTCTAGGAATACAATCACGAACTGATCTAAATAAGGCATAAAGATACGATTCATGAGGTCCATAAATACTGTCGGCGCATTGGTTGCTCCAAATGGCATCACAAGGAACTCTCAATGCCCATATCTCGATCTGAACGCTGTCTTCGGGATGTCCTGCTCTCTGACTCTGATCTGATGGTATCCTGATCGCAAGTCGATTTTCGAAAATACTAACGCCCCTCTGAGTTGATCAAATAAGTCATCTATCCTCGGGAGAGGGTATCTGTTCTTGATTGTCACTGAGTTTAAGGTACGATAATTTATACATAATCTGGATGTACCATCCTTCTTTTTAACAAGAAGCATCGGGGCTCCCCAAGGCGATCTACTAGCATGAATAAATCCCTTGGTTCTGAGTTCTTCAATCATCTTGTACAATATCTCTAGCTCTGATGGCGCCATCTTGTAGACTCTCTCTGACACTGGAGCTGCCCCGGAAATCAAGTCGATGGTAAACTTGATCTCTCGCTCTGGCGGCATCCCTGGAAGCTCTTCTGGAAAAACATCTGGAAACTCCTCGACTATCCGAGGCAACTGCATTGCTGCTACTGCCATCCGCAATACTGGAGGAGAAAGTTCAACTTCGCCTCGGGAGAAGGAAAACTCCGGCTCGCCTGGAATGCTAAAAATAACCCTGCCAATGTGGCAGTCTATCCTAGCATACTGGTCCCTTAACCAATCTATCCCTAAGACCACATCATAATCGGCTATCGGAAACTCTATCAATCTAGCGAAGAATTCTCTACCGCTAACTACGATCCGACACGAGGAAAACACTCTATCTACTCCCACAAGTCCGTTACTAGTAAGTATATTGAGCCTTACTGATAATGACTCGGGCTCCAGTCCTACCCATGTCGCGAATCGTGCAGACATAAATGAATGCGATGCACCAGAGTCAAATAATACTGAAGCTGGAAAGGTGTTGACGAGAATAGTACCTGCCACTACCTCACCTGGTGCTATTCCTTCTTCTCCCATGGTCAAAGCCAGCACTTGACCATGTCCTCTGGATGCGGGTCCCCTCTGCTGAAAATTTCTCTGCCTGCTCTGGATCAGGGCTTGGGCTTGGGCATACTGCTGCAGTCTCTGCTGCTGGAATGCCTGGGCCTGCATCGGCAATGGCCTCGGGAATGGGTACTGTAGCTGCTGCTGCTGCTGGATTGGTGCTGGTCCTCTAACTGAAGGACTAGAGAAGGCCGATGAACTCCCCCTATTCGGACAGTTCCCAACCCTATGGTCCGGGGCACCATAAACCAAGCACAGACCCTGTGCTCTGCGACACTCTGATACCACATGCCCTGGCTTTCCGCAGTGTAAACATCCTACTGCGGAAGACTGCTTCTGCTTCTGCTGCTGAGGGTGCATCGGGGTAGAATGCTGAACCGACGTCACTGAGGCCGCCCGCCTCAGAGCTCCAATGGTCAAAGCCCTGGCTGCCGGGGCTGGTGTTGATGACTGATTCATCTGGCCGTGAGATCGCTTCCGACCTCTGGTCCTATCCACGATCCTTTGGGAGGTATATTCATGCCTCCGGGCTACTCTCAATACTGCATCAAAAGTCTGATGCTCAAACTGCTCCACCGCCAATAAAATCTCTAGGTGGAGCCCTTGCTGGAACTACTGGGCTCTATCGAACTCGGTCGCTACCAAGGTAGGAGCAAACCGACTAAGCCTAGAGAACTCGGCCGCATATCCATCGACCGTCCTGTCCATCTGCTTCAGATTGGTGAACCTCGTCTGTAGATCGTACCGAGCTACAGCATCGAAGTACTTGGTCTGGAATCTCTCCCTGAATACTGTCCAGGCAATAGGGTCCACTAATCCATAGGCCTGCGCTGCCCACCAGCTGCGAGCAAAATCTAGTAACTGCAGGCATACTACGGCCACCTTCTCGTTCTCTGGAGTCCCGGCTGCTTCTAGAATCACCTCTGTATCCTGAAGCCAAGCATCTGCAGCGATCGCATCTTCACTGCCATCAAAGAAGGGAGGGTTCAAGCGCTTGAAGCTGTTAGCCGTGCTATTACCCTGATGACCTCCTCTGGTCAAAGCGTCTGCCACCGCCTGGTGCAAGGCATCTCCTCGACGATCCTGGAAAGCTAATAGGGACCTGATGAGACCCACCAAAGTGCCATCATCAGGCTCCGCAGGCTGGACGGACTGAAGTGGTGGTTCCCCTTCGGTAGGCATGACTCTGGAGGCTACTCCTGAATGTTGGGCTTGATCTCCAGGTTGCTACTTGTCCGCAGGAGGTGCTCCGCCTTGCTGGTCGGTAGGTCCAGGAACAATGCCGCTGAAGAAGACGACATAGGAAATAATAAGGAAGGACCAGAACAGATCAACGATACAAACATGTAATCAAGTCAAGATTCTCAGGGATTTGAAAATATGAACAGAGATCATGGGCGAGTACTGATTGAGACATCTATTTGGTAAACCCTCACATATCTTGATTTACAAGACCTGCATGGGCCACCACTAAAACCATGTCACGCCCCAGAACCAGAATACTGGAGAACGGGGGCGTACATAGCCAGCTACGTATATTGAAGTGCAATCCACCTCGCTATACGGTCACGGCTGTCTAGATACATGAGGGTTTAACTACAAGCCAACAGTCTCCTATGGTCATGAACAAGCCTATTGTCTCAATCACAAGCAAGTAGTAATAGTTACAAGATGTCAGAGCACCAAATATACAACAGTAAGGCGTCCCATACATTACATATTCGGATGATCATGAAGCTAGTCGTACAAAATGTCAAGACTAGAAAGAGTTTTAGTCAATACATGATCAACCCTAGGATTTGTCAATCATGTTACAGCCCGTAGGCAGACAGTAAATAATGGTGCAATACGAGCTAACACGTGCTCGTCGGCTAAACGCCTCAAAAGAATAATTTTACAAATAGAGTGGAAGAACAAAAAAAACTCACTCGTTGCCCTGGTTACGCCTGGTGGTCACCATCGGGCTGGAAGACAGGTGGATCCTTTGGTGCTGCTCCGATATCTGGCCATACAAAACCAGCTGGGTCAGACCCCAGAAAGAGCAAGTGCCACAAAGGAGGCTTCACTTAGGAACTAAAACCAGCATATCACAATAGAATATTAAAGATAATAAATAAAGAACTGATAATAATAGAGATAACAACAGTAAACTGAGTACGAGGAAACTATTCAAGTAGCCAGGTTACAACCCTTAAACCAAACAAGAATCGGGATTGCAGCCCTTCACCTGAATAGAAACTCGTCTCAAATACTATTGGTACAGTGAAGACAGTAAACGAAGAGAGGACACAGAACTGCTCCGGGAGCTAGGTTACAATCCTTAAACCAAACAAGGACCGGGGTTATAATCCTTCGCCTGAACAGAACTGGACCCCTGATCTTTATTGCTAAGGCCAGCATAATTAATCATGGTATTAAGGTAAGGTAAAACATGACGAACATGGCATGGGATTGCAATAAGATAATAAACGAAGAAAGGACACAGAACTGCTCCGGGAGCCAGGTTACAATCCTTAAACCAAACAAGGACCGGGGTTGTAACCCTTCGCCTGAACAGAACTGGACCCCTGATCGTTATTGTTAAGACAAGCATCAATAATCATGTCATGTCACAATCTTGCACAGGATCAGGATAAGACTAAGCTGGAATAAACTACATCCAATCAATCACGGCCAATCAAGATTACGGCTTGATACTTTTAACTAACTAGGGTTATCACAGGCCTAGTTACTAGCAAGATGCAATGAGATTATCCCAACAGCCACAAGCTCTGTAGACCATCCGGTTATCCAGGTCGAATGTCCGTTTGTGAAGAATGTAACACGTAACTGTGTGCTGGAAATGTACCCTATTCGTCGGTAGGCTACAAGTCCACCTAATGTGGCTAGATAACGGGATTGCCTGTAGCTAGGAACCTCTTCATGTCTACTGAATTATTCTAATTTATTAGCCTTAGTCAATTGCTGTAGGTATCCCTGACCGTGGTACTCAGGGATCCCTATCCTAGACATGATACAAGACAGTACTGGTTTATTTGTACAAACACAATCGTCCACGGTGTCCAGGTCGTTCCTACTTGTCATGTCAGGCTAGATATCGTAACAGCATGTCGAGATATATCATGTCAGTTTACTTGCCAAGAGTGCACCACAGCGGGCCACTATCGTGTTCTATTCTTATATTATATGAATGAAAAAATTGCATAAAATAACTAATAACATATTCTTGAAGCCAAGAAAAAGATCTACAACTTTTATGTTAGGAGTTGGGAGAAATTCTGGCCACAATTCAGCCAAACAGGACTTAAAACAGCCAAAAAGCAGCCAAAATAGGCACTATGCGGCACTATTCAGCACTATGCGGCACTTTCATATGCGGCTGGACACTATGCGGTACTATGCAGCACTCTTATGCGGCTCGGCACTATGCAGTACCCTTATGCGGCTCGGTACTATGCAGTACCCTTATGCGGCTCGGCACTATGTAGTATCCTTATGCGTCTTGGTACTATGTAGCACTCTTATGCGGTTCGGTACTATGCGGCACTATGCGGCACCCTTATGTGGCTCGGTACTATGCAGCACTCTTATGCGGCTCGGCACTATACGGTACTATACAGCACCCTTATGCGGCTCGGTAATATGCAGCACTCTTATGCGGCTCGGTACTATGCAGCACCCTTATGCGGCTCGGTACTATACAGTACCCTTATGCGGCTCGGTACTATACATGCGGTATTATTCATCGTTCCTGCCAAAATCAGCACAGATGAACATAGAAATGGCCAAAAATGCTTTTGGCTATAACTTTCTCAAAACAAGTCGAAATCCAACTTTTCAAAGGTCTATTTTGGGTAAAATTGAATTCTTTACAACATGGAACAATCAAAATATGAAAATAATAAAGTTTAATAGATCAAAATCCAAGAAAATCGAAAATAATATAAACTTAGATCTACAAGAAAATATCCATCAAAATGGAAAATGCCAAGTTCTAAAGTATCTTAGAATTAAGTAAGGAAGAGAATGGAACAATAAAACTTGAGATCCATCATGAAGCAAGTTTGCACTTGCCTAAGCTCTTTCTCTCTCTTTCTGGTAGGTGTAGAAGTAAATGTGGAGAAGAAGAAGAAGAGTAATGAAGAGAAAGAATGAGGGAATGGGTTAATAAAGGATGATGGTGGTGGTAGGTAGGGGTTCTCCCCTTGGTTCATGATGAACCAAGGCAACCCAAGCCTATCCGAACCAACCCAAAATAAACCGAGCCAAGCTAAGAGATATGTGATACAAGATAAAATACGTACATGTATTCCAAGATACATAATACGAACTACATGCATTACAAAATCAAAACCTTATCCGGTGTCCTTACTTATACCATCTTCCTACTATCTGCTTATCCATAAGGCCTTGGTCGATTAATGGGTTATGGATTTTTGACTTCTATATTCCAGGTAAACCTATTAGTGTCAGTCAATTACCTCGTCAATAGATCACAAGGACCACGGAATACTAGGTCGGGAGACATGTTATCCAACTTACAAAACTTCCACTAATATTGGCTTTGGATCTTATGGGACATACATGGCATTGTTCTATCCTCCATAGTATCCTGAACTTGTAATCACGTCTGGAATTATTTCACCGAGGATTATGTCATGTTCGTATACTCTGGCTGTGGTAAACCCTTGGTTTCGTGATTCAGATGTGATATGTTATCCGATACTCTTCCTTATATTGACACAAGGGTGACTACGGTCAAAGAGGACCACTAGCTATAGTTTAACAATATTCTATAACCTATATTTCTTTAACAATTTCAACCCTAGGGGTCGTGTCTCGCCAGTACGCTGCTGGCTGCAGTGAATCCATAGTCTCCATAATTCAAATGAATGGTGATAGTGCGCTGATGTCCTGCCATTATGAGTTAACTAATATTCTTTTAACTATATCAGCAAAAATTCATAAGCTTCTAGGGATTCAAACAAGGTAACCATAAAGCGTAAGTATATGTCCTATTAGTCACAATATTTGGAATAAAAGATTGAACATAGAGGAAATAACTGAAGACAAAAAGAATACAATATTCTAGTATCTATTTCATGTGTATCCAAACCATGGGGGAAAAACTTGAATCGGAACTAACTCGAGGTTCATATGGGGATAACATAATCAGAATTTCTACAAAATAATAATTCCTAGGGTAAATAGGAACTAAATAGGTAATTCGGACTAAGATATGAGGATGATATCTAAAGAGGCAAAGAGAAAGAATTGAATAATTCATCTCGGTTAGATCATTAATTCTAGGAAGCTCTGCCTCACCAAGTAAATAATCTATCCACATTGGATCATATTGCCATACCAAGAGGTAATAGTGTACCTAAGGGGATCTGACAAACTATCAACATTAATAACTCCTCATCTAAATTGCATGGCCTAAACTACCCATCGGTAATTTGTATAAGGGACTCCTAGTTTTAGTCATTCTTTTAAATTAAATTAATCCCTAATTCGTGAATGAGCATTTTCTAGTCGCAGGCTCGCAATAGTACCAATAACTTAAGTACTATCACGAGTTCGCATGATTTACGAAAACTGACCTGCATGGGCTACCACAAAAACTTGTCACGACCCGCACCCATTTTTTAAAACGGATACGAGATGTGTCCAAGCCAGCCTACGCCGCAGTGTCGGCGGTAGAACGCTGTCACGGCCATGAAGATCAAATCACAAATAATGCTCATTCACATAATTGATTTAACTTGCAATATTCACAAGTTTTATATTTACAGAAAAATATAAACTTGTACAAATAGTTGAATGACTACAACTCCACTATCTAGCTAGTCTCTAAGCTTTTGTCTGCAAGTATACCCGTCACTCCCAAGCTAAGTGAATCCACGGCTAACCTGAAAAATATTGATTTCTAGTCAGGAATGGAACGAGCACAATTCACTGAATGCAATTTTAATAAATAAAAATGACTATAAAACAAAGGTTAGACATCAATCATGAATTTTGAAAATAAACAGTAAAGACGAAAAATCAGTAGTAAATAAATAAACAAAATACCTTCCCAATCGTAGAAGTACCTTTGATATGTGATCGGTCTTGGAACAATTACACGACACTGTCTACACTGTCTAAAGTTATACTGTGTGTAGGAGCGTAAAAAGTGCTTCAAAGAAAGAGTCATCTCATTCATAAGTGATTAAGTTTTTACGCCTAGCAGAGCGGGTAATCTCTTTACGCCCAAGACTAGGCTAATCAATTTACGCCTAAGCAGGCTGATCATTTTACGCTTGGGTCTACACCTATGATTTTACGCCAAGGACAGAGCAGCCTCTTTTACGCTGGACAAAGCTGTCAAATCTCGCATTTAATGCAAACTCTGACATGGAGATATTAATGATGGCATATATCACAAAGGAATTTGTCTTTACACAGAGACCAATATTGTCGTTTAGTGTGTGGATTGAGCTACTTTACGCTCACACTACGGCTTCTTTTACGCACGAAGATTTTACGAGCCTTTACGCTCAACAGTCGACGTGTGCGTAAAGTCTATTTGAGCTGCTTTTACGCTCAAGGTTATTTAATAACCACTTTACGCGGGAAGTCTACATCAAACTACTTTACGCTCAATCTATTGCTTTACGCTCAGAGTACATTTGGGCTATTTTTATGCCCTATTCTCCTCCACCAGCTTGGAACGTGGTTTGCTTACGTGGCTTTCATGCCATTCTTTTCGAAGAACGTGTGTACATGCATCCTATTCTTACTGAAGTGATGGGACATACGTCAACATATACAGAGGATGGCTTCGATCATGGGTGGCAGTTGTTAGCGTAAAAGCGGAACTTTTGCTGAGTTTTTACGCACAAGAGCCCAAGTCTATAAATAGACTTATTTTTCTCAGGACAGACACAGAGAGACAGACGGAGAGACAGGAGAGAATACAGAGATCAGAACTTCGAGATTTTGATTCTCCAGAGCATTCTTCTTCAACTTTTCTTTCAGAACAGAGTGAAGCAAAGTAGGAAAGCATTCGGCCTCGCCATCAGTGCCCAAGTGCGTCGATACCTTTCTGGTGACTTAGTTCTTCCAAGTTGTTATACTTCAAGCAGTGATCTTCATCATCATCATATGGTCCAAGGAACAAAGTGATCATTTACAGATCAGACTTCCATAGCAATACTTTCCCAGAATCAAATTTGTACTTCTTGTACTTTTTCTCGTTTTATTTTCAAAATCCAACTTTTGTTTGGCATTTTTGTTAAGTGAAACAAAATGGCGACTCTGCTGGGGAGGACCTTCTCCTCTAACAAGGAGGCGATTGCTCAATATGATGATGTTTCGGTCGGTTCGACCAAGAAGACTCTGGTTGTGCACTTCGACCAGACTGTCTATGAAGAAATGCTCCGAACTGGGGGTGGTTCTCGCCACTCCAATGTTCAAAAGTCTCGCAAAGCACGAAAAGTTTGGATTCTGTGAAACCCATATTTTTGTAATTAATTAATTATAGTGTTTTAGTAATAATTTTATTATTATTATTATTATTATTATTATTATTATTATTATTATTATATATTTTTGGGTGCAAATTATTTCGAAATAATAATAACATGGCTTTTGAGTTGAACCCAGACCCGAGTCCGAACCCAGACCTAGGCCTGAGCCAAACCCAATCCCATTTTCTTTCTTTCCTAAAAAGTCTAATTGGTTTATATTAAAAAAAAGAAAAAAGAATATATTAGCTGGTCCCGTAGGACCAGCACCCCCTCAACTCACGTAAGACTTCCTCTCCCCATTCCTATTCTCCCTCTCCCCCTCAAACCACTCTCCTCCACAACGAGCAGACCCACTCCTCCTTGATAAACTCCTTTTTCACCCCCACTCCTCTCACGTTCAGAGAAACAAACTCCACTCTCTTCTCATCACACAGAACAAAGCCCTCTTCTCTACTTTCCCTTCTCTCTCATTCTCCCAAACACCCCAACTATTTCTCCTTCTCCTCACAGATCAAGCTCTCCCCACTCTCCCCAAACCTTCACCCCAAACCCGCGCCCCTCTCCACTCGCCACGCCCCTGCCGAGCCGACCCGTCGACCGCCCGTCTCCCTGACAGCGCCGCCCCCTTGCGCGGCCGAGCTCGCGCGGCCCCTCCGGGTCAGAACCCGCCGACAGCCCCCTGTCGCCGCCCCTCCTCGGCCGACCGCACCCCGCGGATCCACCCCGACAGCGCCGTCCCCCTCTGGCCACTGTCACACCGGCTGACCGCCTCTGGCCGCGCCCCCGTACGGCCTCATCCCCGTCGAACTCCCTTCGGCAACCACCTCGCGGATCTGCCCTAGTTCACTGCCCTTTGGCCGAGCACCCCCGCGCCCCTTACGTGTCTCCTTGGTTGGTTCTCTTCCCTGGCCGAAACCCCTGTCGTGCCCTAGTTCCTGTGCTTTCCGACGTTCTTCGTCGACGCTGCTGACTCCAGCGCTGACCTGGGAATACTTTTGCTGTCGGAGCTCATTTTCTTTCTATATTTCATCTGAGAGCTCTAGCCGAGCAATCCGAGGTATAACCCCCTGTCCCGCTCATTTTTGTTTAGTCGATGATGAGAAATGGTCCCCGATTCCCTTTGGGAACTCGGTTTTAGCGATGTCGTAATTTTTCGGGACTTTCGGAAAGGTCCTGTGAGTTATTTTAGATTCTCGGAATATTTCGGGAATGGATTTTTGGTATGTTTTAGCTTTCCGGATTTTTTCGGGAACCTTCTGTGATTTGTGGGATTGGAATCGGACTTCCGAAATTATTTCGGGTTGTCCCGATTATTCTGTGGATTGGTTGTGGACTTTTATATATATGTATATTCGGGTTTTCCCTGGTTTGGGACTTGTAGGAAATTATCGGTGCCAATTCCCAGTTTTTGGGTTGACCAAAAATAGAGGAGATGCTGCCGAATTTTTCCGTAAATCCTGGATTATTTAAAAAATGAATTTAAAATGATTTCAGAATTTTATTCGATATTTGATTTTGGGTGACGACCGTATCGGTCAATGGATCCGGCTACGTGCAAACGAAACCGGCCCCGCCCGGACGTTGAGGCAATTAGCCAAGATGAGGATTGGACCATATCTGAGACTCTACTATTTACCTTATTTTTATATTTAATTTTTGTTTAATTTTATTTAATATTTTTAGTTTAGGACTAACGTCAGTCTTATCTTATTTCAATTTATGTAAATAAATTGTAATGGGCATAAGCCCAGCTGGCTGGTCTGTAACTGTAATAGCTTAGATTTTCTTGTCTTTTCTGGTTTTGCGAGTTTTTATCATTTAACGATTAAAATGATTAAAAAGTATTTTCGTATAAAACTAATAAATATTTTCTCACTTAAAATTGACGAGTTTATTAATAGTTAAAAAGTCACGTATTTCTCACAAAAACAAGAAAAATTAGCTTTATATTTATATTTATAAAAATTACCAAGTTTTCCTAACAATCTGGCATCTACGATATTTTCCGAATTCAAGTTAAAATGATCATTTTTTCCTCGTATTAAATCAACGTACAATAAATCGTGTTTTCTGTGTTTGGTTAATTTAAGAATTAAAATGGATTAGGACACAATTAGAGATTTCAACTAGCGTAACTAGATTGGTAACCCTGGTTTCTGAGTCAATTTCTCGAATGTAGGAATTCGAGGACGATCCTAATTCCCATCTTGAAGTCTTCAACCTTCCAGTCCAGTCCATTTTGAGGTAAGTACATTTTGTGTTAGTTTACAATTATTTAGTAATCGTTTTAATGCAAGTTTAAGCCACGATGCAACACGGAACTCTCTCTGAGAGCACTGACTGTAACTACTGTAACTATTGGAGACTGAGGGAGTAGTGTAATGAGTATGACCACATCCAAACTACTGTAACTACTGTAACTATATTAGCTTACCCCTCATACACACGGGGATAAGCCGTATCTTACTGTAATAAACCCAAGCCGGTCATATTTCATTGCCTATTCACATCACAGAACTGTAATTGTTTTAAAACTGTAACTGCTTTATTGTGGATTTCAAAACTGTTTAAAAGTGCATGATTCTATTATTATTTCAATTGTCAAATTAGCATGAATTGTACTTTGCTCCCTCTTGACTGGAGACCCAACATTTTTAGGTATCACTGTTGAGGCTTTGTTCCGTAATATTTTCAAGGTCCCAACTAGAAGACGAGGATTTCGAGACTGATGAGCTGTTTGTCTAGAGTTTTCTTTTCTTCTTGATGTATGTAGAGAAATGGTTTAAATTGTATCTTTTATTTTATTGTAAAAGTTTAATAAAGTTTTAATTTTTTCTGATGTTGAGTTGTGACAAATATAGTGTTGTTGTATGGTTACCTGCTACTGAACAGCTTACTGCCGCCGTCTCAACAACGGTACAGGCTGGGCATGATCCGGTTCGACCCTTTAGTTGGGATCGGGTCGTGACATGTTTTTAGTGGTGGCCCATGCAGGTCAGAACAACAACTTAGGAAAACATATTTAGAAACAATTAGAACACTAGAACATCAATTTGTCACAACATAGGACCGAAATATATTATAAATAAATATTTTTGTTTGATTATAGACTGGTAGGATACCTTATTTATGCTTGCATCCTAAACCTTCCAGAGAATGACCATTGACAAGACCAATCCTGCTGGCGATGAGGTGTCATCTCCGGATCATACCCCATCTCCTCAACCAAGTCCAGGGTTTATTCCCTCGCAGCTGATTGACCGTCCCCATAATGCATCCAGTGAAGTTTTCACTACACTGGCGATTCCTATCTCTTCTCAAGCTGAGTTGCATTTCCTTGGTGGAGTATCCATTCCTGTTGCTCCACCAGTACCAGCCAACACCTCCCCAAATGGTTGCCCTATTTCAAATAATCATGGAGTCCCAGAAAGCTCAAGATGAAGCCCAGCAGAAACAGATAAATATCACGAGAGAAGACATGAAGAACGTCAATGATGTAGCCTTAGCTATCTTAAACCAAGTTGGAGCAGAACCTCACCCTAGGAGGGGTACCCCTGAAATCTAGAAGACATTTTGAGCCCTATCCGGCAGTTATATCGTAAGAAGCTATTGGTTTGTGACTACTGTAAAAGGCCTGGTCACCAAGCCAATAATTGTCGTAAGAGATTGGGAAAATATTTGGTATCTGGATCTGCTGAATATTGGGTAAAGGATTGCCCCTTATCTTTCCATCATACCAGAATACCTATCCCAGCAACACATGTTAGGCCACAACCTAGGGACTCTCTTCCTATCCAGCAGACCCTGTCTACTACAATAAGGCATGATGCATACTCGAGGTTCATAGAAGATGAAGCAGTTGGAGACTGCTCATGCAAGAGCCAGAACCATGAAGAATAGTACCTAGGACTGCTGATCTATTTCTTTGGAAGTTGTAACAGGATGTCCTTAGATCAATTATAAGAGTTTTTGCTGTAATTCTCCACATGAATAAAATTCTTAGTTACACCTTTATGGCAGATGTTTTCCTGATAGTCTACCCGGATTATCCCAGAGTTAGACATAGGATTCACCATTGACCTAGTCCCCGGCTCTTTCCCTATTTCTAAAGGATGTTACAGAGTCAACCCGAAGGAGGCCAAGAAGATGAAGGACCAGATCAATGAAGGCTCTAGGATTTATCCAAGATGGAACTTCACCTTAGGGAACACCTATCTTGTTTGTGCCCAAGAAGGATGGAACAACGGATGTGCATCGATTACCAGACACTAAAGAACAAATACCCTCTGCCCGGATCGAGGATCTGTTTGATCTGTTTGTGTGGAGTTAGGGTGTTTCGAAGTTTGATTTAAGATCTAACTACCATCAAATCAAAGTCAGGAAGGAGGACATTTCCAAGACGGCGTTCAAACACCAAGTATGGGTAGTTTCTTTGGTCATGACGTTGGACTGACAAATGCTCCTGCTGTGTTCATGAATCTCATGAACAGAGTTTTTCATGAGTATTTGAATCAGTTTATCTTCTCCATAGATAACATTCTGATATATTCGAAGACTGAAGAAGAGCATGAAGAATATCTGAGGAAAGTTCTGGAAACTTTGAAGAAAAAGAAGTTTTATGGTAAGTTATCTGAACGTAGATTTTCTTTGACAAGGTGGATTTTTGGCCATGTTGCCAAGAGAAGAAATTTCGATGGAAGATAGCTGCTGTTGAAAAGTGGTATACCCCAAGTTCAATTCGGAAGTTTCTTGAACTGGGCTGGCTACTATCAGAAGTTCGTAAAGGAATTTGCCAAGATTGCTGAGCCGATGACGAAGCTCACTTGGAAGAATGAAGAGTTCATCTGGACGAAAGATTGCCAGGCGGCATTGAGGAGCTGAAGAAGAGACTTACCACTACACCAATCCTTGCGCTACCCGCAGGAACCGGTGGTTTCTCAATTTACAGTAATGCCTCTGGAAAAGGACTGGGTTGCGTTCTTCAACAACATGGGAAAGTAATTGCTTACACATCTAGGCAACTACAGACTCATGAGAAGAATTATCCCACACCTAATTTGGAATTTGCTGTAATTATCTTTACTTTGAAGCTATGGAAGCATGATTTTTATGGAAAGGGAGTAAAAATATATACGGACTACAAAAGTCTAAAATATATCTTCACTCAGAAAGAGCTGAATGTTAGACTAAGAAGATGGCTGAAGCAGATGAAGGATTTCGACATCAACCTGCAGTACCATTCTGGTAAGGCTAATGTGGTCGCTGATGCACTTGGTCGATACTGATGGCGAAGTTCTTAACCAAGGACCAGCACCTGTTAGAAGACATCGAGAAGTTTGGACTGGAGATTATACTGCCTGAAAATGGAAGGAAGAAGCTGGATGCTGATTTAGTGTTGATAAAGTTGCAAATGAGCTCGAGTCTGATGGATAAAGTCAAGGAGACTCAGTTTCAAGACGAGACACTTTGCAAACTTAGAGATCAAGTGTTGGCAGGAACACTTGAGGGTTTCTTAAATCGTCAATAATGGAGCTCTGAAGAATGGTACGAGGCTTTGTGTACTATCTGGCAAACTGAGGAACGAGCTAATGCAAGAAGTGCACCAGTATTCCATACATCCTAGCAAGACGTATTGGGATATACGTACTATTGTTGGATAGTATGGAATGAAGAAGGATGTATTCAGAATTGAGGTTAGATGTTTAACTTGTTAACAAGTGAAGGCTAGCCGACAGAGACCTGCAGGACTTCTACAGTCGTTGGGCATTCCGGACCGGAAGTAGAAGCACATAACGATGGACTATGTGTCAGGATTGCCTTGTTCCCAAGGAGAAAAGGGCACCAATTGGATTATAGTGGACCGACTGACTAAGTCAGCACACTTTATTCCCTTCAAGGTTAGTTTATTCACCGAGGAGTTGGCAGCATTGTACGAGAGGCACCCTACCGGATTTATGGAGTACAAACCGGCGGACAATCAAAAAAGATAATCCAGACGCTTGAAGATATGTTAGATCTTGTGTTTGGAAATTGGAGGGTCTTGGAGAAGATCATTTAAAATTTGTAGAGTTTTCTTACAACAACTACCAAGTTAGCATCGTCAATCAGTGGAGTTTGAAGAAGGAGATAGCGTCTTTTGTGAAGATTTCCTCCTACCAGAGGAACGATCAGTATTAGTAGAGCAGGAAAGTTGAGCCAGATACATCAGGTCATTTGAAGTTTTAAAACGAGTTGGAAGTAGCGTACCGGTTAGCTCTACCAGCTAATCTTGAGAGTGTGCAACGTCTTTTACGTATCACAACTCAGGCGCTACATTCCGGATCCGAGTCACATTATAGATAATTCAGAGTTAAAGATTGGACTCCACCTTTCAGTACCAGAGAAACCAGTTGCAAGCGTAGTCAGAGGTGAGTAGAAGATCAAAATTTGAGCCATCACGTAAACTTCTATTCCTTATCTTTTCGTTCTAAACTTGACTGATGCTGCTAAGTTAGCCTAATTTTGCAAGCTATCTCTTTTTTTAAGCTTGATCATGACAGTATTTTATTGGGTGCACCCACTAATATATTGACTAATCAGGACCGGTGCATGATGGTCTGATCAACCTCGTGTACTTTGGTTCGCTTTTGTATTTTTCTACATGGATGATATCATAAACCGTCTCATCCACGACTGTCTTGGAAATTCTTATTGTTGGACCTGAGTTACGAGTGTAGTACCCGTACCTGTTTGATTCTTCTACCCTACTTTTAAATTTCGAGGACGAAATTTTCTAAGGAGGGAAGATTGTAAAACCCATATTTTTATAATTAATTAATTATAGTGTTTTAGTAATAATTTTAGTAAATCTATCATTATTATTATTATTATTATTATTATTATTATTATTATTATATATTTTGGGGTGCAAATTATTTTAAAATAATAACAACATGGCTTTTGAGTTGAACCCAGACCCGAGTCCGAACCCAGACCCAGGCCTGAGCCAAACCCAATCCCATTTTCTTTCTTTCCTAAAAAGTCTAATTGGTTTATATTAAAAAAAAGGAATATATTACCTGGTCCCGTAGGACCAGCACCCCCTCAACTCACGTAAGACTTCCTCTCCCCATTCTTATTCTCCCTCTCCCCCTCAAACCACTCTCCTCCACAACGAGCAGACCCACTCCTCCTTGATAAACTTCTTTTTCACCCCCACTCCTCTCACGTTCAGAGAAACAAACTCCACTCTCTTCTCATCACACAGAACAAAGCCCTCTTCTCTACTTCCCCTTCTCTCTCATTCTCCCAAACACCCCAACTATTTCTCCTTCTCCTCACAGATCAAGCTCTCCCCACTCTCCCCAAACCTTCACCCCAAACCCACGCCCCTCTCCACTCGCCACGCCCCTACCGAGCCGACCCGCCGACCGCCCGTCTTCCTGACAGTGCCGCCCCCTTACGCGGCCGAGCTCGCGCGGCCCCTCCGGGTCAGAACCCGCCGACAGCCCCTTGTCGCCGCCCCTCCTCGGCCGACCGCACCCCGCAGATCCGCCCCGACAGCGCCGTCCCCCTCTGGCCGCTGTCACTCCGGCCGACCGCCTCTGGCCGCGCCCCCGTGCGGCCTCATCCCCGCCGAACTCCCTTCGGCAACCACCTCGCGGATCTGCCCTAGCTCGCTGCCCTTTGGCCGAGCACCCCCGCGCCCCTTGCGCGTCTCCTTGGTTGGTTCTCTTCCCTGGCCGAAACCCCTGTCGTGCCCTAGTTCCTGTGCTTTCCGACATTCTTCGTCGACGCTGCTGACTCCAGCGCTGACCTGGGAATACTTTCGCTGTCGGAGCTCATTTTCTTTCTATATTTCATCTGAGAGCTCTAGCCGAGCAATCCGAGGTATAACCTCCTGTCCCGCTCATTTTTGTTTAGTCGATGATGAGAAATGGTCCCCGATTCCCTTTGGGAACTTGGTTTTAGCGACATCGTAATTTTTCGGGACTTTCGGAAAGGTCCTGTGAGTTATTTTAGATTCCCGGAATATTTTGGGAATGGATTTTTGGTATGTTTTAGCTTTCCGGATTTTTTCGGGAACGTTCTGTGATTTGTGGGATTGGAATCGGACTTTCGAAATTATTTCGGGTTGTCCCGATTATTCTGTGGATTGGTTGTGGACTTTTATATATATGTATATTCGGGTTTTCCCTGGTTTGGGACTTGCAGGAAATTATCGGCGCCAATTCCCAGTTTTTGGGTTGACCAAAAACAGAGGAGATGCTGCCGGATTTTTCCGTAAATCCTGGATTATTTTAAAAATGAATTTAAAATGATTTCGGAATTTTATTCGATATTTGATTTTGGGTGACGACCGTATCGGTCAATGGATCCGGCTACGTGCAAACGAAACCGGCCCCGCCCGGACGTTGAGGCAATTAGCCAAGATGAGGATTGGACCATATCTGAGACTCTACTATTTACCTTATTTTTATATTTAATTTCTGTTTAATTTTTTTTAATATTTTCAGTTTAGGACTAACGTCAGTCTTATCTTATTTCAATTTATGTAAATAAATTGTAATGGGCATAAGCCCAGCTGGCTGGTCTGTAACTGTAATAGCTTAGATTTTCTTGTCTTTTCTGGTTTTGCGAGTTTTTATCATTTAACGATTAAAATGATTAAAAAGTATTTTCGTATAAAACTAATAAATATTTTCTCACTTAAAATTGACGAGTTTATTAATAGTTAAAAAGTCACGTATTTCTCACAAAAACAAGAAAAATTAGCTTTATATTTATATTTATAAAAATTACCAAGTTTTCCTAACAATCTGGCATCTACGATATTTTCCGAATTCAAGTTAAAATGATCATTTTTTTCCTCGTATTAAATCAACGCACAATAAATCGTGTTTTCTGTGTTTGGTTAATTTAAGAATTAAAATGGATTAGGACACAATTAGAGATTTCAACTAGCGTAACTAGATTTGTAACCCTGGTTTCTGAATCAATTTCTCGAATGTAGGAATTCGAGGACAATCCTAATTCCCATCTTGAAGTCTTCAACCTTCCAGTCCAGTCCATTTTGAGGCAAGTACATTTTGTGTTAGTTTACAATTATTTAGTAATCGTTTTAATGCAAGTTTAAACCACGATGCAACACGGAACTCTCTCTGAGAGCACTGACTGTAACTACTGTAACTATTGGGGACTGGAGGAGTAGTGTAATGAGTATGACCACATCCAAACTACTGTAACTACTGTAACTACTGTAACTATATTAGCTTACCCCTCATACACACGGGGATAAGCCGTATCTTACTGTAACAAACCCAAGCCGGTCATATTTTATTGCCTATTTATATCACAGAACTGTAACTGTTTTAAAACTGTAACTGCTTTATTGTGGATTTCAAAACTGTTTAAAAGTGCATGATTCTATTATTATTTCAATTGTCAAATTAGCATGAATTGTACTTTGCTCCCTCCTGACTGGAGACCCAACATTTTTAGGTATCACTGTTGAGGCTTTGTTCCGCGATATTTCCAAGGTCCCAACTAGAAGACGAGGATTTCGAGACTGATGAGCTGTTTGTCTAGAGTTTTCTTTTCTTCTTGATGTATGTAGAGAAATGGTTTAAATTGTATCTTTTATTTCATTATAAAAGTTTAATAAAGTTTTAATTTTTCCTGATGTTGAGTTGTGACAAATATAGTGTTGTTGTATGGTTACCTGCTACTGAACAGCTTACTGCCGCCGTCTCAACAACGGTACAGGCTGGACATGATCCGGTTCGACCCTTTAGTTAGGATCGGGTCGTGACAGATTCCCAAATCCAAAGTGGTTTCTGATCTCTCTGTTGCTTCTGATGACAAGGGAATTCTTCCCACTCCTGTCGTAGGGGCTTCCGTTCGTAACGAGGCAGTCCTTACTTCAGAGTTGCACTCAAAGTGTGACGATTTATCTCCCGTTTGTAACGGTGAAGATAATCAGGTTTCACGCCCACTGCGTAAGAATCAAATTTTGAGCTCAGTGGGTAAGAACCAAATTTTACGCTCAGTACATAAGAATGAATCTCCCATTCGTAATGGGGCAGACTCTAAAGTTTATGCTTCTGAGTGTAAGGATCAGTCTCCCGTCGGTGACGTGGTAGGCCCAAATAAAATACGCTCCTCGCGTAAAGCAAAATCTCCCGTCTGTGACGTGGTAGATAATCAATTTTTACGCTCCACGCGTAAAGGTAAGTTTCATGTCTTTGACAGTGTAGATAAAATTCATAACGATGTTTGCACATCTAATGTGAATGTACCTAAACGTGTGCAGCATAAAAATGTCGTTGGTAAAGCTTCTGTCCTACACCAACAACCTTCTTATACTACTTTACGCAAAGTACCAAACTTACAAATTACACGCCATGAAAATGGAGTCCTTCGTGCTAAATCTCAAGATTTACGCACACAACTCCAAACGCGTAAAAATGTACAGTATGGTTCTGCGAATGCAGCCAGTAATCTTCTTTATACACAAGGGACTAAACGTTTTTCTACCCCAAATGTAATAAAGAAGAATACTCCATCTGTTCCTTCTGATTTACGTGAATTGCTAATGCAAAAACGTAAGAACAGACAATCTCCGGTAATATTTCTCCAAGAAAAACATCATTGTGAATATTACCAGGTTGTGATCAATTGTTGTTGTTCGGCTTCAAAACGGTCAGTTTTTGATCGATTGAGTTTTTTGCTTCAACATCAAGCTGAAGACCAAGAAGATGAGCTGTCATATGCATCAGTCAACATGGCATCTCATACTAACAGAGGACGACATCCAAGACGGAATATGTCCCAAACTCCAGGTCAACAATAGTTCAACAGACTTCTTGATTCCTTTGAAGGAGTATATCAGAATACTCGATCAAGAAGACAAAGATAATTGCAGACTTCTGATTCAGAAGCTGGGGGTACTCAATCTTTTGAGTCTGATACCGATAGTGTGGATTCATACTTCTATACTAATCCCTCTATATCTTCAAGAGAGGTTGAATCCTACGTTGTTAGAGATGAACCAGAGACGTCATCTACTAATACGGAACAACGTATCACTGCCGTGGAGCAATCATTGAAAGACATGCTTAACATGGTGCAAAGCATGCATCAGATAATTTTGAATCAGCAAACTGCCCAACCTACAGTAATAACTCCGATACCAGTAGCAGCACAAACTCAAGATAGTCAAGGGGCTGATATACCTTTGAATATTCAAGAGCCTGCTGTTAATCAAAATTCTGCATCTCCAGATCCTATTATTCCAGAAGATGTACCACCTCCAGTGGGGGTTACGGTACATCCAACGACTATTCAATCAAATGTGCTTCCTCAAACCAGTGAAGCCATTCAAGCAGTGCGTGAACTCAAAGCACAGTTTGAAGTTTTGAGGCACAAAGATCAGCTCCAGAAGTTAGGGATTAAGCAACCTTATCCTCCTCATTGGAATGATGTACCCTTTCCACCGAAGTTCAAGCCGCAATCCATGGTTTTATTCGATGGAAAAGCATCTTTCAGTCAATATATCAATTACATTGATATTATGACTGTACACTTGCAAAAAAATGATGCTCTTCTCACTCGAGTGTTCATCGGGTGCCTGACGGGTTCAGCTTACGACTGGTATCGTAGCTTACCCGATAACTCTATTTCATCTTTTGACGAATTCAAGGCAATGTTTCTCTCTCGCTTCTATGAAGGAGGTATGGACATGAACATGTCCTCCTTGATAGAAATCAAACAAAAGGAGAAAGAAGATACTCGGACGTTCATTGAACTCCGACAAGCTACTCTAAAGATGCCTCCTGGTATGCCAGATTCAGCGTTGATTGATACATGCAAGATGAATCTGCGACCATCCATCGCTGTCTTCACAGGTTCCCAATTCACAGATTGGGCTTCGTTTATCATAGCAGCAGTTTCTGCCGAGACCAATGGTAGGTTGGCTCGTGAACACGGGATGATTTTCGCTTCAGAAGATAAAGGGAAGAAAAGTAATCCTGGTAATAATCCTGGCAATCGTAATGTGAAAGGAAAAGATACTCTTATGGTCAATCTTTCCAAGAACAAAACGACGCCAAATAATCAGGAATCTTCCAGGCCAAAGGAAGAATACTCTTTTGACGAAAGTGATATCCCAGGGATATTTCAATGTCTGGTGAAAAGTGGAAAACTTCAGATTCCAGTGCCAAAAAGGCCTAATGAGGTGAATCTGACTGACAATCCCAAATATTGTATCTATCATAGATACATTAATCTTCCTACTAGTGCTTGCTATGTCTTGAAAAAGAAGATCCAAGAGCTGATAAATGGTGGCGCTATCACTTTAACCAATGATGACCATACGGTTACGACCAATATGGTTTCTCTTCAGTTCGGGAATTTTCCTCCACAACAAGTCCCAGATGGAATTATCCCAATTCCGAAGGCGACGATGAAGATCGTGAATATCCCGCCTGCCAGGGAAAAAAATACAGGATTGCTGCCGCTCACATTGAAGAATGGTGAAATCATGTGGGTACATCCTGACTTAGTACCTGAGTTGGAAAATGAAGGTAAAACTTTAAAATCCAAGAAAGGTAAGAAAGTCAAAACCTGCAACATGATTTCTCATGTTATTCCGAATCCTGATAATTTGGATCATCTATGGGATGGCCTTCCTATAGAAGATAGACTGAAAGGACTAAACATCTGTCCTCCAAGTCTAGCTCCTCCTACCAAGCTTAAGCTTACTCATCAGCAGTGGCTAGCCATGAATAGTGTTCCTTTATACCGGGCACAACAAGTTTTTGCTGCTTATGAAAAAGCTCCAACAGGGATTTCTCCTCGTATCCCGAATCCTTCTCCTCCCTTAACTACAGAGACGTCTATGCTTCATTCTCCTGTAGTTGCAGAGGTTTCTTCCTCTTCCTGTGCTGAAACACCTGTCCAAAGCTCACTGCCTATCCACTTGTATAGTCAGCAATCTGTCCTTCTCATGAGGAAGATGGGTTATGACTTTCAAAAGGCAGAAGGTTTGAATTATGATAAAGGAATACGTCTTCCTTTACAAATTCAAAATCAGAATTCCACTACTGGATTGGGTTCTGAAGTTCCTCGTAACAACCCTCACAAGAAGAAGGCTAAGGGAAGAAAGACTAAATCCTGTAATATGGTACTTTCTTCTCCTAAGTCTGAAGAAAAACTTTTGCTAGTACAAGATCTGGAAAAGAGTACCACAAAGACTATGAGGGATCCTCCAAAGAAGCAGAAGATGTAGTGAAAACTCTACCAGTTCAACCTTCTCCTATTTCTGTTAAACCGTCTGTGGTTGAAAAGGGGAAACAGAAGGCAGTACGCTTTGATACCCCATTGAAGCCTGCTTCTAATCAGGGGGTGGTGATGAAGCCTTACAAGTTTGACATTCTAGCTCAGTTAGCCAATACTCCGGCTAGACTATCTATATTTGAACTGCTTCGCCTTTCCAGAGAAAGCAGAGAGACTTTGAGCGAAGCTTTACTTCAAGCAGATTCATGCTTGGCTCAACTCAAGACTCCTGATAATATACCAGTGTCATGTCCGCAATGTCATAGTATGATGGAAGCAATTCCCAACATCACCTTTACACAAGAGGATATGCTATTGAAACACAACAAGCATGATAGGCCTCTGTGCTACACTGGATATATCGGATCTACTGAAATTGACAGGATTTATATTGATCCTGGGTCTTCAATTAGTATAATTCTTCAGAATATGCTAAGACCCCTGAGGATTCCTACTAGTGAGCTAACTTACACTAGTACTACGATAGTCGGTTTTAACTCTGGCAAGAGCAAACCACTGGGGAAGATTCGTCTGCAGATTTAGATTGGTGATCTTCGAACTATGGTAACTTTCTATGTTATCAACTCAGACGTATCCTACAATATTCTTCTTGGAAGACCGTGGATTCATGAGCATAATATTGTGCCTTCAACTCTTCACCAATGTTTCAAATATGTGGACTCCCAAGGAGTTGTGAAAACTGAGTTTGCTGATATTAATCCGTTCAAGGGTGTCGAAGCCTACTTCTCTGATTCAAGGCTTTATAAACAAGAGCATGTGAAAGATATATCAGACATGGCTGAAGATCAATCATCTTCTGAGGATCAGTCTATTAATGAAGATCCGCCAGAGGAGCAACCTTTGAAGATCATCGTCAAGGGACGAATCCAATCCCAACCTATCAATGATCAACCTTTGATAATTAAGGTTAAAGGAAGAACTCAAACTTCATCTGAGGGATCAATAAATATTCCTGCTAAGAGCCAAGTTCAACCTGTTATGATCAAGGTTAAAGGGCGTACTTCTTGTACGAATGATCCAGAATCACCATTGATTGTCAATCTTGGCAAATCTACGCAGAAAATGGATGATGGTCCACTGTTGATTAATCCGAAGCGTAGCAATCAGATTGTAAATGATGTAAATATTGATCATTCTGTACTTTTTGATATCAATAAAGATTTCCTGTTCGAGTATATGGCTGTGAAGTTTATTGAGAGAATGACTTTATCTTCTGATAATCAAAGTCATCAATATAAAGACAACATAGAACCGGAAGAAACTTTATACATTGTTCATAAGGAGAATTCTTTTCCTCCTCATGTTGATGTCGGACCTTATGCTCAAAAGTTCTTGACATCTTCTCCCTATCTGCTTCCTGTAGCCGCTTCATCACAAGCTTGCGTAACTTTCAGACGTCACGAAGAATCCTATTTCATGGCCCCGTCTGATAAGAAAAACAAGCGTCAAATTGTGTTTGGCCTGGCTAGAAATATCCCTGTTACTCGAACAGATAATCTGAAGGATAAAGATAAAGGAAGAATCTGAATTGACAAATACAGTCAACAATCTATCAAGATCATCCAGAACATGGGGTATGATTTGAAGACCATGCAAGGTCTCAATCAGGGCAAGGGCAGACGACTACCATTATGTGGTGATCCGTTTTACCAAAAGACTCGTCATGGATTGAGATATGATCCGTCCTACATGTTTAATGACGATATACAAGAAGAATTATCTTCTAGCTCTTCGCAATCATCAGATTCGGAATAAATTCTATTCATCGAATCCGATGTCTCGTTCCTCATATTGTGAATCTGGGCAAATATTCTCAGTCAATATGGTTCAAGCCGATGATGAATCAGAGCCATTTGAGAATGATCCTTGGGCTCAACAGATGGATACTCAATGGGAACTTCGTTTTGAACAGCGATAGCCACCTACAGAAGATGAGGTTATCCAGATTGATGTTGGAGATAGAATTACGTCCAAACCAATATTCATCAGTAAGAATCTTTCTGAAGATGAAAAGGAAGAGCTGATAAAACTTATCAAATATTACATTGACATCTTTGCATAGAGTTATAAGGATATGCCAGGACTAGATCCTAAAGTTGCTACTCATAAACTCAACATTTTGCCTAATGTCAAGTCTGTAAAACAACAGCATCGGCGCTTTAGACCAGATATGATGGATGCAATTGAAGCAGAAGTCAAAAAGCTGATTACATGTGGCTTTGTTCGTAAAGAACAACACCCAGATTGGGTGGCCAATATTGTTCATGTTATGAAGAAGAACGGAAAAGTCCGAGTTTGTATAGATTACCGAGATCTTAATACGGCTTGTCCAAATGACGAATTTCCACTTCCCATTACTGATGTCATGATAGACAATACATGCGGTTTTGAACATATGTCTTTCATGGACGGATTCTCAGGATATAATCAGATCAAGATGCATCTAGAAGATGAGAAGCATACATCTTTTCGAACACCCCTTGGGGTTTACTGCTATACGGTTATGCCATTTGGTCTTAAAAATGCCGGTGCCACATATCAACGGGCTATGAGCAATATCTTTCAAGAACATCTACGAAAAATAGTTGAATGCTACGTAGATGACATTGCTGTTAAAAGTCGATCAAAGAATAATCACATTCAGGACTTGAAGACAGTATTTGAATTGATGCGCCAACATCAATTGAAAATGAACCCTACTAAGTCTTTCTTAGGGGTTTCTAGTGGCAAGTTTTTAGGATTTGTCATTACCTCTCAAGGTATCCATGTTGATCCTGATAAGGTTAAAGCAATTCTTGAAATGCGTCCTCCTCGTAATCTGAAAGAACTCTGTGGCTTTCAGGGCCGTATTGCTTATATCAGAAGATTTATATCTAATCTTTCTGGGAGATGTCAACCTTTCTCCCGTCTATTAAAGAAAGGGGTATCTTTCGTCTGGGATGAAGCGTGTCAAAAAGCCTTCAATGACATTAAATAATATCTTACAAACCCGCCTGTTCTGGTACCTCCGGTGATAGGAAGACCATTTTTGCTATATGTTCGAGCCTTGGATCATTCACTTAGCGCTCTTCTGGCATAGAAAAGTGATATGGGTCATGAACAAGCAATATATTATCTGAGCAGAATGATGGTCGGAGCTGAACACAGATATACTCCTGTGGAAAAGGAATGTCTAGCTTTGGTTTTTGCCGTCCAAAAGACAAGGCATTATGTCACTGGACAGACTATTCATGTCATCTCCATAATAAATCCCATTCGGGTATTGATGAGAAAATCGAGCATTCTTAATTCCAGGTTAGCTACCTGGGCGATGTTGCTCACTCCTTATGACATGGTTTATGTGCCTAAAAAATCAGTAAAGGGCCAAGCGTTAGCTGATTTCTTAACTGCTCATCCTATACCTGAAACTTCGAAGTTATATGAAGACATTCCAGACGTAGTAGTAGATTGTAACATGACTTTGAAGAATGATATATGGCAATTATATTTTGATGGAGCATCACGAGTGGGACCTAAAGGCAATATTGTCTCTGGGGTAGGAATTGTCTTGGTTTCTCCTGACAAAATGGTCATATACCGTGCCTATTCTCTTAATGAGCCATGCTCTAACAATGTAGCAGAATATAATGCTCTATTGATTGGTCTCCAAGTAGCAAAACAATTGGATATTGAATTCTTAGAGGCTTATGGAGATTCTCAATTGATCGTTAATCAAGTTAGAGGGACTTATGAAGTCAGAAATCCTGATCTCATCCCCTATCATCAGGTGGTAGTCGAGTTGGTCCTATCATTCAAAGGATTCTTCATTGAATTTGTACCACGTTCTCAGAATGTGGAGGCTGATGCTCTTGCCAGTTTAGCTGCAGACTTGGCTGTCCCAATCCGAAGGCAAAATACAATTACTTTGTTGGACCGAGACTTGTTCTGTGTGAAGAGTAATCTTCATATTGAACAAAGTTATGTTACAGAGGCAAGTTCCCAGCAGAAAGATTGGAGAACTCCATTCATTGATTATGCAGTTTATGAGATTTTGCCTGAAGATCCTAAAGAAGCTGCATCAAATAAGAGGCGATCGTTTCGATTCTATTATGATTCGTCTTTACATATGCTATATCGTCGTTCATATGACGGACTCTTGCTGCGCTGTCTCTCAGAAAGTGAAGCCAAACAAATACTGCGTGAGGCTCATGATGGTGTCTGTGGTGCTCATCAACCGGGTCCAAAGTTGCAAGATCGTATTCGAAGAATGGGGTATTATTGGTCCTCTATGATAGCAGATGCTGTAGACTATGCCAGAAGATATAAAGCATGTCAGATTCATGCTGATTTTATTCATCAGCCGTCTGAATTTCTACATCCTACAGCAGCCTCGTGGCCTTTCGAAGCTTGGGGTATGGACATCATTGGTCCTATTAACCCTCCTTCTGTCAAAGGACATCGGTTTATACTAGCTATAACCGATTACTTTTCGAAGTGGGCCGAAGCAGTTCCCCTTGCTGAAGTGAAAACATCTAATGTAATCAGCTTCATTAAACATCATGTCATTTATCGCTTCGGGATTCCTCGACGAATAATTCATGACAATGGACCACAATTTGCCAGTCAGGCATTTTATCGGTTCTGTGACAAAAATCGAATTCAAAATCTGGCTTCTACGGCTTATAATCCAGCTGCTAATGGTTTAGCTGAAGCCTTCAACAAAACGATCATCAAACTTCTCAAAAAGTTTGTCTCTTCTAATAAAAGAGATTGGAATGAGAAGCTTGGAGAATGTTTATGGGCATATCGAACAACGGTCCGGACTCCTACTGGTTTTACACCATTTTCACTGGTTTATGGATGTGAAGCTGTCCTCCCATTGGAAATCCAGATCCCTTCTCTTCGAATTGCTATTGCTAATGAGCTAACTACAGAAAATAATGATCGCTTACGACTCCAAGAACTTGAAGGATTGGACGAGAAGCGTCTTCAAGCACAACAGCAAATTGAGCTATATCAAGCCCGTATATCTCGAACTTTTAATCGTAAAGTCAAGGAGAGGGTATTTAAAGTTGGCGAGCTTGTATTAGCTGTTCGGAGACCAATGGTGATGACTCACAAAAGTAAAGGAAAATTCCTAGCGAAATGGGAAGGCCCGTATGTAATTGAGTCCGTGTTCTCCAATGGTGCCTATCGGTTGTCAAAACCCAATGGAGATCTACTCATGCTGCCGATCAATGGCAAATTTCTTAAGAAATACTATGTATAAAAAGAGAAGACAGAACAAAAATAAAACTTCTTTTATTATTATTTTTGTTCAAGATAAAAGATTAAGGACGAGGGCCACTCCCTTTCTTATTGAATACATAGTCAGCCAATGCATAGAAGGCATCGTTTCCTGAACCTATAAAATTTTTACAGACGGTCATCCTCAATGCTTCTTCTTCAGGAGTTTTTCTTGGCTCTACTAAGAAAGCAAAGGTGTCTTGGGGTGGCTTGGGCGTAGAAGAACTGTTGTCTACTTCGGTCGGACCCGTCACTATTGGCTCAGCAGGGCATGTCTCAATGATGCCCTCGATTTTTCGGGGGACTTCATTCTTTCGCTGTACATCCTCGGAAGACATTTCCAATAGAGGAGTAGAAATAAGAATGAAATGATTACAGAGAATTCTCACCTATTTATAGAAGAGGATTACTAATGAACTAGTCTCTGAAATTGAAAATGACTTTTCAATTCCGAAAAGACTCGTCCGTTCATGTTACCAGGTTCATCCATTTAATTATAGAATTGAATCGTCATTTCTGTTCCCAAGAAATACGTTGATTCGTCCACCGTTTTGACGTATATGCTCACAATATCTGTCTTCTTATTCCCCAGCTACCAAGGTTTGGTTAAGCTGACTTCTTGTTTCCTGGGAAAGGGATTTTATATCTTCTATTTTATCAATTGATTAGAAAGTGGGATTCGCTATTTATCATGTTTCCATAACCTCTGAATAAATATTAAATCTGCTTTCTTTTCCTATCTATCACTTCTATTTGACCTCTGCATAGATATTAATCTAATTTTCTTTTGAGTTCTTACATGCTATCACGTCCATATTACCTCTGATAGTATTGTGTACTCTAAATCAGAAAAGAAGGTTTCATTATCTATCATGTCCATATTACATCCAGATAGATACAAATTATTGAGCATAGAAGAATTATCATTTCTACTCTCATATCACCATAAAAGTCTATTACATTTCTTAGACTTTTCTTTATAATGGAAATCTCTTACATTCTTGGATTTTCATTTTATACACCAACGATAACCTAATGGAGATTTATTTCTTCTTCGGATCTTCTTTGACGGGTTCGTTGTTGGTGGCAATTCCTGACTGTCTGAGCTCCAGTGGCAACCAGAACAGCAGGAATCAAACTCTGGTCTTCTCTCTCAGACGAGAGGAGAACCCCAGAGTATGGCAGCCCGAAGGCGTGTTGCTGCCAATACAATTGGTGGATTAGTGGCGGCACCTCAAAGGAGATAGGAATGTATCCAGCATTGGGATACGATTCCTAGTTCTGCCGTGAAAAGGAACTCTACTACCCGATCTCTCGGGGTAGAGTTGACTCCACCATCCAACTCTTCGTGTATAAAGGCTCTTCCTACCAACAGAGGAAGACCCTTCTATCTCACGAAGAGTTCTGAGTTGTCTGATTTGCGCGTCAAAAGCGCATGAGCTCCCTGATGTTGATGTCAGAAGAACGCTCCTCACAGCGTCAAAATCGCCAATGCCGGTTCTGGAAAAGCTGCTTAGCCAAACTTCTGCAGAAAACAACAAAGAAGAAGTGTTTTTATCAGATGCGTATTAAACGCTAACTGAAAACAGATCACAAAGCTTTTTACGCCAGTGATTCAGTAGGGCTTTTTACGCCTTTGATTCAGCAA
The DNA here is from genome assembly GCA_029216955.1 of Iris pallida. Lineage (NCBI taxonomy): Eukaryota > Viridiplantae > Streptophyta > Magnoliopsida > Asparagales > Iridaceae > Iris > Iris pallida. The sequence goes on from JANAVB010044420.1 coordinate 217,058, forward strand.
AGCTTTTACGCCAGTGCTTCAGCAAGGCTTTTAACGCCAGTGATTCACAAAGGCTTTTACGCCAATGATATGACAAGGCTTTTACGCCATTGGCTTCAGCAAGACTTTTTACGCCGGTGCTTCAGTAAGGTTTTTACGCCAGTGCTTCAGCAAGGCTTTACGCTCGTAAAATAGTTGTTTTCAAACAAAAAAATTTGAAGACAGATATTTGCTTACGATCGGACTTACCATTTAAGTTGAATGGTTTGGCTCTAATAGTGGTTGAATCCATGTTTGAAGACTGGGCGTACAAAAGAACACCGTGGGAAAGCTCCGCCATCCTCATTTGTTGGAGAACAACATCACAAAAAGTTATCTTCAGAGGAATGAGTATGAGAATATATGAAACAGTCTCGGCTATTTATAAAGGCTGAAGAAACTGTTGGGATGAGTTTATTTCGGGGGAAGATCCTATTTAAAGGCTCTCGTAACCACAAGACAGATGCCACGTGTCGGTTTGTTTCTTGGGAATGAACAACCATAGAAGCAGTCAAAATAAGTGTTCAACAGTTCTATCTACCAACAGATGAGATTAACATCAAGATTTTATTTATAAAGGGGGGAGTGGACCCCTACATATAAGAGAGTCACAATACACGGAATATTATTTTCTTTCTCCTTCGTTGGTTGACGAAGGGAGGCACCCAATTCGCGTATGTTGCGGATCCCAGAACGACGCATCAGATTTAAAAACGCTTCTGCATCTCCTGAGCCTTCGTATGCAATTGGGGGACCACCATCAATACAATTAAAGACGGCAGGAGTTACTCCAAAATACTCTAAAAAGTTGCACGCCCGCTCGAAGTCAAGCCTGGAGCTCGAAGCCTCTTTGTTGGTAATCTCATTCTTCGGCGCCATGACAAAACGAGGATGAATGTCAAGAATAAAGAATTTATCCTTATTTATACAAATCAAAACAACTCTTCATATTCCTCGTTGGAAACTGTTCACTCGGAAAGATAAAGAGACGTTCGAAAAGTTTCGAGAAAGAAATTTATTGTGGCGGTCAAGTGTTGACCGATATTATTTTTCTTGAAAATTAAGCTGACTGTTGGACATCCCCGCTTCTACGCAGATGACGGTTGCGTATCCCAACTTTTACGCTGGCAGATCAAACCTCAACTTTTACGCTTCTGTTCAAAGTGTTTCAAATTTTGGAGATATTTGAAAACTTTGAAGGGGATCTTGTAGGAGCGTAAAAAGTGCTTCAAAGAAAGAGTCATCTCATTCATAAGTGATTAAGTTTTTACGCCTAGCAGAGCGGGTAATCTCTTTATGCCCAAGACTAGGCTAATCAATTTACGCCTAAGCAGGCTGATCATTTTACGCTTGGGTCTACACCTATGATTTTACGCCAAGGACAGAGCAGCCTCTTTTACGCTGGACAAAGCTGTCAAATCTCGCATTTAATGCAAACTCTGACATGGAGATATTAATGATGGCATATATCACAAAGGGATTTGTCTTTACACAGAGACCAATGTTGTCATTTAGTGTGTGGATTGAGCTACTTTACGCTCACACTACGGCTTCTTTTACGTACGAAGATTTTACGAGCCTTTACGCTCAACAGTCGACGTGTGCGTAAAGTCTATTTGAGCTGCTTTTACGCTCAAGGTTATTTAATAACCACTTTACGTGGAAAGTCTACGTCAAAGCTACTTTACGCTCAATCTATTGCTTTACGCTCAGAGTACATTGGGGCTATTTTTATGCCCTATTCTCCTCCACCTGCTTGGAACGTGGTTTGCTTACGTGGCTTTCATGCCATTCTTCTCGAAGAACGTGTGTACATGTATCCTATTCTTACTGAAGTGATGGGACATACGTCAACATATGCAGAGGATGGCTTCGATCATGGGTGGCAGTTGTTAGCGTAAAAGCGGAACTTTTGCTGAGTTTTTACGCACAAGAGCCCAAGTCTATAAATAGACTTATTTTTCTCAGGACAGACACAAAGAGACAGACGGAGAGACATGAGAGAATACAGAGATCAGAACTTCGAGATTTTGATTCTCCAGAGCATTCTTCTTCAACTTTTCTTTCAGAACAGAGTGAAGCAAAGCAGGAAAGCATTCGGCCTCGCCATCAGTGCCCAAGTGCGTCGATACCTTTATGGTGACTTAGTTCTTCCAAGTTGTTCTACTTCAAGCAGTGATCTTCATCATCATCATATGGTCCAAGGAACAAAGTGATCATTTACAGATCAGACTTCCATAGTAATACTTTTCCAGAATCAAATTTGTACTTCTTGTACTTTTTCTCGTTTTATTTTCAAAATCCAACTTTTGTTTGGCATTTTTGTTAAGTGAAACACTGTCTACACTGTCTAAAGTTACACTGTCTACACTGTCTAAAGTTACACTGTCTACAGCAAATAATGCAATAAAGAAACATGGTATACTTTGAAATAATAAATTACTATTTATACTGTCTAATTGTAATAATAAATCACTGTCTGTACTGTCTACTTTGCAATAATAAATTACTGTCTACACTGTCTACACTGTCTAAGGTCAGATCACACATCCTTGGTACTTCTCATTCCCGACTCAATAATTTATAATAGAAAATAATCACATAACCAATGGCCAACCAATGAAATATAGTGAGAATCAATATCGAAATGCAGACAATAAACTATACTCGCCTGTGGTCCTTTGCTGGTGAAACCGACAATCTGAACCACTCAATGTGCCACAATAGTCAAAAACTCGTACAACAGTCCTCGAAAGCTGAAATAAATATTACCAATATTCTTAGAATAGTCAAAATAGCTAGGATCGCCTGTCCTTAAGTCCAATTCTGGACACAGGGGCAAAACGATAATTTCGGGCCAAAACGGTGTCCGTCGTTGGACCCACTTTGTACCGAAAAGCGTGCCAGAGTCAACGGTCTATAAAGTCGTCAAACTACATCTCTATGAATCCAGTTTTCCGATACGAATCAAACCGTATGTCAATAGTTGGATTCCGGCAGGCCGTGCACAAAATCGTCCGTTGAATCGGACCGTGGGGCCCGCAAAACGGTGTTCCGATTCAACTATCTCAGAATCGGACCAAACTTGGCATGCAGGACCAAAAAAATAATACGGTCCTGTTGGCACAAGTTTCGTCTCGATCTGACGAGCGTGCACAAAGTAATTAAAAAACTTGCACAAAGACCGATACGATAAATTTTGACGGATACGGATCAAATTCGTCGCGCATATGCGACCAATTCGAATTCCGTCAAAGCCTAAACGACCACGAAACCGTTACACAGCTTTCGATGCTTTCGGTTCGCGATCACGTCGCCTGAATTGGCGGGACGCACGTCGTACCGGAGAGTTTTATTGAAATTTTATTGTTTCGAAAACAGGTTTTTCTCAAACTTTGAAACTGAATAATTTTGCATATAGTGAACGAAAAATAAATCTACGAGAAGGGACTTGATCTCCTATAGGTTAGCTATAAATCTGTTTAAACAAATTTTGAAATATCGCCTTATTCTGGTCGAAATTCGATCTCAAATATGGGGGTTTGGGACAGTTTCGAAACTCAAAAATTGAGATTTTTCTCGGTTTTGGGAATTGATTTACGACGCGCACACCGTAAATTGTTCAATTCTATTTGAAGAGGGTTGAGGGTGTATAGGTTGTCGGCGTACCTGACGAAACGGTTTGCAAAACGACGAAGAATTGACGGAGAAATTGTATCTCCATTTGATGCGCCTGCAGCCGCTGCTGCTGTGTCTGCTTCGTGCATGCGCGCGCACGCGGATTTCCCATGCTTGGCCGGCGGCGCTGTGAGCGCGGGGGTGGCCGCCTTAGGTCAGGAGGAGGGTGGCGCTCGATCCTTTAGGGTTTAGGTACACTGTTATATTCGAGTATATATACATTAGAAAGTAACCGAACAGAGCTTCGGTTCTAGCTTCAGGCTTGGGGTCACCCAGCTTTGCCCACGCGGCTGGCAGGCCGGGCTGGACTTCTCAGCTGGGCTGGGATTGCTCCTTATTTCCTTTTTCTATTTCTTTTTCTTTTTCTTTTACTAATTCTATTCTCTATTTATTATTTCTATATATATATATATTTTATTATTTCTATATATATATATCTATACATATATATAAATATCTAAGTACAAGTATACATATATATATATGTATATACACACACACCATATTTATATATGTATATTTACATATACATATATATACACACACACACACACACACACACACACACACATATATATATATATATATATATATATATGGGAATGTATGTATTTATAAATGTTATATATGGGTGTATTGGTATGTATTGGTATGTATATACATATACTCTATTTTATATATACATACCAATACACCCATATATAACATTTATAAATACATATATTCCCATATATATATATATATATATATATATATATATATATATATATATATATATATATATATATATATATATATATATATATATATATATATATATATATATATATATATATATAGTATAAAATCCCGGAGATTTAGAAATGCATCACTTGAAGAATGTTCATCCATTTTCCAAGTAAAATATCTTTTAACTAGAAATAATCATATTTAATATATTTAAGCATTATAACAATAATATACTCTCTAGCCCAGAACATAAATACCAATATAATAATAGTCAATAAATATACGTCTATATGAACGTCTCTGGACTCACTACTCGACTACATGAGCTTTGATTTGGTTCGAATATATATATATTCGAACCAAATATATATATATATATATATATATATATATATATATATATATATATATATATATATATATATATATTTGGTACGGTCTGGTCTCCTACTAGTCAATAACTAATAATAACTAAATAATAAGATTATTTATAGGGTCATGTTACAACTTAATCGGGTTTTCCTAGTTAGGATATCCCTATGGCTCAACCCTCCCTGGCATGGCCAATACACTAGTCGAGGTACGTCACTGTACTAGCTGTGCCACGATTTCTTGTCACCTTGTACTCCAATTCCTAGCTATGGCAAAAATTATCTACCGTAATAATTAACTAAATAATCATTTCTAAAATTTCTAAAAATCACCATTTAAATAAAATAAATAGTAATAAAATATTTTAAAATTCTGGGAAGGGGAGCTACAGTATTCCATCTATAGGTCCTCGAGACACTGTTCTTGGGCTCAGTTGACATATTCCACCAGATCTCAGGCGAGTACATTCTCTGTTAATAATTTTGTTTTATGATATCATTTATATTTCTTGTATTTAGTATAGATACCCTTGTTCTCTTGACACATTGTTTACGCGGATTGGTATTTCTCTGGATCCCGTCATGAGATGTTATTCATCGCTTTCCTTTGTATATCTTGTGCAAGTCTTTCTTTTTTCTTGTGCATTGTATAGACATGATTCCTGCGAAGGCTAGCTACCCTCTCGGAGAATCGCGTGTCATGGTTGGATCCACTATACTAGTCGGGGACGGGAAGTATTAGTGTAGATGTGTGGTCAATACCCGCCTTGTATATCTTGTGAACCTTGTGAATGCCAATCCTACACCACACGTATGATTGGCTAGATCATGACCTTGTGCAGACCCAAGCCGGCCACATGTTGTAGCTAGTACTCACACACTTAGATAGATGATTCTTGATTCTTGTACATGCCATGATCAGTTTTACTTGCCTTGTTCTAGCTCTAGATTTACATCTTACCTTGCCATGATACTCACATGTACATTTCATGATTTCTTGTATATTCTCTCTATTTACTGCTATATTTTTAATATCGTCTAATTAGAACTGTTATTTGAGATTTGTGCTCGTTCTATCCTGACTGGATATGTTGACAAAATTTTAGGAGTAGTTGTGCCCTCAGTATTGGACTTCATGATGTTGCTAGCTGAGGTGGATCTCACAACTCTTCTATGTGAGTTACCTGGTAGTTATCCTTAGTTAGTCTTGTTGTTCCTTCTTTATTTTCCTGTCTTATGATCCTTGTAGATTCTAGTTATTTAGTGATATTGTTATTATTTCTTGTCTTATCTTCCTTAGTTTTTGTGATGTGACATGAGTACATTTCTAGTTATGGATCTTTAGAAGTGGTAGTTAGTATAGGGTACTTGACAGCGCTCTACCACCGATACTGCGGCGTAGGCTGGACGTAGCCCACGTATTCGTACCCGTATATTCGGGTGCGGGTCGTGACAATATCCTTGAGCGAGTAGGTGATGTATCCTATCGTCTCGCTCTTCCGCCGTCACTAAGTGAGGTGCATGACGTGTTCCATATTTTCCAACTGCGACGGTACATCCCGGACCCGAGCCATATCCTGGATCATTCAGAATTGGTTGTTGGTACCGACCTTTCGTATGAGGAGAGGCCCGTGTCCATATTGGACCGAAGAGAGAAGATCCTCAAAAATAAGACTATCAGTTTAGTCCGTGTTGCTTGGGGTCATCACTCTTTGGGAGAGTCAACATAGAAGCGTGAGGATGATATCCGATCGAGGTATCCCGACTTGTTTGACTCGTGAGGTATAAAGTCTTTCTTATGCCTTACACTTCGAATCCTTGCTTGCATATTTGATTGCTTGATTGATTGCTTAGCTGTAGATTGCATCTGATAGTGTAACTTGTCCCGATACCTCTAGCCTCTTTAATTAAATTCCGAAAACAGAATTCTTTTAAGGTGGGTAGAGTTGTCACCCTCGAAATCTGTATTACGTATTTTCGTATACATGTACATATTTCGGGTCCGTATTTTTATTAGTCATGGTTAGCTAGTCATGGTTTTATTTTTAGCATGTTGCATTGGCATGGTTATTTTGGCATTTCATTGGTTATGGCTTAGCTTGGTTTGGTTTGGTTTGGTTTGCTTTTGGGTTCATCATGAACCAAAAGAAAACCCCTACCTACCACCACCATCATCATTTAAAATCCAACCCCCTTTCTCTCTCCTATTTACTCTTCATTTATTTCTTCATCTTCTTCCTCTTAACTTCTCCACCTACCAAGAGAAGCTTAGGCAAATACGACTTGCTTCATGGAGAAACTCCATTTTGTTGTTCTATTGTCTTCCTCGTGAGATTCTAAGATACTTTAAAACTTGGCATTTTTTCTTTCGATGGATATTTTCTTGTAGATCTATGTTTATATCATTTTCGGTTTTCTTGGATTTTGATCTATTAAACTTTATTATTTTTATGTTTTGATTGTTTCATGTTGTAGAGAATTCGATTTTACCCAAAATAGACCTTTGAAAAGTTGGATTTCGACTTGTTTTGAGGAAGTTATGGCCAAAAGCATTTTGACCATTTTTATGTTCATCTGTGCTGATTCTGGCAGGGACGATGAATAGTGTCCGAGCCGCATATGAGAGTACTGCATAGTGCCGCATAGTGCTGCATAGTGTCCGAGCCGCATATGGGAGTGCCGCATAGTGTTCGAGCCGCATATGGGAGTGCTGCATAGTGCCGCATAGTATCCGAGCAGCATATGGGAGTGCCGCATAGTACCGCATAGTGTCCGAGCCGCATATGAGAGTGCTGCATAGTGTCGTATAGTGCTGCATAGTGTCCGAGCCGCATATGAGAGTACTGTATAGTGTCCGAGCCGTATATGGGAGTGCCGCATAGTGTCCGAGCCGTATATGGGAGTGCTGCATAGTGCCGCATAGTACCGTATAGTGTCCGAGCCGCATATAGGAGTGCTGCATAGTGCCGCATAGTGTCCGAACCGCATATGGAGGTGCCACATAGTGCCACATAGTGCCTATTTTGGCTGTTTTTGGCTATTTTATGCCATATTTGGCCGATTTGTGGCCAGAATTTCTCCCAACTCCCAACATAAAAGTGGTAGATCTTTTCATTGGCTTCAAGAACATGTTATTAGCTATTTTTATGCAAGTTTTCTCATTTATTATAATATAAGGATAGAACATGATAGTGGTCCGTCGTGGCGCACCCTTGACAAGTAAACATGACATGTAATCTGGAACGCCGTTGCGACGGCTATCTCGACATGCTAGTAATCCTCCTCTTGATACCGTGGACGATTGTACTTGTACAAATGAACCAGTCTTGTCTTGCATCATGTCTAGGACAGGGACCCCTAAATACCACGGTCAGGGGTACCTACTGAATTCAACTAAGACTAATAACTAGAATAATCCAGTAGTCATGAAGAGATTTTCCAGCTACAGACAATCTCGTTATCTGGGCGCTCAAGTGGACTTGTAGCCTGCCGACGAGTATGACACATTTCCAGCACACTGTCATGTGTTGCACCCTCCATGAACAAGATATTCGACCTGGATAACCTGGATGGTCTGCAGGACTTGTGGCTGTTGGAATAATCTCACTGCATCTTGCTAGTAACTAGGCCTGTGATAACCCTAGTTAGTTAAAGTATAAAGCCGTACTTATTGCTTGGCCGTGAATGTTGGATGAAGTCTAATCAGTCTAGTCTTGTCTTGATCCTGCACAAGATAGTTACATGACCTGCTTTCTTATGATTATCTTGCCGATAAATGGTGGAAAACTAAGTTCCGTTCAGATGAAGTGTTACAACCCCGGTCCTTGTTTGGTTTACGGGTTGTAACCTGTTTATCTGAATAGTTCTATCATATATCATCCTGATTTTTTCATATTTCCAGTTCTTACTATTATTTATATTCTTGTGCTAATTGCTGGTTTTAGTTCTTAAGTGAAACCTTCTTTGTGGCACTTGCTCTTTCTGGGATCTGACCCAACTGGTTTTGTATGGCCAGATTTTGGAGCAGCTCCAGAGGATCTACCGACCTTCCAGCCAGATGGTGACCACTAGACGGAACCCTGGCAACGAGTGGGTTTACTTTGGCTCTCCCGCTCTATTGTAAAAATATTTTTTTGAGACGTTTAACCGACGAGCACGTGTTAGCTCGATTGCATTTTATTTACTGTCTGCCTACGGGCTGTAACATGATTGACAAATCCTAGGGTTGATCATGTATGACTAAAACTCTTGCTAATCTTCACATTTTGTAATGACTAGCTTCATGATCATCCAAATATGTAATGTATGGGACGCCTTACTATTGTATATTTGATGCTCTAACATCTTGTGACGGTTATTACTTGCTTGAGATTGAGACAATAGGCTTGTTCATGACTGTAAGAGACTGATGGCTTGTAGTTAAACCCTCATATATCTAGACAGCCGTGACCGTATAGTGAGGTGGATTCCATTTCATTATACGTATCTGGCTATGTATGCTCCCGCTCTCCAGTATTCTGGTTCTGGGACGTTACACTATTTGATTATACATTTAATATTACTCTTGTTTAAAATTATTTCAAATATCATATTAGAGTCCAATAAATCCAATGGACCCGATCCAACCCGATCCTCCGGGCTTGGTCTTGGGCTTCATATGTTGAACCCGAAGTCGGGTCGGACTTGGGCTTGGGCTAGGCTTATGATCTATCGGGTTGGGCTCGGGTTGACCTCAAACCCGACCCAACCCGTCCGAGTTGCACCCCTAAACACCAAACCCATTTTTCTTCCACTTGCAGGAGACAAAAAGTGCTACATCCAAACACATTTTGAAAAGTGCCACTTTCACACTTTCAACTGTAACTCATCATGACGTAAATGCCACTTTCACACTTTTAAAGAGTTACATCTATCCAAACAGGCCCTAATTGTTTGGGTTAGGATTGAAGATTCTCCGGTTCAGGCTCAGACTTGGGTTAAAATATTTGAACCCGATCAAATTTGGGTTGGGCTCGGATTCATATGTTGGGTTACCTGAAGAACCCGAACCCGACCGACTTTTATTATATATATATATATATATATATATATATATATATATATATATATATATATATATATATATACTTCTTAAATAAAAAATTTAAATCTTAATTTTTTTTTACCCAAATTCTTCAACTCCTTGTCCTAAATCTTATTTTAGTTTGTATCAAGGCTTGATTACTACTTGATTATGTGTTTAATATTACTTTTGTTTGAATTATTTTAAATATTATACTATAGTCCGATGAACTTGATCAAACCCGATCCTCCGGACTTGGTCTTGGACTTCATATGTTGAACCCGATGTCGGATCGGACTTGGGCTCGGACTAAACTTATGATTCCTCGGGTTGGGCTCGGACTGACCTGAAGTCCGACCCAACCCGTCCGAGTTGCACCCCTTGTCAAAAGTGAACTCAAAATTAAAGTGACTTAAATAATTGTTAACAAAAAGTTTTGGACCCAGTCTCAACAAACGGGTCGGGTCGGTAGTGTGCTTTTGACGACAACCCGCAAAGATTAGAATAGATTATAGAACCGAGAACAAAAACATTCTTTTTCTTTTTTACTTTTCCCATCTTTTCTTCCTTCTCTCTTTCTCTATACGCAATCGCCGTTCCCGACGCTTCGATCCCGCCGACGGCTGCGATCCTCCGGAGACAGCTCCCACTCCATCCTGTCCTTCCAATTGCAAGGTTAGGGTTCCGATTTGCTTCCTCTAGGGTTAGGGTTAGGGTTCGCCTCTTCCGTTTGGATCGATCCGTACGGTATGTTCGATCGAGCGATCTGGTATTTGTTTCGCTTTTTTTTTTTTCGTTTCGATCGAAGCGATTATATTGCGCGATCGCAATGGTGTCCGTTGGCAGTATATTTGTTCCGATCGAGCTGATTTCGCACCGGAGCGATGTCCGCCGGCCGGAGGCTGCTCACGACGCGCAAGAAGAGCGCGTCTCGCCTCAAGCCCCTCGTCGCGGCTTACTCGCGCGTCATCAGCCTGCGTCTGCGACAAAAAATTGGCACGAGTTCCTATTCTTCTGCCAGTACTAGTTCACGAAAGAAAACAAAAATCTCGTCCATCGCACTCGAGCCAGACTCGGCTTAAAGTAACTGATGTAGTAAGCAGTCGAGGTTTGGTTGAAAGTAACCCTATGTTGAATTCAGCACCGACAGGGTTGCTTGAGTTCGTGAGAATCCGCGAATGCTGGAATCCACCAGCTGAAGCGAGAAATCTCTCGATAAGCAAGGACACCTAATAAATTATAGCCTAATTATTTGGTGCAATATATATATATAGTTTCGACTTAAAATGCACCCAAATCTGCTGATACAATTGGATATGAGTAAACAGACACCGAGCGTATGGCCGGTCTGCTGACCAGAGCAGCTCGGTTAGGCTTTGTTTTGCGGCAAGGTTTGCGATATCGATATCAGAATCGGTATCGGACCCTTCCTATGAGTATCGGGATCGGCGGTTTCGGATCGGAGTATCTGTTTTTGGTATCGGAAAGCAAATAATTATTAATAAATTATTAACATTTTAGAAAAAAAAGTATCATATACATTTTTGGCATAATTTTAAGTATTTTCTGTGTTGTTTCTTAGTAGTTTTGAATTGAATGAAATAGTAGTCACCCATGCCGATTGATTTACCTGCAATAGATAAGTTTTATTCTTTTACAACCTTAATATGGTTTTACACCCTTGCTGATTAGTCTTTTTTGTTCACTTTTCTTTGCCGAATTGACTGAAAAAATGGACCTCCAATATCGGTATCGGTCACTATTGGATATTGGTCGGTATCGGATAGGGGCAAAATGCCAAACTGTATCGGTATTGGTCGTATCGAATCGGTATCGGCCGATACCGTGGTCCTGTTGGTAGCCTTCTTCTTCTATATCATTAGATTTGGAAATTACCACGTTTGTTTACATCATTATGTTATATTATATCTCGGGATTATTCTTCATTCCAGGTATACTGTATGATTGGAGGGAAAAATTTGCAGCCGCGTCGATTGAATTATGGCTTCGAGTATGCTCACAGGCGAACGAAGGTAGCTGTTGCATTACTTCATTAATGTTATTTTAATGTGTGCAAGGATTTACTTGTATTGTTTAGCATGTTGGATCTGAACATTGTTTTGACTGCTGTTAAAGTCTATGCAGTTTGGTAATGATACATTTATTATCTTTACCTACCTAAGTGGAATGAGCATCTTTTTAATGCATTTTCTTTCCTCTCACTCCATTAATGTGTTGCCAACTTACCTAACTGGGAAATATTAGGATTTTAGGTGATTGAGTGAAGTATTTCTCTTATTTGTTTTGTTATTTTGTAAGGTGGACAAATGACTGAAGTTACATTCTATCATCAGATGTCTACTCCGTGCAAGTCGAGTTACTGTTACAACATTTGATGCTATCTAGGGGACATGCAAAATTATGTTAAGCTTTTTCATCATGCTCGTTTCCAGGGCTCGTGGATGAGTTGGATTATATGTCGGATAAATTGCAATGATGAGGCTACTTGGAAGTATAGTTATCCGGTTAATTTGGTTAAGTGACTGATTGATTACCAATTGATTCACCTTTTAATACAATAGGACTTGGTTTACAAAATCATTCTGATCATACTTGACTACTTTATCTGGTTTCTCTATAAACGCTCGGATATTAATCTAGTTGCTTTAGAATTTAGATGGGAGGGTATCCAAACTGTGGGAGTGTTTTGCAAAACAAAACACAGAAATGGGAAACGTTATCTATCTAATAGGAGCAGGAGTGGGGGATTGCTCTCAGAGCCAAAGTCGAGATTGTGATAGTAAAATCCTGTGGGTTAATGAAGGCACTAGGTAGCAATATTGTTGAGGTTTTGTATCATATTCACTATTGAGGCTAGACTGGATTGTGGGTCATATCATGAACTACATGATTTCATTTGTTTATAGTGAAATCAAGAAAAACAAATTTCATGTTTTGAAAGAAAGGTGAACCATATATGATTCAAAGATTAGAGTTATGATACATCTGCTTCAGAAGAAGAAGTCAAGTGATCAATTGTGTACTTGAATCACAGGTCTCTTCCATTGCTCCTAACCAAACCAACTTTTACCATCTCCTGATTTTAATGATCAAAGCCAATTGAATGACTACTATATGATCCTCCTTGTTTGAAGATGTATTCTCAATTTGGCTTTTGGTAACTTGAATTGTTCATAATCAGTTCCTTTATCAACATGACAACACAAACTCCTATGTTGATAAAACTTCACATTGGAATTGCAATACTTGACATTGCTAAACCAACTGATCTAATGATCCTTAAATTTCTTATAAATATTGCTGGCCTTTGCCGTCTTGGATCTGTGTAATGGAAGTAGATCATAATAATATGTTTTATGTCAAATATAGTTCGGTAAGTTTATGAAAGATTATGTTCATTGACTTTCTCTGGATAGTTTTCTACTGGAATCTAGAAGTTGATCACTCTTGGTCCTGATCCATCAAACATTAAATTGTCTAGATGCATTCTTATTCTTAAGGTGGAAGTTGAGTTTTAAGAAGAAACATTTTCAAATTGTTTGAAGCTGACAGGATTTCATGGATATGATTTTCTACTTATTTTGTTAAATACTCGCATCACTTGAAACATGTGAGACTGCTAGAAAGGTACTTTTTGACAATAAGTATCTTCCATATCTTTGTTCCTCATCCATGAAATGCAATATGTATTGTCTTAACCACTGTTGCATGTGTATTGTCAATTGAAAGTGTCCTTTGAGTACTTGTCAACATAATGTTATGCAAGCTATCTATCTATTATTTTAAGGGAGGAGGAGAAGGTCTCTTTTTTTTCGTAATTATCAATTAAGGAAATAAAAGTTTGGATTAGTGTTTCGTACATTGGACCTCCTTTTGGATCCACCTCCCTGTCCCTACCCCCTTCTCTCCCAAAAGATGGGATGATTTCATACATGTATGCGGGGTATTGCGATGGTGTAGTGGATTGGTTATATTTTCTCCTTTACATTGCATGTGTTGCTTAGTACTAAGGCCATTAATTTGCAAATGTAACTGCTACGTGACCTTTATAGCTACTGTTTTTTTTAACTGTAGGGGAGAGATCAAATTAGAGTATGAGAACCATGTCTATTGGAACAACCATGTTCTTCCATCTGGTTAATAAAGTTTGATGGAGGTGCCTAGTCTTTAGTTAAGAAGAGTTGAAGTAAAGCTCTCCAATATGTTTTAGTTAGAAGAGAATCTAGTCACGTACTCGGTTTGATTCAGAGTCAGTTTCAAAGTCACTAATCCACATTTATTGTTGGCCATATGCACGACTAATGATGGACCATGCGAATACCTATTTGCATTATCCTCTTATTAATTGGTTTATTATGCTTTTTTTTTATAATAGATTCCTATCAACCATCACATCTCACGTGGGGTGCAATCAACTCATATTTTATTAAATGCTATGACAACGATACTTAAACGGGTTCTACTTGTGTCATAGTAGGAGATTTCCTGCTATGAGATGTATGTGGTGTTTTTCTGTCGGCATCATTTATATTATGCAAGTAAGTCCTTAATGTGTGACTTTCCTAGAAATGTGTGACTTAATGTGTGACTTTCGTAGAAATTCTTCGATAAAATTGTTTCTCTCTTAAAAATGCTCACTGAGATGGACACTATCCCCTATCTTTGTTGTTATTTACGTGATATCTCCTTATGGCTTCCGAATCTCATATGCGCGACCTTCGAGGAGGACCACCCCTTCGTGATGAGATTTTGGGGTGAAGGGGTTGGGGCTCTGGAGGAGGTGTAGAGTAATGAGGGTGGAGGACAAGATAGGGGACAAGCCGTGGAGGAGGTGCCCGAGGATGAGGATGGAGGAGATGTCAGTTTGGTGTCCAAGATAGATGTCACACGAGGAAGGAGAGAAGGGATGCTGTCCATTTCATGTTTTTTAGGAGAGACAGGAATTCGGAAATTTTTTACGAGATCCTCACACCTAAGGAAGTAACTTAGGAGGACTTATTGCATAAATATGAATGAAGCCACTAAAAAGTGCCACCTACATATCATAGCATGAAATCTCTTGGTATGCGTATATCGAAGATAAAAGGATATTAACCCTCTAAACCATTATCTCGGTTAGGTTTTCAACATTTAGTAGCATAAGCAATGAGCTGTCAAAAATAAAGTAGAGCCTATATCGAAAATAGAGTAAAAGAAACCATTTAGTAAGAATATAGTGCAAATAGGATTTCATAATTAGAAATGACTGATCGGTTAGTACATAAACTTGATGGAGTTACGGAAAAAACACACCTGGAACAAATCATATGCCTAAGTATGTAGATTCAGTAATTGTACCCTATTATTATTACTACTTTTTGACTTAAACTCAACCCGAACCAAGTGGAATCTAAACTTTGAAGATATTACCATCTTAGACCCAACAAATGTAAGAATTTACCTTTTTGTTATTAACCGTCTTTTATGCTAAGGAAGTTCATGAAGCTGATATGCTTTGTAAGGTAATGATTGAAAGCTCTGGAACTGAAAAACAAAAAACTGTTTATTGTCTAAAGCAGTCGAAGAGAGCTTACTCCAAAGATGAGTACCAATGGTTGGAAACCTTAGATGATAGCAAACTCAAGAAGTGATCTAGGAGTATAAAGAGCAGACACTGCACCAGAGCTAGTATTTTTGAGTTATGCGCATGTTATAAACAGTAACAGTTCTGATTTGGTCCCGTCTTGTCCGGATTAAGCCTCGGTTAAATTGGTGTGGGATTCCAAGCATCAGTTATTAGGTGTATGCTTGACCTTTGATGCCAAGGATATCAAAAATATTTAGATGTATTTATTCATTAATGGCTTATTTCTCCAAATTAAAACAAATATAATTTTGGTTGACAAGTCTTGTATCTTGTTTTAAGATTTGAAAAACATTTATAAATGAAGCTGGTTTAGCAATTCACATTCTTGGTACCCTTACAAGCTTTGGCTCTGGTTATCATCCGTATATAATATATCCCAATTTAAGATTCTTCTGTCAATGAAAATTCATCGGGGAGGAGGGATGGGGGGTTGTTATGTAAGTATAGTTTCTTGTTATTCTATCTGGAATATTTTCTACTGAAAATAATCTATCTTAGTATTCCAGAGCTATGATATCACTCGACTTTAAAAAAGATTATGAATGATTTTCAGATCTTGGGAGCTGAAGTTAGCAATAGTTGCAAAATATGAACTTTAGGTTTTCCAAGAAGGGTAGCAAATGAATCAAGAAAGTGGGAAAGAAAACAAAACATGATGAAATCAACAAATGCCTCAAAATTCTCCAAATTAGAAATTTATAATTAGATTTTACCAAAATCCTCTTATTCCAGCAATTAATCTCATTATAGATTGTGAATCTGAGTTCCAACTATCGATAACTGGAATTCCAAAAGCTAATAATATCAAGCTAAAAGCTCGAACCAATGAAAAATATACAAACTTGAACCTAATTTAGGAACTGTATTGTTAGGTAAAGGTCAAATCTGACAAAAAAAACATGTGGGTGATGGATGGTTGAGATGGGTGGAGGAATGATGAAGTTTACAATATCATCAGAGGAGCACAGGGAGAAGGGAATACTTGAGAGAAGTAGTAATACAATTCATGATTTTTGTACCTACAGTAAGATGTCTTCGGGGCATACAAACCCCATGGAAAAAATTCTTGTGGTTTTACCCTTCTTTTTGGAAGTTCCGCATCCACACTTTCTGTAAAATTAACCTCTTATGTGACATAATTTTTTTTCCCACGAAAATTGCCAGTATAGTAGTTCTAGACTTAAAAGTACATAAATTAGATTTAAAGTACATAAATTAGGAATTAACCGATTAGTGTAATATATCCTTGAGTAGTACCTTAGTCTAATCTAATAGGGTTGAGGATGAGAAATGAGGATGGATATAGTGAGCTTGACTAATCTAATAGATCTGTCAAAGACTTGGTCGATGGGAGAGGGTATTTTACTCTTTTATAACTATCCATTAACATTGTTAGTGGTATTTAATGATTTTGGGTCTTTATGGAACTTGAAGAAACACTTTTTTCGTAAAGGGGGGGGGGGGGGGGGTGTTTGTGCGCCCGAAGTCATTCTTTAGGGGCTTTTAGTCAAATTTATCTTTGTCTGAAAAGTTTGTAAAAGCTGATGGTTGTGATTAGAGAAATGATTGTGAGATTAGATCAACTCAATATACCTGAACTTGATCTCCATCTTGAATAATTTATGCACACGTCCTCAAATTAATCATAATTCGTCATTTTGCATTTAGTTTGCAATATTCTTGAAACTTGCGAATAAAATATACTTGTACCTATAACCACTGTATTTCGTAATGCAGAAGATGCAAACTCAGTTTTTTACGCGTCGGTAGAAATTTCTCTTGGGTTATGTATCTCTTGCGCTTTGGCCCTTTATCATAGCTGGCACGATGACTACAACTTTTCCAACAACTTGTTAGAATACTAGCATTCTTTAGTCAACCGGACTCTCCAACTTGTTTAGACTTTAGATCCAGAAAGATGGTTTACTTATAGTGAAAATAGTATCTTCATCATCATCCAAGCCTTTTTCCATCAGAATGGGAGCACTTTGGAACATAAGAATGCTACATAAAGGATGTGACAAGGTTTTTATGGTTGTTGACGCAATGTCAAATCCTGTATATTGGTGCCAAATTTCTAGTCAAGGTGTCTATGAGCATGAGATGTCATCCCATAAATCGTAGGCAGCCATTTTGCATGTAGGTAAACCTACCTTTTGGATATGTTCTACTTATATATAGTCAAAATAATATTTAAATTCAATTTTTGATTGATTATTGTTGCGAAATTGTAGCCTATCCCCCCCCCCCCCCCCCACCCCCCACCCCCCAAAACAAAAAAAAAAAATAAAAAAATAAAAATTAAGGGCCCTATTGGTTAGATAGAGGTGCATTTTAGGTGCTATTAGGTATGGCGCAGTAGATACTTAAGCTAGATGGGACCCGTTCAAACACAATGCTATTAGCTACAATGAACGTTTGGCATGTATGATAGATGTCAGCTCGTAGCCTGTGAACTCGTAACCTGTGAGCCAAATCAATAGCCCTCAATATAAGAGAGAAAGGGGATGAAGTCTTTGTCATTGTTTCACTAGTTGTGCCTTCTTCCAATTTCTTATTTCTTTTTTTCCTTTGGATTGAAGTGTCATTATTTTCCGTACAAAAATAATGCAAATAAGGAAAACTTGTATTGATGTAGATGAATTACAACTCTTCTACGAGAGCTTATAATGAACCTCTACTTCTCTACAACTTCAATTTTTTTGGAAAGTGTGCCGATGGAAGCCTATTCAGCGCGCGACCACTCTGTTTCGTTGACAATCCGTACTCAATACTAGATCTTTTGCTTCGTTACTGCGACGACCCATAAATTCCTCTCAGATGCTTCGGAATTGACGAGGGCTTTTCAGGGAAGAATGATAGCCCGACCTCAAGCTGAGTTGCTAGTAAAGTGATTGCTGTAGTGCGTAAAAAGCATAGGGATAAGTCTCTCTTATATATTATGGCTAAATCGGGGATCCTCCTCCATTCAACCTCTAGGGGGCTATTTATAGAGTTTAGGGGCATTGAAGCCCTGTAACCGCTTAATAGCAGAATAAGCCTGCAGCAATGCTGGTATCTAGGCTAAAAAACCTTCAAAGCTCGCAATGGGGCTGATATGCGGGGCTCAACTTCCTCCAAAAGCTCTCAAAGGAGCTAGCAGTGGAGATGTTGTCGTCCCCCGTTACTTCACAGGAATTGCGACCATTATGGCCCATTATTAGGGTAATAACCCACTAAGTACGTTGGTTGTTACACCCTAAATCCCCGTTCAATGTGGTGGGAATAGGTCAATCAACCTGTAACTGGTCTCTGCGAAGCTGTGTTGCGTCATGCAACGCTGGATATCCTCGCTACAGAGTTATGCAGCATAATGGTCGCAATTCCTGTCGCTGTGGAGCTGTCTTGCAGCAGAACTGTCGCTGCAAATGGCGGTGATGCTAGCCCTCTGAAGCGGGACCAGACCTGCTTGTTTCACAAGCTCGCGCGGAGCTGGCCTTCTAGTCTGTCTTCTCTGTTTTTTCGAGTGTCAACAGTCATAAGATACTTGCACTGCATTCTCAATGTGGACACCGTTCGTATGTTATAATATAACATATTTGCAAATTTGTGAGTATGTGCTTTTAGTGGATAACTACTTGAACAAACTGCCTTATGGCTCATAAAATTTACATGTTTACACGTGGATGTATTTATAATGTTTATCTAGTTTAGCCTCAGAGGTCTTTGAAATTTACATGAGCTATATACTTGCCTTGTCAAACTTGAGGTGATTTAGGGAAGTGTCGACTCGTGGTAAGGATTTGAATGCTTATGTTCTGGCATTAGAACTGATGGTGTACATAAACTAAAGTTACATGAAGTTAGGTTGTTAAGTTGGCTGACCTGTCGAGCAATGCCACCTTTCAACAATGGCTGTCAAGGAATGCCAAATATTCAACTATGGCTGTCAAGGAATGCCACTTTTTATAACTATCAATTGATACTTGTAGCTTTGCTGGACCTAGGCATTCACCTCGGGTGAAGATCAAGAGCGGAACTGCCACCTGATCTTAAAGTGTGCATGATAAAGATTAGATGGTTCGCAAACTGACATGTTTTGTCGAAACCTTCTGATGATCATGTTTATTTTGACATCTTTTGGGTAAACACGGTAAACATCTTTTGGGTACAAACATTACTTTTACACCGTCAAGAAGCTAAAGCTAAGATTAGAAAAATGGAAACCTGATTCCTTCACTGTGTATGTTGGAGTTGTTTCACATAGTTTCTTTAGAAGTCTTTTATGTGCAAACAAATTTTATAATGTAGTAGAACTGTAGAACTTGTATCTTTACACTTGAATATTTTGCATGTAGTACTTCTTGCTTATTTTTGAAGCTCTTTCTTCTTTGCTACTCTATGGAAGGGTTCTATATATGGCCTTATCTGATTCTAATATTCCTTATACAGGTGGGCTTCAGCACGAAAAACAGGAATGACTGTCCTGGGAAAGGTTCCAAAACCTTTTAACTTGCCAAGTCAGAGGTAAATCTTTTTTGATGGTAATGTGAGTTCATTATTCTCCTTGTTAGATTTGTGTAAATGACATTAATGCTTACTTTTAAACGAAGGTTGGAAAACCATGGTCTGGACCCGAGTGTTGAAATCGTTCCAAAGTAAGGTCCCATCTCGAAATCATTTTTTGTTTGCTTCTTTATTTATCTTCATTTTTTCACAGCTCTGATGTAATTTGATGTTATTTTAGCGTTGTGTTGTGAAATCTCTTTATATGATTCATGGTTGCTGCTTAATGCTAGGGGTACACTCACCTGGGGAAGCAGACCATCTTCTGCTGCAACAAATGCATGGGGTACTTCCAGTGTGTCATCTCCCCATGCTGAGGGCAGTGTTGGTTCACCAAGCTTTGCTAGTGGTCGTCCATCATCTGGTGGAAGTGGTACTCGACCATCAACTGCTGGTAGTGATAGATCCCATGAACCTGTTTCTAATGCATGGGGTCCAAATTCACGTCCATTGTCAGCATCAGGGATCTTAGCATCGAGCCAGATGTCAGCTGCAGCAACGCGCCCCCGAAGTGCTGACACAAGACCCGGTAGTTCTCAGTTGTCCCGCTTTGCAGAAAGTTCAGTTGACAATACAGTTGTGTGGGGCGCAACAGGAACTGCCGAGAGACTGGTACTCTTCATGTTATTTCTGTTTATTATTTAGGAATCCTTCATTTCCATATTGATTTGCACTGAGTTATGTCCAGTTCTCGAATGCTTTGCTTTATCCGTTTACACTTTCTCTGATGCCGGTACATTTCTCAATTTGCTTCTGCATATCACAGGGGGCTGTATCATCCAAGACTAGTGGATTCAGTTTGAGTTCTGGAGATTTTCCCACACTTGGGTCTGAAAAGACTTCTGATTCACACAGCCAACGAGGTGCTTCTGACTTTTATTTTCATTTATAAGAAGTCTGCTATCTTTTCTCTGATCATTTGGCTTATAATGAGTTAGTATTTCTTATGAAGTGGTTCTTCTCATACTGCTTGCAACCAAGTTTCCTGTTTGCTTATTTGATTAGTGCTTCTTCTCTGGAACCCAGTTCTTTTTCGTCATTATCCTTCTTGTAAGTTGACACACTCCATCTCCTGGTTCAACTATTACAGCATGGCGGACAGTCTGGTGGTTTCTTAAGGCTTAAATAGTATATTATACTAGCACAGCTTAAGCTATATCTCAGTAGTTTACTTCATTGAACCTGATATTCTATAATATAATAACTGGATTTCTTCACGGTAGAGGGTCTTCCTTGTGGTAGTGTTGCTTGTTCTTCGCATTTGAGTGTGGTACGTGAATAGAATCATGTAAGCTTCACCATATCCTTCGATTCCCTCCTATTAAGAACGTTTGCCATGGCAAAATAAACTATATTGATCATCAACTCTAGTTTGATCATCTCAGCGACTGTAAAGGTTGCATGTGGTAAAGGAGTTGATTTGTGTTACAGCAAGTGCAATTGTTTCTCAAACTTCAATAGCGTAGGGATGTAAAAGTTGGTAATCTCCATGGGATGGTCACTTTGTTTATGGTACCTACAACACTGATCTGAAATAGGTAAGAGTCTCTTGCATATATTATGGCAGTCCGAAAAAGTGAAAGAAAAAATTTGGGTTGGTTTACTTCACATCCCCTGCTGCCAGAGGTCATAATTTTTTCTTTTTAAATGGTTCTGATTAGACCATATTTTGACAAATAAGAACAATCTTTAAGATCAGTGACAAAGTTTGACCAGAAATTACAGAGTACTTCCCGGGTTCTGTTCACCTGCTGAGCCACAAATTCAGTGTTATTCTTATGAAGTGAAATGCACTTGTGGATCAAAGATCCTAAGAAATGACGAGGTTGCTCTACAATTAGTCAAGGTCCGTTGATATATATGTAATTTGGCACATGTTATTCATGTTTCTAAGTATAATTCTCGACACAACTGCCTAGTGGGTTTCAAGTGAACTATCCATGTATCCCATGTGTTTCAAGTGCAATATCCCATATGCGTAAGTGTTATATAAGACTTAATTGAGTTGGGTGTCGAGTTCCTCTAAGAGCTTAGATGCATCTACGGGAAGGATCCCAAGCTCCATATTTTACCTCCCATGTTTCAAAGTCACTGGACAGGGAGTATTGACCCATTCGGAGGCGACCTCTTAAATAGAACAACAGAACAAGCTCAAGCTTTATAAAATATTGTTTACTTTCATGATCTAGCTTTAGAAGTTTAGACATAGTGGAAAGTGCGATAGGGAAGCAGAAATAAAATTTAGGATAGAAATGGAGGGGCACTGGATATTAATATTACTGCCTGATAAAGTCAAGTGAATAAGTTTGAGATGTGGAATTGCTGAAGGTAATGTTAGTACTGTGCCATCTTTAACAATTATTTCCGATTAGTGAATATGAATTACTGATGTCTTAATATGCATTGTAAAAGGCAATTAGGAGACAAATAAACTGGGAGGTATCATTTGTTTAATGGCTACAGTTGAGGAAAACCCTTGATCACTTTAAGAGAGCCGCTGTGCTATGTGAGCTTTGTCATGTGGCGTATTGGCATACGATAGAAGGGTGTCCCAACGCCACAACGCTCCTCCTTATGCAGGGTCTCGAGAGGGTTAAGATGTACAACCTTACCCTGATGTTGTGAACTGGCAATATCTATTGTGTATTAAGTTGCTTGCGCATTATATCGTGTATTGTATGGTACAATAACTCTAGGAGTTTAGGTCTATACTCTATAGTTCTAAATCCATATAGGAACATGATTTAATATAATTTGTTCATAAAGTTTTTGTTTGTTTCATCTTCATAGGTCTATCTTTGTTTCAGAATCCAGATTCTTAAGTATAAATTACATTACTCAAGTAAAAATCCGATACTCATAGATCTATCAGATCAGATCTACCAATATGCAACAAAATGGTAGTATATCGTACTTATCATGACTAACAACATAGCGTACCCCATATATATGGAGAGGCTGTTTCCACAAACTGCTGGCATACGATACAAAGCAGATTTTTTTTTTATTGCATAAAGCCTTATGCAATAGGCTAAAAGGCATATTGCAAACATGATATTTAAAGCGCTTAGAAATGAGATTCACGAGTTGATTTTTGAATTATAGGGAGAAAGATATAGTATTTGTGGTTGACAACGCGGAAGAAATACCAAGAGAACGTGTACCTCTAACTGCCGGGTGCAAGCAAAGCAAAGCAAAGCTTTTCTTTACTTCTCTATGTATCTCCACTCTGTATTTATAATTCATAACACACTAGTAAAATGTTCCTGAAAGTTAGACTCCGTATAAGAATGTGTTGGACAACTTGCTAGTGAATCGGCTATAATTAGAAGTCGTAAGGGATTAAAGGGAGGCAGATTTTATTATAGCAGGTCTGGAGCAGATTGACTGGATCAGGTTCAGGGTTGATCCTGAAGACCTATGAAACCAGATACTATACTTGTACAAACCAGATCATCCACACAACTTAAAATTGAAACAAATTGCTATGAAACATGAACTGGAGCAACATATTTTACTCCAAGTAGATTCACGTCCTTCGTATCACTCTATAAATGATTATGAAACCAATACAAAAACATGATTGAGTCTATAATTCTGATTGAACTTAAACCCTAATTTGCTGGTTATTCTATACAGGTTGGACTTAAACTAACCCAATTAGTTAATATTTTGTGGGCTAGTCTCACAAATGGGTCAAGCATGATAATAAAAGAAAAATAAAATAAAAATGTCTCTCATAAGCTACATTCAGACTTCATGATAATTACTGTTAGATAATGATCTTGTAAATATCTATCATATAAATAAATTTGACATTCTGTAAATGGAAGTCACATCAATCAGGAAGTAGAGAAATCAGGTTTAAGGGACTCAATAGGTCTCTTTATAACCTGCTTTTGAAAGATGTAGATTGTAAGGTACTGATCCTAGGTCCTAACTCATTTCTTTGTTCTTCTCATTGTAACAGGTTATTTGTTCATTTATTGATTTATTCTATTTGCATCTGGATATTTATTTTACTAAATTAATAGGGATGATTGCACTATCAGTTATAAGTTTTTGTTGATGTTTCTCATGAACAATTGCTCCATATCCCAACATTCAGTTTGAATTTTGCAGTTCATACTTCATAGCTTATATTATGTGCATGATCTGACCCCTTTGTTAGACAACTTTATTGTTCGTGAACCATCATTGAGTGAGCTGAATAGAAGGTATGAGGCACAGACTCTTCGGACCTGTATCAAGTAGATGTACGTGTTAGACATGTATTATACGTGAGACGCACCAAAATATACAGATACATGCCAACACAGATGCCATGTCAGTATTGTGTTGTGTCATATTTTGGTGCTCATGCAAAATATATAGAATAAAAGGAATATATCTGAGTTTCTTGAGATTTTGCACAATAATTAGAAGTATGAACATGGCCATGACTTAGTTGGTCTCCTGCTACATAAGAATATTTCTTGTTTTGATGTCTGTAGATCTTTTCACCTGTTATTTCAATATTCTTTTATATGGTTCTTGATGTCAGGTCACAGTTCTCAAGGACGCCCTTCGTCTGCTTCGGGTACATCTTCAACAGTGAAGGAAACATTGGAACCCAACTTAGTTGGTGGGTATGCATGTCTGGGTCAAAGTTGTTTGTTTAAATATTTATATCTTTTTCCATCACCCTATCTTAATGATTGAATCACTCTTGTTTTGGTGCCAGAAAATAGGAATACAGATCACTTGGACCATAGAAGTGTCAATACCTGGAAGGCAGAAAATCACCCTTATGTAGGAGATGGGGCTCCAACATACACAGAGAATTGGCGAAAGGATCCCCAGCAGGCACAGTCATACACCAATGTAAACATGCCTCCTCACCAATTCAACTCTTGGCCTAATCCTCCATTTCATCCTGCTGATGGGGCTTGGTATAGAGGTGGTGGACCAGTTGGTCCATATAGGCTGCCTGGCCCTCCTGGTACTTATTTTGATCCTCATATTTCAGCGAGGCCTTTACATAATTCACAGGCTGTTCCAAGACCAGAAGCTAGTTCGGTCGGATACCGCCCTGACTATGGTGAACCTTACAGACCTCACATGCCACCAGAACCATATATGGGACCTGGCCATTCTAGTATTCCACTTAGGCCAGGACCTTACCCAGGTCCCATGCCATATGAAGGATATTATGGTCCTCCGACTGGCTTTTACAATTCCAGTGAGAAAGGTCCGATTATGGCAATGGCCCGGCCTGTTGTTTATAACCAATATCCATCTCAAAATCCGCACCTTGATCCTGGAAACTATCATGCAAGACCTGGTGGATATGCTACAACAATGAATGACGAGCAGATGAAATTAGGCCAAGCTCATGAAAATCAAGGACAGTTCAGGGTTCTGTTAAAGCAACATGATGGGCAGGAAGGTCGTGAAGCCCATGGGAGGGGTGAGCAATCTTTAATGGGTACTGCACTGCATCTTGAAAGAGGAAACCAACCTGGACTGCGTAGGCAGGAAGGAGATTGGCGAACAAAGAACAAAAAGACCGAACCATCAAAATGTTTGAGTTTGCCACCTGACGAGGCAGCTCCTTCGGTGCATACTAGTAGCCTGGATGGCCAATCTTTTGATACTTG
The DNA here is from genome assembly GCA_029216955.1 of Iris pallida. Lineage (NCBI taxonomy): Eukaryota > Viridiplantae > Streptophyta > Magnoliopsida > Asparagales > Iridaceae > Iris > Iris pallida. Next base: position 242,747 of record JANAVB010044420.1, read on the forward strand.
CGTTAGAAACTCCTTAGAAAATTCCAGAAAGGCAGCTGATGACGGGCTGATCATGAGAGAGGAAACTACAAATGCACGAGTTCGTGATAGGAAGCAATATCCTGTTACGAAAAAGAATCTCCCTCAGATGGAGAAGGGGGAGGGATTACATACTGAAGGACGAGTTACTGATTGCCAGAATGATTTTGGAATGTATTCTTCAAAAGAGAAAACAAAATCCAAAGATGTGACTACTTGTGCTGATCAGTCCACTTCCATGGTTAATGTGCCCACCTCTAATGAGGCCATCCTTGTTCCTTTAAAACCAACTGCCTTTACAGAAGAAACTACTGTTGACATAGTTCTCCATGCTCCACTTCCTCTTGGAACCAGTGAAAATGTTCATTTTCAGGGTCAAAGAAGAGTCCATGGTGTTAAAGGAACTGATCATCATGCCAAACCAAGATCCAGCAGGCATGACAATGATGAGTGGGCGGAAAAAATTCCAGGAAGTGAGTCCTCGATAACTAGTTTGAGTGGTAAGGGTGGACAAGTGGCAAGTGCTCTCGACTGTTCTGCTTCTTTAGTGGCTCCCGAGAATCGTGGAGTTCCTCATGCAGCCAGTTTTGTTGATGGATCTTGCTCAGCATCCTCTTTGGATACAATTGACCATAAAGCCCAGGTTTGCAGCATCATTCTTATTTTCTTGTGCATGTAGGTCTCTAGATATTTTGGCTCAAACTGAATTTTTTTCCCCTATATAAACTTGATATTTGATCCGGAAGGTACATACTACATAGTACGTAAAATCAAAACAGACTACATGTTGGAAGGAGATTTCATTGAAAAAGGTCTCATTTGAGATTGCTACACATGGTGTTCTAAAATAAATGAATAGCATCACAGCTGGATTGGAGTTATTCTTTAGTTTAACTTTTTATGTGTTATATTTTTAAAGAGATGACGTGATACTAATAAATATTGTTTGAATCTGAGGATCTTATCCTGTTTCGCAGGAAAAGGCTTAGATTATCTTCTAGTGGTGAAATATTGATACTAAATATATCTATTTATCTCATATTAATTTTATGTAGCAAAAGGAAGTTTCCTAACTGAGTAGGGCTATATCCTACTTTTTCTTTAGCGGTGAAGAACTCACACTTTACGTGTAAAATTGCCAAAGTGGATGACATATCTTTTGATTCATTTCTCTTTTATTATCTTATGAATGAATATAGTTTGTTTTATTTGATCAAATGAATGTAATTTGTTTAGTTGAGTATCTTTTCCCATTTTTATTAGAAAAGGTTTGTGATTAATAATGGTAATTTCTTTTATTATCTAATGAATGAATGGAGTTTGTTTATTTGAGTAAATGAATATAATTTGTTTATTTGAGTATATTTTCCCTTTTTTATTAGAAAAGCTGTGTGATTAATATGGTAATTTACATCTTCTACTCTATGCTTTTGGGAACTATCACCCTATAATTTATCCATGCGTATATCAAAGTTTGTTTATGTATCTCATCTGCCAAGTGTAGTATATTGTTGACTTGCTTAGAAATATGTAACTTTGTTCTGTTGCTTTTACCTGTAGCGCGCTAAGGTAAAGGAGATAGCAACACAGCGTGCAAAACAGCTGCAGAAGGAGGAGGAAGAACGTACTAGGGAACAAAAGGCAAAAGCTTTGGCGAAGTTGGAAGAGTTGAACAGACGAACATCAGCAGAAAGCTCAAAACAGAAGGTTAATAGTTCTCCACCATCAAGCAATGATGATTTTAACAAGCAGCAGGACAATGGAGCTGGTGCGGTTCCTAAAGTTGATATGGCTTCCGTTGGGGCTCCCACGGGTACTTTTTCAGAAGCAGTGACACCCACAGATGATGATGACACTAGAAATGCTGGAAATTCGACCGATTTCTCCTCTGATGTGGCTGCACAACATTCAGATTCTGCTGTCCAAACTTCTGACTTGTCGCAGATCCAACCTTCGGAACCAAGTGAAGACACCATATTGAAAAAGGCCATGCACGGAACTGCCCCAGATATTCATGATACTTCCTCCAAGCATGAGCAGTTGGGTTTCCAGAGAAGGCAAACCATTCCTCAGGTTAGAAGTATGGGCGAGAAACAAGCATCTACAACAAGCACTGGAAACCCCGAATATACAGGCGAGGTATCTATAAATACATCAACTAGTGATGCTCGGGCAAACAATGAGGAGAGTTCTGTTCGTCAAAGGAAGAAAAATAATAAGAGTGCAAGGAATAATAAGAACAAGCTGGACGAGGGTCTAACAAACTCTAGTTTCCCTTCACCAGATACCGAGTTGGTCACCCAAAAGCTTTATCCTGGAAGTAGAAAAATCAATCCCTCAGTGTCAGCAGCAGAAGCCGTATCCCTTCCTTCTGAGAGTTTGAATGCAACAGTAGTACCTGCAGAAGCCTTATCTGTTGAAAATCTCAGTGAATTACCAGATATGCTTCTGAGCCAAGGTGTAACAGAGTCAACTGAAGAATCACATGCTAGGGTAAGTAACCACTGGAAGCCTCATCCTCATAGAAAGTCTGCAAAAAACCAACAGACTAATAAACCACTTTCCAAGTATAATTCTGGTGCCGAGGCTGTCATCTGGGCTCCCGTGAAGCCTCTAAACAAGAATGAACCATCTGTAGAAGTTGGCAAGAATATTTTGATTGAAGCTACCTATCCATCTGGAAAGAGCGGACATGACATGCAAAGTGGAACCAAAGCAAAGAGAGCTGAAATGGAGAGGTATGTTCCGAAGCCTGTTGCCAAAGAACTCTTTCAGCAGGGTAACTCTCAACGAAATCCCCCCTCGCAAACTCATGCTGGAGCAGGTGATACGTCTGGGAAACTCGACCTCATTACGTCAACTGTTGAAGTTGGCAAACCTGATGGAGTTTCAGTTGGAAAAGCGACAATTGCTCCTGACACCCGGAGCGGGGATAGTATCAAGCATAACAAGCATGGGAAAATATCTGCATCATGGCGTCAAAGGAGCTCTGAAACACCACAGGTAGAAGGTTCCTTATCTTCTGACCCTGCAAAAGCTGTTCAAAAGGCTTCCGATCAGCTCCAATCATCCACGATGGATAGCTTACCAAAACAGGATTGGACACATGCTGATGATGGCTGGAATGATATTACTAACACTTCACCACCTGGTGGATCTGTTGCCTCAACAGCACTTCCAAAGAATGTTGGAGCAAATAGACAAAGGCGCCAACCATATAAGGCACAAAGAGTTCCTGGAAGTATCTATTCTACTGATAATACAGATGTACACAGGGTGATGACTGATAAAAGAGAGACTCAATCTCCAGCCTTAGGTATGAATGACTCTGATGGTGGGAAAGGTGTGAAAATAGAAAGCGGGAATGCCATTGGTGAGCATACAAAACCTCATTGGCAACCTAAATCTCAGGCCTATAGTCATCATGGCCGGCAAGGAAACAGGGGCAGTGGAGCAGCACATAGGGTTCCTGCACAAGGCGCCGAGTATTATTTTGTTCAGAATGAGCATAAGAACGATGTAAGCCCAAGGACTGTTGCAGCTGAAACAGGCGATGCACGTCATCAAGATTCTAAACGAGAAAGGAAAGTTGTTGGAGATTCATCAAAAGATGATACCACTGTTGAATTAGCTCCTGTAGATGTTAATCCTCATTATGAACAGTCTGCTGCTATGGCAGTCGATCACCAGGGACACTATAACAACCGTTTCCAAAGAGCGCAAGACTCCGGTTATAGAGGTAAGGACTTAGGGCAAGATGCTGGGAAGCGAAATTTCCCTATGAACAGAGATGAGCGGAGAAATAGCCCGCATGTGGAATACCAGCAGGTTGGAAACTATCACAAGACTGGTGAATCGTATCAGCAAAACCCTGCTTCTAGTGGAGGAGCACACGAGGGTCCTCGAGCTCCTGGACCAAGGTTCAGGGATCGGGCTCGTCATCATCCAAGGGGTGGTGGTCACTTCTATGGGCGGAGCAGTGGTGGTGCTCGTGTCAGTGATTCCTATAATAGTGGCGAGTGAAAGTTTGTATACATATTTTCACTCACGTGGTGTAGACTTCATGATTGGGTAAGTAATATGCTTAGGGATATTTTTGGTTATTACTATTTACCTGACTTTCTGATCAGCTTTCGCTTTGTAATTGGCAGCACGCTATTGATCTCTGAGGCCTGAGCCTAGATCTAGGTTGTGATAGGTCATGTGGTGAAGATTTGATGTTTTCAGGGTTATTGAGAATGACATGCTCTCGGCGCATCTCGACCAGTTCCTTCATAGGTAGACGCGAAAACCAGAAGGTTTTCGTATTGTTAGGCTATGGGGGGAGTTCAATTCTGATTCTCATTGTTATTTTGGACTTGGTTGCAATTTTTAACCTACAGTATGTAATCCTTTTGAACTCTTTATCTATGGAGCTTTGTATATAGGAGAAGTGGCTTTTGATGTGGGCAGGAAAGGGTGATCCCTAGATTCCCTACGCTTTTGTGTGTCGTCTCGAGCTTTGTTGACAGAGATCTTGTAATGTTTTCCCTTTGATGTGGAGAGCAGCTGCGACTAGGGTTTCATGTGTTTGGGGTTTATTGGATGTGTATTTCAATATTTTAGCTATAATTTATTCACTTGTACACGTGATTTATTAGGTCAAGTGGTTAGTATGATGGGTTTTTTTTTTTCGTAGTGGTCAAGGTTTAGTGGAAAAAAAAAAAAAATCCTTTGGAGGATTATTATTAGTAACTGTCCCCACTTATTCCATCTAGAGGATGCAAAGTAGTACTTTAATGACGAGTTATTGTCCTACTTATGCTCCATGGTGTTTTGCCTAAAGGGTGCAATGTGACACTTTAATGACGGGTTACTGCACGTAATTGTCCCATTTATTTAATTTTTTAAAGGTGGGTTACTGTTGGAAATTGTCCTACGTCTTTAGACCATCTCCAATGGGGGTTTCTATCTTTCCTATTTTTGTGGAAGAAATCTATTTTAGAAAAAAATTCTCCCAATGGTGATTTCTATCCTAGGTGTCAATGATGTAGGATGAAAACTTTCTAAGATGATTTATACATGTAGAACCATTGGAGAGCATTTTTGTATGTCAACAATTTTTATGTAGAAACTCTTCCAACTAGGATATAAATTTCCTTAAAGTACAATGTCATGTAGGATAAGAACTCAATTTTAGAAATCACCATTGTAGATGGTTTTAGAGCATCTCGAGTTGTTCACTGGGCCGGTTCGGCCCGGGCCCGCCCGTGGACCGGACCGGCCCGCCCCCCTATAAGCCCGGACCGGCCCGCCGTGGGCCCGAACCGGCCCGGCCCCCCATGTGTACTCGGTTCGGGTCGGCCCCCCCCCCCCCCCCCCCCCCCACCCCCACAGCCCGAGCCAGGACCGGTCATTTTTTTTTTTTTTTTTATATTAAACAGGCCCGGCCCGCTGGGACCGGTCCAGCCTGCGCCGACCGTTTGAATTTTTGATTTTTTTTTTTTTTTTAAACTTTTGATCGTTGGGAGGGGGGGGGGGGGGGGGGGGGGGGGGTTCTTGAAGCCCGATATTTTGGAAGCGATCGTGTGCGTACAAGATTGGTTGGCTGCCGATAAAAGAACACAAAACCAGAAAGATGGAGAAGATCATGACATCCACGAGCTGGATTTGGAATCGCTTTCATTGCATGAAGGCGAACAACAATGAGGCTACGGTACAAGGTATCAGGTATGTACATTTAAACTTATACATTTCAATTTTAAATTTTAACTTATACTTTCAAAAACTATTTTTTTTTTTACTTATACTATTCAAATTTTTTAATTTAACTTATATTATTCAAATTTTTTAACTTATACTTTCAAAAACTATTTTTTACTTAAAAAAAACATTTTTTAACTCCGCCTATGCCAAACAAGCATTTGCCGGTCCCAAGCCCGGATAAAGGAAGAGGGAGAAATGTTTTTTTAAAATTTTTATAAACATTTGTAATATTGGTATAAACATTTGTATATATTTGTATAAACATTACTTTTATAAATATTTTGTATAAATATTTTATAAACATTTAAGTTACAAATTTTTAAAATTAAAATACAAAAGAAAATGATTACTTTTACATGGTTTTTAAAATGGTTTTAAAAAGAAAATACATATTTTGTAAAAACATTTTATAAACATTTTTATTAAAAAGAAAACATTTTATAAACATTTTATCATATTTTGTATAAACATTTTATAAACAATTGTATAAACATAAAATTATAAACATTTTATAAATATTTTTTAAACATATTTTGTATAAACATTTTATAAATAATCCAAAAATTAAATAAAACAAAAAACTGTAAAAAAAAAAAAAAAAAATAATCCAAAAATTCGGGCCGGTCCGGTCAACCCGGCCTGAACCGGCCCGAACCGGCCTAGGCTCGGACCGGCCCGACCCCACTAGTTCCGGTTCAATGGGCCGGGCTGGGCCACGTGGAAAATAACCGGGCCGGGCTTAGCCCGGACCGAAATAATGTGTGGGCCGGTCCTGGACCGGCCCGAACCCGGTCAGGCCCGCCGCCCCTGGACCGTGGGCCGGCCCGGCCCGGACCGGTTACACCATGAAGAGCATCTCCACCCTATTGTGTTATTTTATGTTGTGAATCTTAGGTGGCATGGGACACTAGACAATGTCTTGTATAGGTGGCAAGATTATATTCACAAATGACAATGAGTTTAAAAAGTCATCTTCAATGCAAAAGTATTGAGAATACAATACAAAGTAATTTTTTACAACTTCCAAGACAATTTTTACTCTTCTACTTCTTTTTATAAACATTTTTATTCACAAATGATGATGTGGACATAAAGACATTATGAAGTGCATTGTCTAGATCTAGACAACCTACTTTACATTGTCTTTGTCATGTCATTGCCATGTCAACTCCACACTTAATTTCACATTTGCATTGGAGAAGTACTTTTGAAAAAAATGGTTGTCATTTCACTGTGGCAACCATTTTTTTCAAACTCACAATAGGGTTGGAGATGCTCTTAGTAGCACTTTTTTCCTTTATTAGGGAGTTACTGTCACGCTCCAGAACCAGAATACTGGAGAGCGGGAGAAAGACACAGCCAGCTACGTACATTGAAGTGAATTTCACCTCGCAATACGATCACGGCTGTCTAGATGCATGAGGGTTTACTACAAGTCATTAGTCTCTTAGGGTCAAGAACAAGCCTAGTGTCTCAATCTCAAGCAAGCAAGTAAATGTAACAAGATGGTAGATCATCAGACATACAAAGTAAGGCGTCCCAAACATTACATATTCAGATGATCATGAAGCTAGTCATACAAAATGCGAAGACAAGCAAGAGTTTAAGTCATAAATGATCAACCCTAGGATATGTCAATCATGTTACAGCCATTAGGCAGACATGAATGTAAATTCAACACGAGCTAACACTTGCTCGGCGGCTAAACGTCTCAAAAAAATAATTTTACAATAGAGTGGGAGAGCAAAATAAAATCCACTCGTTGCCAGGGTTTCTTCTACTGGTCACCATCTAGTAAGAAGGCTGGGAGATCCTCGAGAGTTGCTCTGAAATCTGGCCATACAAAACCAGCTGGGTCAGACCCCAGAAAGAGCAAGTGCCACAAAGGAGGCTTCACTTAAGAACTAAAACCAGCACATTAGTACATGCGAACATAAATGATAATGAAAGACATGAGTTAGAGAAAACATGGAGATAAACGATAAGATAACTAAGGGACTATTCCGGTAGCCAAGTTACAACCCTTAAACCAAATAAGGACCGGAGTTGTAACCCTTCACCTGAACAGAGCTTAGTCTCTAACCAATTATCGACAAGAGTAAAGCATAACAGTAATGTGCTGTAGTAATCATAGACTGGCACTGCTTAGAAAAGACTAGACCCATTCATCAATCTCGGCCAAGCAATGAGTACGGCTTGATATTTTAACTAATTAGGGTTATCACAAGCCTAGTTACTAGCAAGATGCAACGAGATATCCCTACGGCCACAAGCCCTGCAGACTATCCAGGTTATCCAGATGCAAGGTTCATCTAAGAGTTATCAAGACTTGTTAGGTGACTTGAGTGCAACACATGATAGTGTGCAAAGTAATCGTTTCATGAAGTGTCCCACATGATAGTGAGCTGAAAATGTGCCCTACTCGTTGCCAGGCTACAAGTCCATCAGAGAAGGCACCCAGATAACGGGATTGCTTGTAGCCAGAATACCTCTCTATATGAACTACTTGATCAATCTAGTCATTAACCTAGTCCGATTCAGTACGAATCCCTGACCGTGGTAACCAGGGATACAAGTCCTAGACATGATGCGAGACAAGAATGGTAGCTTATACAAGCACATTCAATACAATCACCCATGGTATCATTATGAGAATTTACTTAGCATGTCGAGATATAGCCGTCGCAACAGTATTCAAGATTACATGCTAGACTTACTTATCAAGATTACTTGTCAAGAGTGCGCCACGACGGGCCACTTATCAAGATTACGAGTCAAGGTTGGTTGTCAAGAGTGCACCACGATGGATCACTATTTAGGAGTTATCATGTCAAGGTACTTGTTAAGAGTGCGCCTTAACAGGCCGCTACCGTGTCATGTTACTTGTTACTTGGTAAGAGTGCGCCTTAACAGGCCACTATCGTGTTCTATCCTTATATTATCATGAGTGAGAAAAACTTGCATAAAATAGCTAGTAACATATTCTTGAAGCCAAGGAAAAGATCTACAACTTTCATGTTGGGAGTTGGAAGAAATTCTGGCCATAATTCAGCCAAATAGGACTTAAAACAACCAAAAACAGCCAAAATAGGCACTATGTGGCACTATGCAAGCCATGTGGCACTATTCATTCCTGCGGCACTATTTATTCCTGCGGTACTATGCAAAACCATGCGGCACTATGCATCCATACGGCACTATTTATTCCTGCGACACTATTCATTCCTACGGCACTATGCAAGCCATATGGCACTATGCATCCATGCGGCACTATTCATTCCTGCGTGTCACGACCCGCACCCTGATTAGGGGCACGAGTACGTGGTTACGTCCAGCCTACGCCGCAGCATCGGCGGTAGAACGCTGTCTAGGTTGTCTACAAAACTACACTAAACAGTATAAAGGTACCTGTACAGTATATACACTCCGAATGGAGGTGACATAGCAATAGAGTCTCAATCACATAAACAAACTAGGATAGATAGCACGAAAGGAAATATAATAGATGAAAACAGAAAATAAGTTCAAGATCCACACAAGTCCAGAGCTATACATAACATCCCAGAGTCTCAAAATATAACATAGAAGCTACAGTCTGATAATGCTAGCTGGATCGCAGTCCAGTCAAACCTAGCTAAGCTACACTACTCTGGGAGTACAAAGTCTAGTGGCTCTACTATAAGGCCACGGTCCTGGACTACTCCATCTGACTCGAGCCGATAATAGGTCGAGCAGTCTGCCTCAGAGTCATCTGTAATATATCATAACGGTATCCTGTCAGGAAAATGAGCAAGTACAAGCACTAACAGCAGTTCCATGTGAATTGACAAATTCTATAAGAGATATTATAATGAACTACAAGACAAAGATATATGAAGACTTGGGAACCGTTCGGAAGCTGAGCTACAACCCTTAAACCAAACAAGGACCGGGGTTGTAACCCTTCTCCCGAGCAGAACTTAGTCTCCAATCAAGGTACGATATAAAGGCATGTAGAACATGTGAGTAACTGAATATCATAGCATGGTGAGAAAGTACTGAATGTAGAACAGAACAGGATATATGATAAGATAAATAAATATAAAATGTGCCTTGAATTATTAGAGCGTTATGTGATCGGCAAGGGAATCATGGTAGGGTTATCCACTTGGCCCGGCAATCCGCGGTGACCTCAACGGAAAGTCATGCCGGCCAACCTGGATAACATGGACATGGAGGTATCTGCTACACCCTACGTGAGGTGAGGGTGGCACAAGCAAAATAGTGACATGGGGCTTTGATCACATAACCCCTAATAATTCCCCATCTCCGAGAAGTATAATGGACCTGGATATGACACGTCATGACACGGGATTCCCTAAGAGGATAGCTACTCCCTCTCAGGAATCGGTGTCTATACAAGTACAGGGAACAAGACAAGAAATGTACATATATACCAAGAAAATCCAGGAACAACATCTCATGTCATGATCCAACGTATACTAGTCCGTGAACTATCGTGACTGGAATCGAGTAAGACACTACAACTGAATCGGATATAGCAGATATCAAGACAATGAAAACTATCAATGAATGTACTCGCCTGCTGTCCTGAGCTGTAGGGTATATCAATACTCAGTGTGGTAATCAGAGACCTAAAGATGAGATATTGCATGTTAATTTAGGTTTAAACAAATTTAAGAATGATTCACAATGAATGATATGCAATCTAGGTCAAACTAGGTCTCACTGAGTCACACCAAGTCCTGTCAAGTCAAATCTAGGTTAAATCAAGTTATATCAAGTCAATCTAAGTCAGACCAAGTCAACCCTAGGTCATACCAGTCATCACAGGTCAAAACAAGTCGAAGAAAGTCAAACGGGGTCAAGAGTTGGCCTACAGTTGACTTTCGGTCAACTGGTCAACACTGGTCAACTCTGGTCAACTCTAGGTCAACCCTAGGTCAATGTGGTCAAATGTTGACCAACAGTTGACATTTGGTCAACTGGTCAACTCTGGTTTGGATTTGGTCAAATCTAGACAAAGTGTTGACTCACGGTTGACTTTGGGATAAAAAGTCAACTCTGGGTCAACCGAGCCAAAATCGGCTCAAATATGACATTTGTAGGGTGTACCCAACATGCCATCCAAGTTTCAAGTCAATCCGACTACCCGAACTCCGATTCTTCTCCTCATTCTCCTTCCCATTCTCCTCCTCATTCTCCTCCTCATTCTCCTTCCCATTCTCCTCCTCATTCTCCTTCCCATTCTCCTTCCTATTCTCCTCCTCATTCTCCTTCCCATTCTCCTCCTCATTCTCCTTCCTTCCTTCCTATTCTCCTCCTCATTCTCCTTCCTATTCTCCTCCTCATTCTCCTTCCTATTCTCCTTCCTATTCTCCTCCTCATTCTCCTTCCTATTCTCCTCCTCATTCTCCTTCCCATTCTCCTTCCTATATACAAATACACACACACACATATATATATATATATCTATACATATCTGGACACACACACACATACTTACAGACAATACACACACATATACACATGTATATATATATATATATATATATATATATATATATATATATATATATATATATATATATATATATATATATATATATATAATTCAAAGGAGGGTAAACCATAATAAATTCCTAAACTAGAATTTAAGGAAACCTACAAAAGCTAGGGTCAACTTGTACAGAATAGTCTCCCCTATAATTAATGTGAAGGAATGAATGCAAATGAGAAATTAAATGAGAGTTAATGACATAACTAAATTGTAGATTTGAAGAGGAAGAAGAAGTTGGAAATGAATGAATGAAGAGAGAGAGAGTGATAACTTAGTGAAGAAGAAAGGAGAGATGGAGGGGGTGGACTATGTGGCCGGCCATGGAGCATGGGTAGGGGCACTTGAAATTACAAGTTTGCCCCTCCCTAGGCCTACATGCTAAAATATCCAAAATGGGTTTTGGAAATTGCTAAAATTTATTAAAAATCATAATTAAACTTAATAACTCATGGGTTACTAGTCCAAACTCCTAAACCTAAAATTTTAGTGTGGTGGGCCATGGTTAATAACATGCTAATTACGGCTCAAGTCGAAATTTTTCGGAGTTCCGAATCAACTCGGAATGCGATGAAATTCGAACCCGACTCCTATAATAATTAAATAATAATATTCATGAAATAAAATTCTCAAAAATATATTAAATAGAAAATTACCATTTTACCCCTAACTTGGAAAAGTGAGGGTGACACTGCGGTACTATGCAAGCCATGCGGTACTATTCATTCCGGCGACACTATTCATTCTTGCGATACTATGCATCCATGCGGCACTATGCAAGCCATGCGGCAGTATTCATTCTTGCGGCACTATTCCTTCATGCGGCACTGTCACGCCCTACTCCCGTAGGAGCGATCATCCTCGCTAAGGCGTGATGTCGCACGAGCCTAGGTTACGCTCGTGCAAGGCGGGTTCCATAACGGCCGATTTCAGCGGCTGTGACGGGGTCGTCGCACAGAAGTCCCATGCAAAGACATTGAATAATAGCAGCAAAAATTTGAAGCAAAACATAAGTTATTCAAAAGAAGCTCTTTATTGATATTGAAACAAAGATTACAATGGACGCAAGGCCAAAATTATAGGTCTCTCAAGCTCACTCTTCTCACATTACAAGTCACTCAGCTCTCTCTCATCTCTCAATACATGTCTTGAGCCAGCAGATGCTTCGGAAGGCGGCGTCCATACATTATGTCCCGTATAAGTCTTGAATCCATGGGACCGCACGCTTCGAATCGCCAAGGAACTCCGTACCTCGACGCATCCAAGCGATCTCCGCGCCACGAGCTTCTACCTGTGCCTGCACATGAAAACTATGTGGGTGTCAGTACTCAACTGTACTAGTGGAATGAGCTCCTCGTCCACCCATACAAAACCAACACGTTAATTTACTTTGTAACACAGTCCCTTTATGATTGTCTTTCTGCTCTTTTCTTAGGATCGATTTTAGGACAGAGGCCTTGGCCTATTTTGTGTCTCTAGACCATCCCGTACTTGCAACATCAACATTAACCTATCAAGTCGTGTTTGCCTTACGTCCCAAAATCAGAGATGCAACTACTCGATAAGACTCCATTCCCGTGTGACCGTGCTAAAAGTCCTTGTTGAGGCCGTGCCTCGCAACTCAATGAGACTCAATCATATCGCCGCCTCGCGGCCCTTTGCTACTAAATCATCAACTGACCCAATCAAGACTTGTGGGTTAAGTGTCACTCGACCGACTTTGCCTTGCGGCCTTTCCTGACTTAGACTCAAGACAACTCACATCCAAACTATGCAACTTATATGCCGACAACATAAGACTCGACGCCACATCTCGTGCCGAAGCACGTCGCCTACGTTGCAACCAAGTCTTAGGCCCAACATTTTGTGTTCCAACTATACTCACACATTCAACTTGACTTCCTTGATATACTACACTCAATACTCGACTCAATCCAAAGGCATATACGCGGATCGCCGTCCATGCCGACTCATCTATATGAACTAGCTAGTCACTAGCGCCCAGCGCTATAATGGACTCCTTTTAAGCTTTTGATTAGACGGACGCTCCTTGCCAGCGCGAGTAGCTAGCTCCGCTGTAAGTCCCCGCTAACCCGTGCGGTCATTCAGCACAACTACGAATGTCTCTATCGCAACGATTCCCATGGTCCGCCTGGGTCGCCGTTCGAGAAACAGTTTATTTTACCTTGTACAAGTTGTCCAATGACCATGCAAGATTCGACTCGAACTGACGTCTCACACAGTCAATCTACTTCTAGTGTTACCATCTCTTTCAGGACTAAGTTCAATACTTCTCACATCTGAGACCTTGCCTCGGCGACCCAGTCGCGAGCATTCTTCTTTCTTGCCTCAACTACCCAGTCGTGAGCATTCTTCTTTCTTGCCCTATCATTTCACTCAACTTAAGAACAACTATTGAAACACTTTCCAAACTCAATGAATCAACCGTGGCCCGTGCCTTAAAATACTAAGTCCGTGCCATCGTGTCTTAAACCAACTTGAAACTCTATGCGACACCACCGCTCAAGTCATACTCTATATGACGGGCCTTACGATCGTGAGACTATGTGGTTATACCCAGCCGTAGAACTCGTAGGACCGTGCCTGCTACTACTCCTGATAGCTTAACGTAACTTGCCTAACTTACTTTGCAACAACTTGACGAGAAAAGGCTGCGTCAAGCCTTGCGTCATAGGAACGTGCCGTGCACGCGTTCGACTTTGAACAACCAAGTTATTTGGGGTACCTAGACTTATGCCACAAGCCGTGCAATACAACTTAACCCGTCGGCGAGCAGAGGCTATGCCACGCCTTGGACGAAGAGACCGTACATGCTTTATGAAGCATTTATGCGGGCGACGCCTATGAATTTGGCTAACTCTTAGCTTGTGGCGATGACCAACTTTTCCTTCTTCCAAGCCACGGGACGAAGGACCGAGTGTCATTTTCAAAGCACGTCGTGCACCGACTCTAAGCCGACCGTTGAACCTTTCCATATTCTAACTCAATTCGATCCGTCGGGATTACTCCCTTTAGCTATGTGGATTCGTCTCTTTTATTATGAAGCCTACTTGTGCAAGTTGAAAATATGCGATTTATTATGTGAAGGAAAAGATGAGACGAGTTCACCGAAACTACCCCACCTGAGCGAGCGGTCGCATCGACCGAGCGATGTCTTCGAGCAGCTATTGCAAGGCTAAGTCCGAACGCCGTCGGCGTTTCGATTCCTCCGATTGACTGAGCGGGACGGGGCACTACATGTTGTCACGCCCCAGAACCAGAATCCTGGAGAACGGGGGCGGACACAGCCAGCTACGTATAATGAAATGGCAACCATTCCGTTATACGGTCACGGCTGTCTAGATATGTGAGGGTTATCTACAATCCAACAGTCTCCTAAGGTCATAAAATAGCCTGTTGTCTCAATCTCAACCAACTAGAAATAGTTCACAAGATGTCAGAGCATCAAATACATAAATATAAGGCGTCCCAAATATTACATATCGGATGATCATGAAGCTAGTCGTACAAAATGTAAGGACTAGCAAGAGTTCAGTCATACATGATCAACCCCCGGGGCTTGTCAATTATGTTACAGCCCGTAGGCAGACAATAAGTAAAGTGCAATACGAGCTAACACTTGCTCGTCGGCTAAACGCCTCAAAAGAATAATTCACAATATACAGTGGGAGAACAAAAAGAAACCCACTCGATGCCCTGGTTACGCCTGGTGGTCACCATCGGACTGGAAAGCAGGGAGATCCTTCGGTACTGCTCCGGTATCTGGCCATACAAAACCAGCTGGGTCAGACCCCAGAAAGAGCAAGTGCCACAAAGGAGGCTTCACTTAAGGACTAAAACCAGCAAATCATTAGCAATCAACAAGCAAGTAAGTAAAGGAGGATCGGGAGTTGTGCAGTACCAATGCACTCGTCCCGATCATAGGGAGACAGTAAGTAAATCATCATTGACATAAGGTAAATTGGAGAACATGCTAAATAAATAAAACTGGGCAATAAGTGAAGAGAAGACGAAGGTGCTATTCCGGGAGCCAGGTTACAATCCTTAAACCAAACAAGGACCGAGATTGTAACCCTTCGCCTGAACAGAACTTAGTCTCTGATCATTTATTGCTAAAGGTGACAATCATGCAGGGGAAAGATATCATGATAAAAGTGACAATGAAAAGTACAATACGCAATGGTGACAATCGTGTACAAGCACTATAGTGACAATCGTTCAGTCATGTTGGTACAATCAGGCAATCAGTCACTTCTAGACAATGCTATACTGGACTAGACTTCATCCAATCAATCACGGCCAATCATTGCCTACGGCTTTCTACATTAACTAACTAGGGTTATCACAATCCTAGTTACTAACAAGATGCAAGTGAGATTATCCCACAGCCACAAGCCCTGCAGCTAATCCAGGTTATCCAGGCATTTTTAGATTCATTAAGCCGTTATCAAGAATTATGTGCCCCACGCGACGGTGGGCTGGAAATGTGCCCTACTCGTCGGCAGGCTACAAGTCCAAACAATTGCGGCCGGGATAACGGGATCGCCTGTAGCCGTGTCAATCTCGTCATGACTAATGTGTTATTCTAGTAGTTAACCTGAATCCGCCTTTTTAATAGGAACTCCTGACCATGGTACTCAGGAGTCCCATCCTAGACATGATGCAAGACTGGACAAGTAGATTAATCAAGCAAGCAAGAAGAACCACCCACGGTGTCAAGACAAGTCAAGTCAAGAGTGCGCCGCCATGGGCCACTATCAAGTGAAGTCGAGTCATGCCAAGTCAAGTCAAGTTATCAAGTCATGTCAAGTCGGGAGTGCGCCACCACGGGCCACTATCAAGTGATCAGGTTACAAGTTAATCATGTTCAGTCACAAGTTACAAGATTCTATTTCAATTTACTGCCAAACTAAGAAGGATAACAAGAAACAAAATCCGAAGGTCCGTGCCAAGACGTGTTGGGCCTGGTCAAGTTGTGCATGTGAGCAATCAAATCTCAAAAGCTCCAATCATATCAAAATAAAACCAAGTTAAAAGCAGGCACCAAGGCACTAGGGGTGTAGGTGAACTAGGGTGTGCCAGGGAATAGGCACGCTAGAGTGCGCCTGGTGGCAGCACACTAGAGTGCGCCTAGGATCCAAGTGCACTGGAGTGCGCTTAGGTAACTACGCGCTAAAATACGCCTAGCCAGAAAAGTAGGCGCAGTGCGCTAAACAGCGCCTAGCCAGAAAAGTAGGCACAGTCCGCTAAACAGCGCCTAGCCAGAAAAGTAGGCGCAGTCCGCTAAACAGTGCCTAGCCAGAAAAGTAGGCACAGTCCGCGCCTAGCCAGAAAAGTAGGCGCAGTCCGCTAAACAGCGCCTAGCCAGAAAAGTAGGCACAGTCCGCGCCTAGCCAGAAAAGTAGGCACAGTCCGCGCCTAGCCAGAAAAGTAGGCACAGTCTGCGCCTAGCCAGAAAAGTAGGCGCAGTACGCTAAACAGCGCCTAGCCAGGAAAGTAGGCACAGTCCGCTAAACAGCGCCTAGCCAGAAAAGTAGGCACAGTCCGCGCCTAGCCAGAAAAGTAGGCGCAGTCTGCGCCTAGCCAGAAAAGTAGGCGCAGTACGCTAAACAGCGCCTAGCCAGGAAAGTAGGCACAGTCCGCGCCTAGCCAGAAAAGTAGGCGCGCCTGGGGGTCGTCTTCCTCCTCAAGCCGAGGGGAAGAACCCATGGGTTCCAAAACTTTGGAACACCATAAGTCGGCCATCCAAACTCCAAATCCGGACTTCCAAGGCTCTAACTTGGGTAAAATTCAATTCTCTTCAACATGGAACAATTAAAACATGAAAAGGAACAAGTTTTATAGATCAAATCTACCAAAATCCGAAAATACTTCCAACTTAGATCTACAAAATTCCAAGCTCCAAATGAAGAAAACCCAAGTTCTAATGTTGCTCAAGATGAGCTAATAAAACTATTGGACAAATAAAATATAGCCCTCAAGTGATAGCAAGGTGCAACTTGCCTAGGTTGGTGGTGGTGGAGGAGAGGAAGAAGCTTGAGGAAGAAGATGAAGAAAAATAATGAGGAGAGAGAGAGAGGGAAGTTGATATATATAGTGGGGGTGGGGTTGGTTCTCCATGACAAACCAAAATAGACCAAGCCCAAAATAAACCAAGGTGAACCAAGTCAAGGCCAATAAACCCTCTCTCTAGCAATCTAAACCAAATGAACCATGAAATAAACCAAGCCTCACTAACCCAGAAATAAACCAGTAAACCATAAAACCATTTGAACTATCAATGCCAATAAAACAAGCCAATGCAAAATAAACCAAGATAATTAATCATGACTAAATAAAATATGGGTCCAAAACACGTATACGTACACTAAATACGTATCACGAATTTGGGACATCACATCCTACCCACCTTAAAAGAATTCCGTCTTCGGAATTTAATCAAGAGGCTAGAGATGTACGGGGAGCTATTCTATCACAGGCAATCTACCACTACCAATCAATCATACAATCATTCATGCAAGCAAGGATTCGAAGCGTAAGGCATAAGGAAGATATTACACCTTACGAGTCAAACCAGCCGGGATGACCTGATCAGATATCATCCTCATGCTCCCAAGTTTGACTCTCCCAAAGAGGGATGGCTCTAAGCAACACGGACTGAACTGATAGTCTTGCGCTTGAGGTCTCTCTCTTTGGTCAAACATGAACACGGGCCTCTCCTCATACGAATAGTCACGGTTATTGGTACCAACCTATTCGAATGATCTAGGACATGGCCCGAGCCCGGGATGTTCCGTCGCAATTGGGATACAAGAAATACGTCATGCATCCCGCATAATGACGGTAGAAAAGCAAGATGAGAGGACACATATACCTCTCGGACGATTCTGGACCTGAGCCTGGGCTAGGGCAAACTGCTGCGGGTTCTGTTGCTGGAAAGTCTGAGCCTGAGTCGGCAATGGCCTCGGGTACGGGAACTGCTGTTGCTGGTGAACTGGAGCTGGTACTGGTGCTGGTCCCCTAACCGAGGGACTAGATACTGTCGATGCTGCTGGTCCACGGGAGTTGCTCCGCCTTGCTGATCGGTAGGACCAGGAACAATGCCACTGAAGAAGACGACATGGGAACAATAAGGAGGGACCAGGACAGATCAACGAGTACAAGCATGCGATCAGGACAAGGATTTCAGGAATCAAGAGGATACGAGTGGAGATCAAGGACGAGTATTGATTGAGACATCTGTTCGGTAAACCCTCACATTTCTTGATTGACAAGACCTGCATGGGCCACCACTTAAACCATGTCACGCCCCAGAACCAGAATCCTGGAGAACGGGGGCGGACACAGCCAGCTACATATAATGAAATGGCAACCATTCCGTTATACGGTCACGGCTGTCTA
Source organism: Iris pallida (assembly GCA_029216955.1). Classification (NCBI taxonomy): domain Eukaryota; kingdom Viridiplantae; phylum Streptophyta; class Magnoliopsida; order Asparagales; family Iridaceae; genus Iris; species Iris pallida. Next base: position 261,489 of record JANAVB010044420.1, read on the forward strand.
GATATGTGAGGGTTATCTACAATCCAACAGTCTCCTAAGGTCATAAAATAGCCTGTTGTCTCAATCTCAACCAACTAGAAATAGTTCACAAGATGTCAGAGCATCAAATACATAAATATAAGGCGTCCCAAATATTACATATCGGATGATCATGAAGCTAGTCGTACAAAATGTAAGGACTAGCAAGAGTTCAGTCATACATGATCAACCCCCGGGGCTTGTCAATCATGTTACAGCCCGTAGGCAGACAATAAGTAAAGTGCAATACGAGCTAACACTTGCTCGTCGGCTAAACGCCTCAAAAGAATAATTCACAATATACAGTGGGAGAACAAAAAGAAACCCACTCGATGCCCTGGTTACGCCTGGTGGTCACCATCGGACTGGAAAGCAGGGAGATCCTTCGGTACTGCTCCGGTATCTGGCCATACAAAACCAGCTGGGTCAGACCCCAGAAAGAGCAAGTGCCACAAAGGAGGCTTCACTTAAGGACTAAAACCAGCAAATCATTAGCAATCAACAAGCAAGTAAGTAAAGGAGGATCGGGAGTTGTGCAGTACCAATGCACTCGTCCCGATCATAGGGAGACAGTAAGTAAATCATCATTGACATAAGGTAAATTGGAGAACATGCTAAATAAATAAAACTGGGCAATAAGTGAAGAGAAGACGAAGGTGCTATTCCGGGAGCCAGGTTACAATCCTTAAACCAAACAAGGACCGAGATTGTAACCCTTCGCCTGAACAGAACTTAGTCTCTGATCATTTATTGCTAAAGGTGACAATCATGCAGGGGAAAGATATCATGATAAAAGTGACAATGAAAAGTACAATACGCAATGGTGACAATCGTGTACAAGCACTATAGTGACAATCGTTCAGTCATGTTGGTACAATCAGGCAATCAGTCACTTCTAGACAATGCTATACTGGACTAGACTTCATCCAATCAATCACGGCCAATCATTGCCTACGGCTTTCTACATTAACTAACTAGGGTTATCACAATCCTAGTTACTAACAAGATGCAAGTGAGATTATCCCACAGCCACAAGCCCTGCAGCTAATCCAGGTTATCCAGGCATTTTTAGATTCATTAAGCCGTTATCAAGAATTATGTGCCCCACGCGACGGTGGGCTGGAAATGTGCCCTACTCGTCGGCAGGCTACAAGTCCAAACAATTGCGGCCGGGATAACGGGATCGCCTGTAGCCGTGTCAATCTCGTCATGACTAATGTGTTATTCTAGTAGTTAACCTGAATCCGCCTTTTTAATAGGAACTCCTGACCGTGGTACTCAGGAGTCCCATCCTAGACATGATGCAAGACTGGACAAGTAGATTAATCAAGCAAGCAAGAAGAACCACCCACGGTGTCAAGACAAGTCAAGTCAAGAGTGCGCCGCCACGGGCCACTATCAAGTGAAGTCGAGTCATGCCAAGTCAAGTCAAGTTATCAAGTCATGTCAAGTCGGGAGTGCGCCACCACGGGCCACTATCAAGTGATCAGGTTACAAGTTAATCATGTTCAGTCACAAGTTACAAGATTCTATTTCAATTTACTGCCAAACTAAGAAGGATAACAAGAAACAAAATCCGAAGGTCCGTGCCAAGACGTGTTGGGCCTGGTCAAGTTGTGCATGTGAGCAATCAAATCTCAAAAGCTCCAATCATATCAAAATAAAACCAAGTTAAAAGCAGGCACCAAGGCACTAGGGGTGTAGGTGAACTAGGGTGTGCCAGGGAATAGGCACGCTAGAGTGCGCCTGGTGGCAGCACACTAGAGTGCGCCTAGGATCCAAGTGCACTGGAGTGCGCTTAGGTAACTACGCGCTAAAATGCGCCTAGCCAGAAAAGTAGGCGCAGTGCGCTAAACAGCGCCTAGCCAGAAAAGTAGGCACAGTCCGCTAAACAGCGCCTAGCCAGAAAAGTAGGCGCAGTCCGCTAAACAGCGCCTAGCCAGAAAAGTAGGCACAGTCCGCGCCTAGCCAGAAAAGTAGGCGCAGTCCGCGCCTAGCCAGAAAAGTAGGCACAGTCTGCGCCTAGCCAGAAAAGTAGGCGCAGTACGCTAAACAGCGCCTAGCCAGGAAAGTAGGCACAGTCCGCTAAACAGCGCCTAGCCAGAAAAGTAGGCACAGTCCGCGCCTAGCCAGAAAAGTAGGCGCAGTCTGCGCCTAGCCAGAAAAGTAGGCGCAGTACGCTAAACAGCGCCTAGCCAGGAAAGTAGGCACAGTCCGCGCCTAGCCAGAAAAGTAGGCGCGCCTGGGGGTCGTCTTCCTCCTCAAGCCGAGGGGAAGAACCCATGGGTTCCAAAACTTTGGAACACCATAAGTCGGCCATCCAAGCTCCAAATCCGGACTTCCAAGGCTCTAACTTGGGTAAAATTCAATTCTCTTCAACATGGAACAATTAAAACATGAAAAGGAACAAGTTTTATAGATCAAATCTACCAAAATCCGAAAATACTTCCAACTTAGATCTACAAAATTCCAAGCTCCAAATGGAGAAAACCCAAGTTCTAATGTTGCTCAAGATGAGCTAATAAAACTATTGGACAAATAAAATATAGCCCTCAAGTGATAGCAAGGTGCAACTTGCCTAGGTTGGTGGTGGTGGAGGAGAGGAAGAAGCTTGAGGAAGAAGATGAAGAAAAATAATGAGGAGAGAGAGAGAGGGAAGTTGATATATATAGTGGGGGTGGGGTTGGTTCTCCATGACAAACCAAAATAGACCAAGCTCAAAATAAACCAAGGTGAACCAAGTCAAGGCCAATAAACCCTCTCTCTAGCAATCTAAACCAAATGAACCATGAAATAAACCAAGCCTCACTAACCCAGAAATAAACCAGTAAACCATAAAACCATTTGAACTATCAATGCCAATAAAACAAGCCAATGCAAAATAAACCAAGATAATTAATCATGACTAAATAAAATATGGGTCCAAAACACGTATACGTACACTAAATACGTATCACGAATTTGGGACATCACACATGTCATGACCCGTACCCATTTTTTTTAAACGGATACGAGACGTGTCCAAGCCAGCCTACGCCGCAGAGTCGGCGGTAGAACGCTGTCACGGCCATGAAGATCAAAATCACAAATAATGCTCATTCACATAATTAATTTAACTTACAATGATCACAAGTTTTACATTTGTAGAAAAATATAAACTTGTACAAATAAATGAATGACTACAACTCAACTATCTAGCTAGTCTCTAGGCTTTTATCTGCAAGTATTCTCGTCACTCCCCAAGATAAGTGAATCCACGGCTAACCTGAAAATGTTGGTTTCCAGTCAGGAATGGAATGAGCACAATTTACTGAATGCAATTTCAAATAAAGAAAATGACTATAAAACAAAGGTTAGACATCAATCATGAGTTTTGAAAATAAACAAGAAACACAGAAAACCAATAACAATAAATAGACACAAAATACTTTCCCCAACTGTTAGAAGTACCTTTGATATGTGATCAGTCTGGGACACTACACCGCACGGTCTACGAGGTCTACTTGCATGAAAAATAAGCACTGTCTACGATGTCTACTTGCAAAAAAATAAGCACTGTCTACAATGTCTACTTGCAGAAAAATAAGCACTGTCTACGATGTCTACTTGCAGAAAATAAGCACTGTCTACGATGTCTACTTGCAGAAAAATAAACACTGTCTACGATGTCTACTGCATGAAAATAAACACTGTCTACGGTCGGATCACACATCCTTGGTACTTCTCATTCTCGACTCAACAATTTATAATAGAGTATAAAAATCACATAACCAATGGCTAATCAATAAAATATAGTAAAGATCAATATTGAAATGCAGACAATAAACTGTACTCGCCTGTGGTCCTCTGTTGGTGAAACTGACAATCTGAACTACTCAATTTGCCACAATAGTCAAAACCCGTACAACAGTCCCCGAAAGCTGAAATAAACATTATCAATATTCTTAGAATAGTCAAAATAGCTAGGATCGCCTGTCCTTGTAGCTCCCCTTCCCGAAATTTTTTTAAAATATTTTATTATCATTTATTTTATTTAAATGGTGATTTTAGAAATTTAGAAATGATTATTTAGTAATTATTACAGTAGATGATTTTAGTCATGGTTAATTATTTATTGGTTTTAGGATTTATTCAATTGTTTAAGGGTAGAGATGAAGCATCACTCTTTGTCTCTTGTGAGTTTGTCATTCCCCAAGAAATATACTGTTGTCATAAATGTGCCTCACTTAATGGTTTGACAAACATATTTCTTCTGCAATTGGAAGTGTTTCTGATTTATTTTTGGATTTAACTTGCATGGCCAACATTGTAAGCTATCCTTCTATAAATGTCGGAGTAGCTAGGATTATCTTCAATTTGGATTTTATTTGGTAGTGTTATTCGAGTTAATATATTATCCTCTCAGAATTATGGCATTTAGGTTTATTCCCTTAGGTCTAATTTTGTCATGCAAGTAACCTTGTGCTTTTAGAATTGTATCTTAGTTGTAGATGTAATAATGTCTTGAGAAGTAAGGTTAGTAGAATAATAGGATCATTGGGTCAGACTGGGTAATCATGCAAGCTTAATTGCTCAGAAATTTAGTCTTGTTAGCCTTACGGGCTAGGACACATAGTTGGATTTTGGTAGCACATTTATCAACTGAAGATTGGTGGATCCAAATCTGAGAACCCATTACCATCTACAACTTCTTCTTTTTAATTGTTGTATAACTTTAGTTTCTACAAAAAGAACAGAAGTAGCAGCCCAGGCAAATCCAGCCCGAGCTTTACAGGCCAACCCGAGAGTGTTAGGCAAGCCCAAACAACAAAACCGGGCAAATGAAAATGTTCTCCCTTTCACGATTATTTCTTTTTAGCTAATTTGAATGAAATGCAGTATTGCTTTGGATGCTCTCAAAACTATACGAGTCCTTATAATATATTTCTAATACTCAACCTCTTTTGGTTTATATTCACCTTACTGTTGTGCTAAATCATTGTGTTACCGAATACTTCAATTTAGGTTAATGTTTGTTTTCATTGGTTTATGAAATTCGTAAATCAATCTTGTTGACGTGGACACTCACTGTCTTGTATATATATTTTCGTATGCACACATGATGGCATGTATAATCTTAACTATTAGAGAGGCTAGAGTGGACACTCATGAACAAACTAATCTAGGATTGGTGAAGTCCTAGATGCAATTTCTTCCAAAGGTACGGACACGGTTGATTGATTAGAACAACCGGGCCAAAACCGATCCCAGTAAACCCAACCCATTACTACTGCAGCCATACCCTGTATATATATGTATAACAAGCTAAACCCTAAGTTTTCCTCCGTGCATACTAAACCGCAGCCCCATCTCGACCCTGGCTGGCCAGCGCCTGCCTCGGCGAGTTCCACCGCCACCATAGCCCTCCGGAGTCCGCTGCATTCACGGCAAGCCACACCCCGCGGAGCCAGGCCCCGAGCGCTCGCGCGCATCTTCTGTTAAGAAACTCTCCGACCGTTTCCCGATCCCCTCGCCCGGAGGAGCACCGTCGGCGCCTGAAGTGGGCACCGATCCCCGCGTTGCAAGCGCTCCGTCGAACCGGTGGGCTGCTTTCCGCCGTCCGGGAACATGGCAAGCCACGGGTCAGATCTTCCTTGACGCGTTGCCTCTCCGCCGTGTGGGTGCTCTCTCGTCGCCGTGCCTGGCGCCTCGTCGGACGATAGTCGAGCCGCCACGAGCAGATTTCTCTTGTCCGGGGGCTTCGCGTACAGTGCCGTCGCCATGTCGCCAGACCCGGACATGTTGGGCCGCTCCTCCCAACGTCAGCCTCTGGGCGCCGCTCCGCGGTGCGCTCAGCCGCTCCCTCCCGGTGGTGAGTGTCCCGGACCTCCTCTCTCTTCCTCTCGTTTGCTTCTTTCAAGGGAAGTCGGCATCGGCAGCAAGCAGCTGCTTGCTCATTTCATCTTTATGCAATCCTATGTGTTGCATATGGGGCCGAGTTCCCAGGGCCTGTCAATATTAATTGTTGAAGTGGTTCAAATGTGTTTGACCACTACACAAATATGTTTGTTTTGAAAGCAGCACTACACAAATGTGTTTGTTTTGAAAGCAGCACTACACAAATATGTTATATGTTAATATATGTTAATATACAATATTATATCAGTTATAAAGATTAGTAGTAGTCAATATAAATATATGTTGAAGCTGTTACTATTATTATTTCTACCATGAAATATTTAAATATTAATTTTTGATATTTAATATTCATATTATTATTACTATGGTCTAATATAATAGTCGGGTTAACATTTATGCCCACATGTTTTGACAAATTGGTGATTTATTTTCAAACAATAAATAAGATGAGGTTTCGACCTTATTCATATTTCAAAAATATATTTTAGTTATGTTATAATATATGGACTTGTTTAGAATAAATATTTTTGGACATTATACTATAGACGATATCATTTGTTGTATTTATTTTCGGAACTTTAATAATTCTTATATTATAAAATTGTTTTATTATAACTATTTGGACTAAAATATATATAGATGTTTTTAACAAAATATATATACAAGGGCTTGGGCCCTATAGGTCCATTGGACTTAGGCTTAATGTTTGACTAATAAGATTTATAAGTGTTTGGGCCTATTAACATTCATATTCCTACAAAATTATTTTTATTATGGATTATTCTTGATCTATTAGAGTTAATGGTTACTTTAAATCTTGGAAGGTTTTGATCTACCAAAGTCTGCCTATAATTGGTGAACGATTTAGGCCTAAATAATACAAAATGTTTTCTAGATAAGTCCTAAATGATGTGGGGCTTTTATGCTAAATATTTGGATACTAATTTTTATATAAGATGAGTTTTGTATAATTCAAAAGTATTTTCTAAGTAATTTATAAATACCATACAAATATTATTTTGACCAAATATTATCAACAAACTCTCAAATAGAGATACATACTTTCTAAATGAAATATGTAGTATCGAATTCTTTTCTAAATTAGAATAGTCAATCAAACTATTTCGGACTCAACGGACGATTTTGTGCACGGCCGCCGGAATCCAACTCTGAAAATACGGTTGGGTTCGTATCGAAAAAACGAAATCGTAGACATGTAATTTGACGACTTTAGAGACCATTAACTCTGGCACGCTTTTCGGTGAAAAGCGGGTCCAACGGCGGACATCGTTTTTGTCCGAAATTACCGTTTTGCCCCTGTATCCAGAATTGGACTTAAGAACAGGCAATCCTAGCTATTTTGACTATTCTGAGAACATTGGTAATGTTTATTTCAGCTTCCCGGGGACTGTTGTAGGGGTTTTGACTATTGTGGCACAGTGAGTAGTCTGATTGTCGGTTTCACCAGCAAAGGACCACAGGCGAGTACAGTTTATTGTATGCATTTCGATATTGATCTTTACTATATTTCATTGATTAGTCATTGGTTATGTGATTTTTATACTCTATTATAAATTGTTGAGTCGAGAATGAGAAGTACCAAGGATGTGTGATCAGACCGTAGACATTGTTTATTTTCTGCAGTAGACCTCGTAGATATTGTTTATTTTCTGTACTAGACCTCGTAGACATTGTTTATTTTCTGCAAGTAGACCTCGTAGACATTGTTTATTTTCTGCAGTAGACCTCGTAGACATTGTTTATTTTCTGCAAGTAGACCTCGTAGACATTGTTTATTTTCTGCAAGTAGACCTCGTAGACATTGTTTAATTTCTGCAAGTAGACCTCATAGACCGTGCGGTGTAGCACCCCAGACCGATCACATATCAAAGGTACTTCTAGCAGTTGGGGAAAGTATTTTGTGTCTATTTATTGTTATTGGTTTTTCGTATTTACTGTCTATTTTCAAAACTCATGATTGATGTCTAACCTTTGTTTTATAGTCATTTTCTTTATTCGAAATTGCATTCAGTGAATTGTGCTCGTTCCATTCCTGACTGGAAACCAACATTTTCAGGTTAGCCGTGGATTCACTTAACTTGGGGAGTGACGAGAATACTTGCAGACAAAGCCTAGAGACAAGCTAGTTAGTTGAGTTGTAGTCATTCATTTATTTGTACAAGTTTATATTTTCTATAAATGTAAAACTTGTGATCATTGTAAGCTAAATTAATTATGTGAATGAGCATTATTTGTGATTTTGATCTTCATGGCCGTGACAGCGTTCTACCGCCGACACTGCGGCGTAGGCTGGCTTGGACACGTCTCGTATCTGTTTAAAAAAAATGAGTACGGGTCGTGACAGTCCTTAAGTCCATTTCTGGACACAGGGGCAAAACGATAATTTTGGGCCAAAACGGTATCCGCCGTTGGACCCGCTTTGCACCGAAAAGCGTGCCAGAGTCAACGGTCTCTAAAGTCGTCAAACTACATGTCTAGGGATCCAGTTTTTTGATACGAACCCAACCGTATGTCCTAAGTCGGATTTCGGCGTGCCGTGCACAAAATCGCCCGTTGAGTCGGACCGTGGGGCCCACAAAACGACGATCCGATCAACTGTCTTAGAATCGGACCAAACTTGGCATATAGGACCAGAAAAATGATACGGTCCTGTTGGCGCAAGTTTAGTCTCGATCTGACGAGCATGCACAAAGTAATTGAAGAATTTATAAAGTGCACGATACGGTAAATTTTGACGGATACGCATCAAATTCGTCGCGTACACGCGACCAATTTGACTTCCGTCAAAGCCCACACGATCACGAAGCCGTTACGCAGCTTTCGATGCTTACGGTTTGCGACCACGTCGCCCGGAATGGCAGGATGCACGTCGTATCGAACAAATTTCTAGTTTTTAAAACAGGTTTTTGGAAAACTTTGGCATTCGATTTCTCGGCGAGTAGTCGATGAATTCAAATTCCGTAAAAAGGGATTCGAAGCCCTACATGTTGTCTATAAACCTATTCAAAAGGATTTCGAAATCGATCACTATTTTGCAAGAAATCGAGACTCAAACTGGGAACTTTGGGACAGTCTCTATATTCAGAATTTCGAGATTTTTCTCGATCTTTGGATCGAATTTTCGAAGAATCTAGCGCATGACGATGGAATCTATTTGAAGGAAAAACAGAGGGTAAGGTTGTCGGATTACTTGCAAAGATGGGTCGATCAATGGTAAACCTAGCGCGACGGATGGTTACTGCGAAGTCGGTCCCGCAGTTCCGTCGCTGCTGTCACGCGATTCGATTCTCTGCGCGCGCGCCGTATCCGCGGCCGACCGGCGGTGGCCCAGGGCGGCGCTGCGGTGGCGCGCACGCCGCCTGGTGGTCGTGGGTGGGTCACCCATAGCTAGGAGGTTGTGGCGTCGGGATTAGGGTTCCTTCTTTACATCGCTCAATCTCGATACTTATACTTCGAGTTAGGTTTGGTTTCTCGGTTTTCAGCGTTTGGCCTGTGGGGGAGCTCGGGCTGTTCAGCTCGTGGGGAGGGGGGGGGAAGGAAGGACTTGACTGCAGCCCGAGAGCTGTTGGGCCGTTCTTAAGGCTCGGTCCAGTGGGATTTAAAGCATGGCATGGGTTTTAGATTATTATACAAAGTAAATAATATATATATATATATATATATATATATATATATATATATATATATATATATATATATATATATATATATATATATACACACATGTGTGTATTCCTACATATATATTCTTATATATACGCATACACACATATATTTGTATGCATGTAGTAAATGCATTGATATACCATATATTTATATGTATATACATACATACTTATATATACGTATACACACACACACACACACACACACACACACACATATATATATATATATATATATATATATATATATATATATATATATATATATATATATATATATATATATATATTTATACATATATATTTATACATATTTATACATACACTCACCTATTTATATATATATTAAATCCTAAATAAACCTCAATAACAAAATAATAATCATAATAATAATAATAATAATAATAATAATAATAATAATAATAACAATAACGAAAATCAATAAACTAATAATGGTGGATATACTGTTTACGCACAGTCTAAAAATCACCCTTTAAGTAAAATGAACTAATAATAAATTTTTTTTAAAATTTTCGGGAAGGGGAGCTACAAATCTACCCACCTTAAAATAATTTCGTCCTCGAAATTCTAACTCATCTATATGCCTAAAATTTAAACATAAAAATAAGAAAAATAAATCCACTATTACCATAATATCCTCAAATTTTAATTTCTCAGGAATATTTATATCCTCCTCCTAGCCATTTCGTAGCTACGAATCATCGAGGACTTCTACCCACCTTTGGTCACACTACCCACTTCAAACACCTGACGTCATAATATTGTAACCCTCCAGCTAATTGCAAAAAGTAACTACTGACATATCTAAGCATAAGGCATCTACAACCCTCTTCTATCCATCAAGCAATCCAAAATTTAACAGCAACAAATTTACACAAGTAGCTAAAAAATATTAATAAATTCTAGTAGGTAGATCATTCGTCGCTCTCAAATAGGAAGATAAGGAAGAACAATCAACAGCAATTATGAAGTTTAAAGAGCGGTAGAGAATATACAATAATACAGATAGAAAGAGTATTTATGAACCTCTAGTCTTATTCGCTAGGTTGGGCTACTCTAGTCCAGTCACTTGCTAAGTTTCTCAGAGGGTCTCGTTATCTGTGCAATACAGAAGTTCCGTTCTCAAAATTCTAATTCAAACAAGATTTCCAAAATAGAACGAAATTTGAGAAGTCAAGATGGTGATCCTTTCCGTGGTTATTTAAACACACGAGCAAAGAATATGGTTGCAATACAAGATCGTATCGCGACTTCCCGGTAGATGGGATAAAGGTTACGAATGGATTCATATTCTAAGGGGTGGAGCTTAAATAATAGGTATAGGGACCTATTTCAATGGGTTCGATTTTATAATCCAAATTTGGTGGTATTCTTGGATGGGTTCTACTGGGTCTTAATGGGTTCTCTATTTGGACATCACTCGCTGGTTGGATTTCAATCGATATTGACTGAACAAAATTCTAATGATAAACTAGTTCTACTAGTTTAGGGTACCCTAGAATAGGTTTCAATCCAAGGGTTGAGCTAGTTGTCCGTCAAATTGGTTAGCTAGGTCCCTCAAGCCCAAAATGCGCCTTCAGTGACTTTTGTGTGGCATATGCCTGCCCTAACCGAAATTTTTGGGGATGATTCCGTACTACAGTTCGGCAGAGGGACTTTAGGACACCCTTGGGGAAATGCACCTGGTGCAGTAGCGAATCGAGTAGCTTTAGAAGCATGTGTACAAGCTCGTAATGAGGGACGCGATCTTGCTCGTGAAGGTAATGAAATTATCCGTGAAGCTTGCAGCTGGAGCCCTGAACTAGCGGCTGCTTGTGAAGTATGGAAGGCGATCAAATTCGAATTCGAGCCAGTAGATAAGATAAATAAAATGAAATAGATAAACAGAAAATATAAGAACTAAGTGCGCATAATTCAGTTGGATAGAAGCAGGCGATATTTTAGTAGGTAAATTAACGCCTCAGACAGCGAACGAATCGTCGTATGCCCCTGAGGATAGATTATTACGAGCCATACTTGGCATTCAGGTATCCACTGCAAAAGAAACTTCTCTAAAACTACCTATAGGCGGGAGGGGTCGAGTTATTGATGTGAGATAGATCCAGAAAAAGGGGAGTTCCGGTTATAATCCAGAAAGGATTCGTGTATAGATTTCACAGAAACATGAAATCAAAGTAGGTGATAAAGTAGCTGGACCTTTCATTGGCTAGGGATAATAAAGATGGTTAGATTTATTTATAGCATTGAGCATTGTCGTGGGTCCGCCTCTCCTAAGGTTATTCAAAATGGTAGGCATACTTTCAGGACATAGCGCTCTGAGTGGTTTCAGGGGAAGGAAAAAGAAGTAAAGGCTCTAGGTGTAAAGGATCATGAGAGTTCACTCGATCTGGCTCCCTTCTTCCCTTTGCTCGCTCTTCTTAAGTCATTCCTTGAATAAGCTGCTTAAAAGATGGGGAGGATTCCCCCTTTTTTGTCTATGTCAGTAGAGCGAGGCCCTATGATGCCTGTCCCTTATCCTTATCTCTATGTTATTCTCAACCTTATACCCTTTCCTAACTATATGTATTTCCTTGTACTTTCTATTCATAGTATACATAGAAAGCATGATGTTCCCTCATGACTACTAAGTCTCATTCATGGGTGGCCGAAAAAATGCAAAATTGTTATGTGGCAAGGTTCCACCTGAAGGAAGACTATGATTATGCTCTTACAGGTGGCCCTTGGCCAATTGCAGATCACTACCTCACGGTGAGGAAGTGGAAGTGGCGGCCTAACTTCAAGCCGGCAGAGGATGTTATCACCAAAGTTGCAGCATGGGTTCGCATTCCAGGACTGTCTCTTGAGCTCTTTATGGCAGCTAGTCTAGATCGATTCCTAACCTAAGAGGATTGGCAAATCTAGCACATGAGGCCTCAATTGGGTGGCGCCCTAGTGGCGTGTGCATGGTGGGCTTCGAGTATGTCACAACCATATATTGGGTCGAAAGGTTCGAGTCGAGGTTGAGTCTCTATTGGAAGTCGGGAAATATACCAGTATCATGGTAAGGGTTATAGCTAGTCCTTTTAACCTAAAAGTCGTAGTACAAAAATAGAGTACAAGGGGACGAGTTTGAGTGGGACATGATATACCTAGATGAAGGTGGACTTATCTAGATCTTGTATATAAAATTTATTGGAAGGTAACGGCTGGTCTCGTGCTCCGAATATTAATGACACGACCGGGACGTAAAATGATCTAAAATGGAAAGTGGGAGTCCATGGGGCACTAATTATCATCCTAATGGAAATTATTTCGATCAATCGGTAATCCTCATATATCCCAAAATTTGGGAGGCTTGCAGTCTACCCACCTTAGAAACTAGGACATAGTTTTAGGAATGCTGAGGTTTAGGAGGATTCCAAAGTCCAGATACTTACCTCGACTCTTGTTAAAAGAGAACAAGGCTCGGCGTTACAGGATACCGTGGATATAGGTCATGTCAAGGATCGTTCCTCAATAAATAGAGAACGAGCGTGTACAACGACACATGGTCGATAAAATAGAATGATCTATTCATCCATGGTTTACAAGAGTTATCGACGAGGTAACCAACTCTAAGGTAAAACATATGAAAAGATTTCTAACAACTGAGTCGTGAATTTCTATTTGTGTCAACCTGCCAGACTATCGTCACAAGAGTTGTAGTGATCGTGTATTGCTATTGACAACTGGTAATATGACAGGGTATTTAAGCTATGGTATTGGCTAAGCTAGTGATTGTGGTGTTCCAATACTAGTTAGGTCTTTATAATAAAATTTACATAACTAGAGTAATATTTGTTGGAAACCAATCTCGGAATGAGTGTCACGGTAAATGATTACCCTATTGTCCACTCATCTCATGTCTAACTGTGGGCTTCGGTCGAGGAAGGGTTGGTTCAAGGCTTAAGGGTTGCTAGTTAAGGCAAGCTTCCAGCAAATAATTAGAGACTCACAACATTTGGTTTCTTGAGAATAGATAGTCTCCTAGGTTAGCATTCTGACTAAGGGTAAAACCCTAATCATTTTCAAATTCAGATGGCTCGAAAGTCTCAATAGTAGTTTGAGGGTCGGGAGAAGAATGAGTAACTCAAGGCAAGGTTCTAATCACATGGCTGGCCGATGGTAGCTGCACTTGCGTATACAACTATCGTAGCCATGGGGAAAAATGATGTATCTATCTATCAAGTACGAACATTCGTCTTTTCAATTAGTGAAAGACAAAAGCAATAAGGAGTTCGGAAAAGATGTCATTGAATACAATTACGTGATTCAAGGGCGAATGTATAATTCAAAGAAAATATCAAAGCAGTCGCGGATGAGTTCCTAGATATCTATATATCTCCATCCACGTAGTATAATTAAACGAAGAGCGAACCAAATGCATCATGGTTGATCAGACCATAATACACTGATTCTGATTAGATAATAAGTTAGCAGGCGTCCCCACTAAACATATGCCCCGAATCAAGCTCGAGAACAGAGTGAGCTTGCAAAACTAAGCTGTAACAGCAGCGTTTGTTAAGATAGTCGAATACAATTATGCGAGATTTTTGAAAGAAGGCACAAGTAGTTCGAGTTTTGTGAGAATCAAACCTTACCCGGTGTTCTTGCTTATACAGTCTTTCTACTATCTTCTTATCCACAAGGACTTGGTCGACTAATGGGTTATGACCTCTAACTTCTGTATTCTAGGTAAACCTATTGGTGTCAATCAATTTTCTCGTCAATAAGTCACAAGGACTACATAATGCTAGGTCGGGAGGCATGCTACCCAACTTACAAAACTTCTACTAATATCGGCTTTGGATCTTATGGGACATGCATGGCATTGTCCTATCCTCTATGGTATCCCAAACTTATAATCATGTTTGAAGTCCTTTCACCGCGGATTACGCCTCGCCCGTATACTCTGGTTGTGGTAAACCCTTGGTTTCGTAACTCAACATGATACAAAATCGAACCCTTCTTAACTCTATCCAATATTGGCTCAAGGGTGTCTACGATCAAGAGGACCACTAGCTATAGTTTAGCAATATTCTATGACCTATATTTTCTTAAACCCATTTCAACTCTAGGGGTCGTGTCTCACCAGTGCGCTGCTGGCTGCAGTGTATCCATAGTCTCCAAAATTCAATTAAATGGCGACAGTGCGCTGCTGTCCTGCCATTATGAGTTAACTAACATTCTTTTAACTATATCTGAAAATATTCATGAGCTTCTAGAGAATCGAACAAGTTGATCATGAACTAGAGCATAAGCATTTGTCCTTAAAATAAAGGATTGAACAGGAAAGAAATATCTGGGGACAAAGAAATACAGCATTCTAATATCTATTCCATATGTATTCAAATCACAGAGGAAAACTTTTGGACTGAAACTAACTCGAGGTTCGTATATGGGTAACATAATCAGAAATTATATAAAAAACACTAATCCTTAGGGCAACTAGGAACTAAATGGGCCATTCGGACTAGGGTATGGGGATGATACCTAAGGGGTCAAGAGGAGGAACTGAACAATTTATCAAGGTTAGATTATCAATCCTAGGAAGTCCGATCTCACCAAGTGAATAATCTATTCACATTGGATCATATCGTCATATCAATAGGTAATAGTGTGCCTATGGAGATTTGACAAACTATCAAAATTAATAACTAGTCCTCATCTAATTTGCATGGCCTATACTACCCATCGGTCAATTTGTATAAGGGACTCCTAGTCCTAGTCATTCTCGTAAATTAAATTAACTTCTAATTCATGAATGAGCATTCTAGTCGCAGGCTCGCAATAGTACAGCTAACTTAAGTACTATCACGAGTTCGCATGATTTGTGAAAACTGACCTGCATGGGCCACCACAAAAACTTGTCACGACCCGTACCCATTTTTTTTAAACGGATACGAGACGTGTCCAAGCCAGCCTACGCCGCAGAGTCGACGGTAGAACGCTGTCACGGCCATGAAGATCAAAATCACAAATAATGCTCATTCACATAATTAATTTAACTTACAATGATCACAAGTTTTACATTTGTAGAAAAATATAAACTTGTACAAATAAATGAATGACTACAACTCAACTATCTAGCTAGTCTCTAGGCTTTTATCTGCAAGTATTCTCGTCACTCCCCAAGCTAAGTAAATCCATGGCTAACCTGAAAATGTTGGTTTACAGTCAGAAATGGAACGAGCACAATTTACTGAATACAATTTCAAATAAAAAAAATGACTATAAAACAAAGGTTAGACATCAATCATGAGTTTTGAAAATAAACAGGAAACACAGAAAACCAATAACAATAAATAGACACAAAATACTTTCCCAAACTGTTAGAAGTACCTTTGATATGTGATCAGTCTGGGACACTACACCGCACGGTCTACGAGGTCTACTTGCATAAAAAATAAGCACTGTCTACGATGTCTACTTGCAGAAAAATAAGCACTGTCTACGATGTCTACTTGCAGAAAAATAAGCACTGTCTACGATGTCTACTTGCAGAAAATAAGCACTGTCTACGATGTCTACTTGCAGAAAAATAAACACTGTTTACGATGTCTCCTGTATGAAATAAACACTGTCTACGGTTGGATCACACATCCTTGGTACTTCTCATTCTCGACTCAACAATTTATAATAGAGTATAAAAATCACATAACCAATGGCTAATCAATGAAATATAGTAAAGATCAATATTGAAATGTAGACAACAAACTGTACTCGCCTGTGGTCCTCTGCTGGTGAAACTGACAATCTGAACTACTCAATGTGCCACAATAGTCAAAACCCGTACAACAATCCCCGAAAGCTGAAATAAACATTACCAATGTTCTTAGAATAGTCAAAATAGCTAGGATCGCCTGTCCTTAAGTCCAACTCTGGACACAGGAGCAAAACGGTAATTTCGGGCCAAAACGGTGTCCGCCGTTGGACCCGCTTTGCACCGAAAAGCGTGCCAGAGTCAACGGTCTCTAAAGTCGTCAAACTATATGTCTACGGATCCAACTTTTTGATACGAACCCAACTGTATGTCCTAAGTTGGATTTCGGCGTGCCGTACACAAAATTGCCCGTTGAGTCGGACCATGGGGCCCGCAAAACGGTGATCCGATCAACTGTCTCAGAATCGAACCAAACTTGGCATACAGGACCAAAAAATGATACGGTCCTATTGGCGCAAGTTTCGTCTCGATCTGACGAGCGTGCGTAAAGTAATTGGAGAATTTGCAAAGTGCACGATAAGGTAAATTTCAACGGATACGCATCAAATTCGTCGCGCACACGCGACCAATTTAAATTCCGTCAAAGCCCACATGACCACGAAGCCGTTACGCAGCTTTCGATGCTTACGGTTCACGACCATGTCGCCCGAAATGGCGGGGCGCACGTCGTATCGAACAAATTTTTAATTTTTAAAACAGGTTTTTGGAAAACTTTGGGATTTGATTTCTCGACGAGTAGTGGATGAATTCAAATCCGTAAAAAGGGATTCGAAGCCCTACATGTTGTCTATAAACCTATTCAAAAAGATTTCGAAATCGATCATTGGTTTGCAATAAATCGGGACTCAAACTGGGGACTTTGGGACAGTCTCTATATTCAGAATTTCGAGATTTTTCTCGATCTTTGGATCGAATTTTCGAAGAATCTAGCGCATGACGATGGAATCTATTTGAAGGGAAAAATAGAGGGTAAGGTTGTTGGATTACCTGCGAAGACGGCTCGATCAATGGTAAACCGAGTGCGACGGATGGTTACTGCGAAGTCGGTCCCGCAGTTCCGTCGCTGCTGTCACGCAATTCGATTCTCTGCGCGCGCGCCGTATCCGCGGCCGGCCGGCAGCGGCCCAGGGCGGCGCTACGGTGGCGTGCGCGCCGCCTGGTGGTCGCGGGTGGGTCGCCCATAGCTAGGAGGTTGTGGCGTCGGGATTAGGGTTCCTTCTTTGCATCGCTCAATCTCGATACTTGTACTTCGAGTTAGGTTTGGTTTCTCGGTTTTCAGCGTTTGGCCTGTGGGGGAGCTCGGGCTGTTCAGCTCGGGGGGGGGGGGAAGGAAGGACTTGACTGCAGCCCGAGAGCTGCTGGGCCGTTCTTAAGGCTCGGTCCAGTGGGATTTAAAGCATGGCATGGGTTTTAGATTATTATACAAAGTAAATAATATGTATACATCTATATATACACACATGTGTGTGTATTCCTACATATATATTCTTATATATACGCATACACACATATATTTGTATGCATGTAGTAAATGTATTGATATACCATATATTTATATGTATATACATACATACTTATATATACGTATACACACACACACACACACACACACACACACACACACACACACACACACACAAATATATATATATATATATATATATATATATATATATATATATATATATATATATATATATATATATATATATATATATATATATATATATATTTATATATAATATATATATATATATATATATTTATACATACACTCACCTATTTATATATATATTAAATCTTAAATAAACCTCAATAACAAAATGATAATAATAATAATAATAATAATAACAATAACGAAAATTAATAAACTAATAATGGTGGATATACTCTTTACGCACAGTCTAAAAATCACCCTTTAAGTAAAATGAACTAATAAAAAAATATTTTAAAATTTTCGGAAAGGGGAGCTACACTACAGGCACTATGCAAGCCATGCGGCACTATTCATCGTTCCTGCCAGATTCAGGACAGATGAACTAGAAATGTCAAAATCTTATTTTGGCCATAACTTTCTCAAACAAGTCAAAATCTAACTTTTCAAATGTCCATTTTGGATAAAATTAAATTATTTACAACATAGAACAATCAAAACTTGAAAATAATGAAGTTTGGTAGATCAAAATCCAAGAAAACCGAAAATGCTATAAACTTTGATCTACAAAAATTCATCCATCAAACCCAAAAATGTCAAGTTCTAAAGAGGCTTAAAATCAAGTAAGGAAGAGAATGGAACAATAAAACTTGAGATCCATCATGAAGCAAGTTGCACTTGCCTAGGACTTGGTAGGTGGGAGGAGTAAATGAAGAAGATAAAAAGTAAATGAGGAGAGAGAGAGAAGGAGTTGGGTTATATATCAACCCTCTCCATCTTAAGCCAAGCCAAACCAAACCAAGTCAAATTGAACCAAACCAATCAAATAAACCAAGTCAAGATTAAACCAAAACTAGGCTAAGCAAAACAAGTCTAACTACGATCCACCTGATAAATGCCAGAAATCTCGTATACGCATACGAAAATACGTATAACGAGAAACGGGAGTGACAGTTACTGCCTGCTAATCATTAGCCCACTTATTTACCCCTTATTAGGGAGTTACTCCTTGGTAATTGTCCAACTTATTTACTATGTGGTCTTCCACCTACGTCTTTAGTGGTTGATTCTTCTTAGAGTTACTCTGGTTTTTGCCTACGTCAGTGGCTCTAACACTTTGGTAACTTGGACTTGGATAAGTGGGTTATTTCACTTATAAGAGAGTTATTCCTTGGTATTTCACCCACATTGGAGAATGGCGCTTTTATGGTCGTATTATTGCTGGCAATTATTGTAATGCCTGTGGTTCGTATTGCGTATCTTGATATACGTATACGTAATTTGACCCGTATTGTATGTCTCCCTGCTTGATTTATTCTAGCATTTCATTGATTGGTTCATTCTTGGGTTGGTTCGGCTTGGCTTGGTTTGCTTTGGTTCATCATGAACCAAAGTTGAACCCTCCTACCTACCATCACTCTCCTTATTTATAACCCCTTTTCTTTCTCTCTCCTCTTTACTTCCTTCCTTCTTCATTTACTCTCCACCACCAACCAAGAGAACCCTAGTCTAGGCAAGTGCAACTTGCTTCATGAAGGAACCCACCATTTTTATTGTTCTAAACTCTTCTATGCAACTTTCTAATCCACCTTAGTTCTTGTCATTTTACATTTTCTTGTACATCTAGGTTTTAGCCATTTTCGAATTTTTATGGTTTTGATCTATCTAACCTTCTTGTTTTCAAGTTTTGATGATTCCATGTTGTAGAAAATTTAATTCTACCCAATTTATACTATTAGAAGTCCTGATTTGACTTATTTTGAGTGATTTATGGTCTTTTGGCTCATTGGTTTTCATGGCCATTGGAGGCTGGTTGGAGAAGATGAGCAACGCATGCTATTTGCTGGCACATGCTGTTTGCTGGCGCATATTATTTTCTGGCGCATGCTGTCCTGGCGCATGCTGTTTACTGACGCATGTTGTTTGCTGGCAAAATACTGTTGCCATGTTGTTTGCTGGTGCATGCTGTTTTTTGGTGCATGCTGTCCTGGCGTATGCTGTTTTCTGGCGCATGTTGTTTGCTGGCGTGTAACGCCCCAGTCCCAAAATACGTAGGACTAGGAACGTAGACATGCCAGCTGTATTCATACGAAATACACTCCAATATATGGAAACCTCGTATGAATACATAAGCTGTAAAAATGCAGTAGAACCATAACTAATCTCATCCACAAATCAAAGAATAAAAGATATCATATATCAACTATGAATTTGTCTTGATACAATATGTTGGACGGAGACAAATCCACTACCAACAAAATAAGGAAAAGTACATAGAAAATGAAATAAGTGGCGAGCGAAGCGAAGACGATCCAAATGCAATCATCCTCGAAGAAACGGCAATGAACACGGCTAGAGCTAAAGCACCTGCGAAAGACAATAGCACACACCTGGCAAGACAACCAGATCCTCAGAGGGACGTAACAAGACACATAATCGTATGCCATATAAACTGAATAAATATTGCTCAATAAATAAGTCAATCGAATTTATAACATGGTCCAATACGCACCTACTGAACGAGCGTACCATCCCCCCAACCAAACAAGGACAGGAGATGGTAAACTAATTCACGGTAACGTATCTTTCCATGCTATAAATCCAATATGGTATCCGGACCCCAACAAGGTTCAATACCTTCTTATCGAAGTAGTAAGTCACACCTACAACCAAACAAGGACAAGATGTGACGAACTAATCCGCGATAAGTTATTGTTTCAAGCCACGGTCAGATACAAGTACCCAAACCAAAAGTACCCGTACCTAACGGATAGGGTAGCCTACCGTTCTAAGTGAAATGTTGTTAAGAACAATCCTTCCTACGCATGGACCCTGGCTGAATAGGATCGGCATAGTCCCCCTTTGGGCACCAGAGGCCCCAGCAGGAAGAGCATGGGTCATCAACCCCGTATCTCCAGCGGAGAGTCCGGGTCACAAGGGAAGTGCATCGAAGCCCATACGCTAAGGAATTGTCCTCCCCACCCAATGCCTACTGTGTTGCATCCACAACACAAACCACTATAACCGCTAAGTCAAACTAGCATACAATCTCTATTAGCGGTTATTCCTATCGCACAACTTGTACGTACTGGTGGCCAGCCAATCACGCACTTCCGTGTTCTACATGTGACACACAACTTCGTGTTTATAACGTGTCAAGGCCAATAAATACAACACACAAGGTGGTCCCTTAAATCTAGGTTTAATTTGTAAGAAAAATAATACACAGCTGGAAATATAAATGAACAGTTATGCCATGTATCACAGTTTATTTTGCATAAAGAAAATAAGTAATGCATGAAATATGAGCTAAAATAATTAAACAGCTAATGGCAAGGTGTCTTGCCTGGTAGGGCGCCCGGTGTACTGCAATGATCAATGTGTCACGATCTGCAACTTTGGTGTAACAACTACACAAGGGAACCTCTGATGGCGGTACGGAATGTGTCATTGAGTTCGGAAGGGTCAATTTAGTTAGGGTAGGCATAAGGTAGTCTAGATTGGTGCTCGAATAGGAAAGAGGGGGTTGAGTCACGGTAGGAAGAACAAAGGAAATTTTGACGAATAATAAATATATAATTTTTGAAAACTAGTTTATAATACTCGAAATATAATTTATTAATCAAAATGTGCTTTTAAATAAATATACGAAAAATCAAAGTCGTTTCAAGGCAAATTGTAAGTTTTGTCAAATAATACTTTAGGCTAGAACCTAACAAAATATTTTTGGCGAAAATAATATTAGAAAAAAATCATTTAGGATTAAGAACCATATCTCGTAAAAATAACGTTTTATTAATAAACTATACTTTTAAAATACCAAAAATAATATAGCAAATACAATTAGTGCTTTTAACCAAATGTTGAAAATAGTTATTTATAGTTACAATAATAACAATATGAATAGTAATATTACTAATAATAATAATTCCTAATCAAATATAAATACCCTTAATTAAATAATCTACATAAATTATTAGTCTGAAATTAAAAGATAATAATAATAATAATAATAATAATAATAATAATAATAATAATAATAAAGATGATAATAATACTGATGGTAATACTATTGATAATTAATGATGTATACATTCCTACAAGAAAGAAAGTAATAGACATATAATAAAAATGATGATAATGATAGTAATAAGGATAATAATAATAAAAAAACAGGATAATAATAATGATAATAATTATGATAATAATAATAAATGATAAATATAAAATTTAATACAAAAGTTAAAAATATGTTCTCCCGAGAAGGAGACAAGTCAACAAACGAAAGAAAGAAAAAAAAATTATGAGGGATGACAATCAAGAGTGAGAGAGAGAAAGGACAAACCAAAATATAAATAGAGTAATAATACTCAGCAGCTTCTGCTTTTACTAAGCAGAGAGAGAAAAAGAATTTTGGGGGTCGAGAAGGATGAAAGAAGGGAGAAGGCGGAGTACGAGTGGGAGAGCGGGCGGCGGTCCGACGACTGGAGCGGCCGGAGGGAGAAAAAGGCATGGGGTTTGGGTTTTTCTGGAGAGGGCTCGGCGAGGTCTCGGTGGTCCGGCCAAGGCGAGGCGGAGGTCGGGTCGTGGGCGGCTTCGGAGAAGGAGGAAGTCGGAGGAAGAGGATGGCAGGTTCGTAGGCGGCGGGATGCGGCCGAGACTACGGCGGTGGAGGAAGAGGAGCGCTCGGAAGGTCTCGCCGGTCGACGGAGTAGGGTTCCGGGCTTGGCGCGCGGAACGGCGCTGCTCGGCGAGGCGGGGCGGCCAGAGTCAGGCACTCGGCGGCGGTGCGCCGGCTGGAACGGAGACGCGGACGTGGGTCGGAGGGTTTCGCCAGTACGGCAAAGGAAGGGCATGGGAGGCGCGAGGGTTCGGCCAAGGCTCGTCGGCAGGCGGCTAGGGCGACAGCAGGCGGAGCGGGTCTCGGCCGGCGGAGCTCCGGCGAGGTATGAGGTGGTGTCTGCATATATATATATCTTTTTCTATTTTTTTTTAGCTGTGAGTTTTTCTTTGGTCGCCGGCGGGTTGCGCCGGTGACGGTGGTGGTTGGGTGTTTTCGGAGAACGGTGGTTGGCCGGTGTTACCCGGGGACAGGGACGGTGGTGAGGGTCTTGGTGGTGGTTCTGGTTGCTTGGGGTGTTGGCCGGAAGGATGTAGGGGTGGTGGTCGTGAGGTGGTTGGAGATGGAGACGGTGGTCGTTGGCTGGAAGGATCGGGAGAAATTTGGTTTAGGATTAGGATTTACTGTTCTTGTGTCGGACACGATATTCGAGATGGGGGTGGTGAACTTGGTGGCAGGACCGGGGTCAATGACGAAAAACTAGAGCTAGGGTTAGGGTTAGAAAATTTGGGGATCGAAAATTAGGGTTAGGAAATTGGGGAATTTGATGGTGTCGGGAATGTCGACACGATAGAATAATTGTAATTGTAAAAGAATTGGAATAAGAATTTGGATGGTGGAACACGGACACGATGCACGCACGTTTTGGTTGTGGAATTTTGTGGATGAGAAATATTGGAGGAGTACCTGCCTATTTATAGGATGTGGGAATTCCCAATTAGATATGGATTAGGATTTAAATTCCCCAATTTAGATATATCCTAATTTAGTTTAAAAGCAATCAAATCCAAATCCAATCTATATCCAAATCAAATTTCAAATTAAATATCTAATTTAAATCAAATTAAATTTCTAGTATAAATCCATGAGATGAATCAATTTCAAATATTTAACCATTTAAATAAATCCAAAATATTTTAAATCAAGATTTAAATGTCCCAATAATTTAAAATATGTTTTTCCAAAAATAATATAATAATTAATTTCGAAAATACATTATTATTTATTTTAAAATAAGCTAATAAATAAATTAGGAAACATGTATGCATAATTATTTATACAAAATTATGCTTTCTAGTATACAATGAAATACAATTTATTATTAATAAATGTTTGAAATAAAAAGGCTCAAAATAACAAACTTAGAAATTTTGTAAAATGGCAAAAATAATTATTATATATATCACTTCGAAAATAGAAAACACTTTTCTAAAAATATGTACGCTCGCACATATTCGCATTCGTCGAGCAATTACGAAAATAAAAGTTCGTACGCGACGTAAAATACGACTACGCAACGTAAAATACAAAATTTTTAAATCAGTACCAAATTTAATTTATTAAAAAAATAGTAGAAATTTAGGGGTTTTACATGGCGCATGCTATTTTCTGGCGCATGCTGTCCTGGCGCATGCTGTTTCCTGGCGCATGCTGTTTGCTGGCAAAATACTGTTGCCATGCTGTTTGCTGGCGCATGCTGTTTTGCTGGCGCATGTTGTCCTGGCGCATGTTGTTTGCTGGCGCATGCTGTTTGCTGGCAAAACACTGTTGCCATGCTGTTTGCTGGCGCATGCTATTTTCTGGCGCATGCTGTCCTGACGCATGCTGTTTTCTGGCCCATGCTGTTTGCTGGCAAAACACTGTTGCCATGCTGTTTGCTGGCGCATACTATTTTCTGGCGCATGCTGTCCTGACGTATGTTGTTTCCTGGCGCATGCTGTTTGCTGGCAAAATACTGTTGCCATGCTGTTTGCTGGCTGTAACTCCCCTTCCCGTTTTTTTTTAAATATATAATTAGATTTTAGAGATTTGTTATATATATATATATATATATATATATATATATATATATATATATATATATATATATATATATATATATATATATAGGTACATTTATACATATATTTATACACACATAAATATATATACATAAATATATATATGCGTGTAGGAGTATGTATATATGATTATATATAAATATATATATGTATTCGTGTGTGTATAAAATATATATAAATGTATGTGTGTACATGTATATATATATATATGAATTTATGTGTGTATGTATATATATTTATGTGTGTATAAATATATGTATAAATGTACCTATATATATATATATATATATATATATATATATATATATATATGAATATATCATATATATAGACATGTATCATTTGCTAATATAAGTTATAAAATAGAAAATAGAAAATGGAAATAAGAAAAAGAATGAGAAATAGAAAAAGAAAGAGAAGCAAGAGTTTCCCGAACCGGCCCAAGGCCAGCAGGCCCTCAACCAAACTCCACACACCAACTTGTATAGCCGATCCCACAAGAGAATTGCAAGCAATTTCCCCCACCTAGCAGGCATATCCCGAGCCCAGCAAGGGGGGGGTTTGGGCAACCCGACCCCTGTACACACCCGCGGATGCATATAAGTACATTCGGGATCTGTCGACAAAGTCGACGAAACCCTAAAACCACAGCCTAACACCAACGCCGCACCACCACATTCCGACGGACAGGCGCAGCCGCGTGCCACCACAGGGCCGCCGCCGGCCACAGACGAACGCCGGAGTACGCACGCGCGCCGGAAGTGTGCGCGTGAACAGGACAGCAGCAACACCGCGCGAGAATCGATTTTCGTGGCGCTGTCACGCCTCGCTCGATCAACCGATTCTCGATCTTCCAACTCTGGTATGAAGCCTACATATACGTCTTTACATCCCTTCAATTACTTTGTTTATAGACACGCTAGATCGGCCAGGAAAACGATTCGAAAAACCCGAAAAAAACTGTTTTCGACAGTTTCGAGACTGTCCCAAAGTCCCCAGTTCGAGTCTCGATTTCTTGCAAACCAGCGATCGATCTCGAAATCCTTTTGAATAGCTTTACTGACAACATGTAGGGCTTCCTAACCTATTTTTGTAGATTTAATTTTCATTAAGTATACGCAGAGAAATCAGATTTCGAAATTCAGTTTTTATCATTAAAACCAGTTTAGAAAATTAGAAAAAATTGTTCCACACGACGTGCGTCCCACCATTCCGGACGACGTGGTCGCGAACCGAACGCATCAAAAGCTGCATAACGGCTTCGTGGTCGTGTGGGCTTTGACGGAATTCAAATTGGTCGCGTGTGCGCGACGAATTTGATGCATATCTGTCAAAATTCACCGTATCGTGCACGTTACAAATTTCTCAATTACTTTGTGCACGTTCGTCAGATCGAGACGAAACTTACGCCAGTAGGACCGTATCATTTTTCTGGTCCTGTATGCCAAGTTTGGTCCGATTCTGAGACCGTTGATAAAATTACCGTTTTGCGGGCCCCACGGTCCCACTCAATGGGCGATTTAGTGCACGGCCCGCCGGAATCCAACTTTGGACATACGGTTGGGTTCGTATCGAAAAACTAGATCTGTAGACATGTAGTTTGACAACTTTAGAGACCATTGACTCTGGCACGCTTTTCGGTGCAAAGTGGGTCCAACGGCGGACACCGTTTTTGCTCGAAATTACCGTTTTGCCCCTGTGTCCAGAATTGAACTTAAGGACAGGCAATCCTAGCTAATTTGACTATTCTGAGAACGTTGGTACTGTTTATTTCAGCATCCGGAGACTTCTGCATGTGTTGACTGATTGTGGCTCATTGAGTGGTATGGTATTTTGGTTTCTCAGCTAAGGACCTCAGGCAAGTGCACTTTCTGATTGCTTTTCGATTCATAGTAGTCTTTTCATTTCATGTCTATACATAAATTTTGCTGCTTGTTGACACGCTCGTCACACGGAGTAGTCGAGAGGGGAAATATCTTAGTAGGCATGTGGACTACCCAGAAAATATCCCAAGATGTCTATTCGTGAACAATAGCATCTGCACACGACACGTGTAGATGCCGGATTTACCCCCTAGCCGTTCACATGTCGAAACAGATATTTCACACCACCTAGATAGATAGATGTCTTTTATTAGTTTTTCCTTGTTTACTTCTCTATCGTGCTATGTCATCAGTTTTCTTACAGCTTTTATATCTCATATGCTATTTTCATGTCTTGTTAATTCTATTGTGTTTTGCATTACCGTCGGTTTGTGTACTTGTTCCAATCCTGACTGGATAACCAACATTTTTCAGGTTTAGTCGCGATCACTCTTAGCACTGGGAGAACTTGGGTATGCTGAAGACAACCTAGAAATAGATAGCCATTGTATCATTTCATTAATTGTAAAACTTTGTATTTTCCTTTAACTAAATGTTGTAACGGTTGTAATAATTTAAAAATATGAATGAGCAGCAAATGTTGTATTTCTGGAGCATTTATTTTTTGTGGGCTTGACAGCGTTCTACCGTCGACTCTGCGGCGTAGGCTGGCTTGGACACGTCTCGTATCCGAAAAGCGGGTGCGGGTCGTGACACTGGCGCATGCTGTTTTCTGGCGCATGCTGTCCTAGCGCATGCTGTTTCCTGGTGCATGATGTTTGCTGGCGCATGCTGTTTTCTGGCGCATGCTGTCCTGGCGCATGCTGTTTCCTGGCGTATGCTATTTGCTGGCAAAATACTGTTGCCATGTTGTTTGCTGGCGCATACTGTTTGCTGGCGCATGCTGTCCTGGCGCATGCTGTCTTGGCGCATGCTGTTTTCTGGCGCATGCTGTTTGCTGGCAAAACACTGTTGCCATGCTGTTTGCTGGCGCATGCTGTCCTGACACATGCTGTTTGCTGGTGCATGCTGTCCCTGGCACCCCTTTTATCTCTTGTACCATTTGTTTTGCCATGACAATTCTTGTTACCTTATCCGTGTTGTTTCTCTTGATCCTTAGTGTAATGTGGGATAATTGTGGCATGAACACGACATGATACATGAACCTGACACGATACATGGGCACAATATGATAATGCATGATAGTGGCCCGCCGTGGAGCACTCCTGACAAGAAAACCTGACATGTTGTTGCAACGGCTAACATGACATGACATGACAAATATGAATAACCTGGACACCGTGGGCGATTGTGCTTGTACAATTAAACCAGTCTGGTCTTGCATCATGTTTAAGATGGGTCTCCTGAGTACCACGGTCAGGAGTACCCACTGAAAGGGACTAAGGTTAATAACTAGAATAACACAGTAGTCATGAAGAGATTTTCCAGCTACAGGCAATCCCGTTACCTGGGCGCTCTTGGGATCTGTAGCCTGCCGTCGAGTATGGCACATTTCCAGCACACTGTCATGTGTTGCACCCTCTAAGTCACTTAAGGGTACATGCGTTTCCTGGACGATGTACCCACTTGAATTCAACCCCTAATATTCGACCTGGGTAACCTGGATGGTCTACAGGGCTTGTGGTTGTGGAACAATCTCATTGCATCTTGCTACTAACTAGGCCTGTGATAACCCTAGTTAGTTAAAGTATCAAGCCGTGCTTATTGCTTGGCCGTGATTGTTGAATGGGGAATAATCAGTCTAGTCTTGTCTTGATCCTGTATAAGACTATTACATGTCTTGATTTTCTTCTATTATCTTGTTGATAAATGGGAGAAACCAAGTTCGGTTCAGATGAAGGGTTACAACCCCGGTCCTTGTTTGGTTTAAGGGTTGTAACCTGGTCATCTGAATGGTTCCATGGTTATCTTACCGTATATCCTCGTGATGTTATATCTCTCCAGTTTTACTATAATATTATTATCTTCTGTGCTAATTGTTGGTTTTAGTTCCTAAGTGAAGCTTCCTTTGTGGCACTTGCTCTTTCTGGGATCTGACCCAGCTGGTTTTGTATGGCCAGATTTCGGAGCAGCTCCAGAGGATCTCCCGACTTTCCAGCCCGATGGTGACCACCAGGCGTAACCAGGGCAACGAGTGGGTTATTTTTGGCTCTCCCACTTTCTTGTAAAAATATTCTTTTAAGGCGTTTAGCCGACGAGCACCTGTTTAGCTCGATTGCATGTTACTTACTGTCTGCCTACGGGCTGTAACATGATTGACAGATCCTAGGGTTGATCATGTATGACTAAACTCTTGCTAGTCCTCACGTTTTGTAACGACTAGCTTCATGATCAGCTGAATATGTAATGTTTGGGACGCCTTACTATTGTATATTTGGTGATCTTACATCTTGTGACATATGCTTACTTGCTTGTGATTGAGACACTAGGCTTGTTCATAACCATAAAAGACTGTTGGCTTGTAGTTAAACCCTCATGTATCTAGATAGCCGTGACCGTATAGCGAGGTGGGTTGCACTTTAATATATGTAGCTGGCTATGTCTGCCCCCGCTCTCCAGTATTCTGGTTCCGGAGCCTGTATTTCAGTTTGCATAGCTGCGCGCCAGCCTGAATCTCGCGAGGCCTGGCGATATGAAGTAGGCTCAACACCGGCAGTGATAGCTGCAAGAAAATCTCTGTATCCAGCAGTAAATATGTCATAACTTAGAAATTATGTTAGAGGATACGAAGTACCTGAGGAAGTGACGGAAACAGATGAACTGTGGTGAAGGGGGGACTTTTACTTCGAACAACATTCGTCACAAAATCCTGTAATCGTACTGGCTGTGATTTCTTTCTCATTCCTCTTCCCAATACTACCTCATCTGGCACCTCTAGCAACACTGTATCTCCTGTATCATTAGCAGTATCCGCATCACCTCCAGCGGACTCTCTTGTCAATACTTCTGCATCTACCTGTGCATTCTTGCCATTCGGTGCCGAGCCACCAGCAACCACTCCGGTATCAGCAACCGTGGCCGGCACCATCCCAAAAGCCTCTATATCATCTTCCGGCAACTCAACAGATGTATGGCGTGTCTCAGAAGACATCTCGCTAGCAGAGCCACACCCAGGTAATTCTTTTTCATAAAAAGTAACATCACGGGACACAAAAATTCACTAGTCTCCAAATCATACAGTTTCCATCCCTTTTTATCAAGTGGATACCCAACAAAGATATATTTTCTGCTCCTGCTAGCAAATTTATCATGTCGGGATTTCAAATCATATGCATAGCACAGACAACCAAAAATACGTAGATGATCATACGAAGGAGCCGAACCATATAAAACTTCATACGGAGACTTAAAATGCAAGATACTAGAACGGGTCCTATTTATCAAATAACATGCACACAGAACACATTCCCCCCAAAAATCCACGAAAAGAGAACCCTAAAATTGCAAGGCCCTGGCGACATTTAAAATATGTCGATGTTTTCTTTCCACCCTTCCATTCTGTTGAGGTGTCCCAACACAGGATGTTTGGAACAATATACCTTGAGATGAAAAATAATCTCGTAAACAATTAAATTCAGTGCCATTGTCACTCCGCACTCGACGTATATCAGCCCCGAACTGTCGCTTCACCATAACAATGAATTTAAGAAACACAGAATAAACAACACACTTATCTGTCAATAAAACGACCCAAACAGCTCTAGAAAAATCATCCACCAAAGTCAAAAAATACCGTGCCCCATTAGATGATGGAACACGATATGGTCCCCACAGATCACAGTGTATGAGTTTAAAGCATCTCAAAGCACGACTACTACTATCAGGAAAGGCATCACGAGTCTGTTTAGCTTGATGACAAATATCACAAGCCGTATGAGAAAACACACTACTACCAGAGAGAAAAGATAAAGTCTGTATTACTTTATCTGAAGGATGCCCCAGTCTACTATACCAAACCTCGGAATTACTCTCTTTGTATGCCAGGATCACCGAAGCCAAAGAAGCTGGAACCTCCCCCAAGAAGTAAAGTCCACCCCTTTGTTCACCTGCTCCAATCACCATCCTCGTACTTCGGTCCTGAACAAAACACAAATCAGGAGTAAATAACATATCACAATTTTTGGCACCAATCAATTGTGAGACATAGATCAAATTACAAGTCAATGTCAGAACATAAAGAACATCCGTCAACACCAATGAAGCAGTCAAAAATACTTTGCCTCTCAGAACAGCCTCAATAGTGCTCCCATCAGGCAAAATCACAGGACAGACAGGGCCCTCAAAGCAATCAACTAAACAGGCATGAGAGCCTGTCGCATGAAGAGTAGCCCCAGTATCGAATATCCAAGGGACAGAAGAATTCTTACCCATCAGACGATCAGAGTTTGATGAACCAGGTTTGGAAGGATTATCGTTACCCAGAAAGCTC